>CM057075.1:20406235-20764365 GCA_029379335.1 Thymus mandschuricus | reverse complement strand
TGCCTATCATATGGTGTTATCCTTCTTGTTTCTCTCTCTATCTATGAACTATATCCTCTCATCAATATCAATTTTCGTTTTTGTCAAGCGTTTAGCCTTTATAATTATTTTTACTAGCTTTTTGATATTTTATCCTTTTTGCTATAAACCCGCACAACCACAAGAACTAAAATAAAATGAAAGACTAAAAAGGAGTCAGTCGCTTGGAAGTTCTTACTGTGGTATATGCTGGGTTTTGGCATCATCAAAACGGGGGAAATTGTTGTGAATTGTTATGGATTTAATTGTTAAGGGGGAACCTACTTAGGAGTCTTTAATAAAAATTTACTTGTTGATTCGATTCCAAAACCTCCTGTAAATCCTATTCCCAAGCGACCCTTACTTGATTAGATTTATAGGAATATAATTTTTCGAGCTTATAATGTTAGAAAGCTCATTTTATTTTAGTCTCTTTAGGTCTAGCTTGCAGGTTTACAAGTGAAGCGAGAAGGCCACTCGCTTGAGTGTGTCTCAAAAGTTGAAGCGAGTCTTCCCAGTAAAGCTAAAGCAAGAAGACACAGACTTGGCAGTTCTCGAAAGCAAAGCGACAACTCTGCCGAGTGAGAAAGCGACAGCTCAACTACCATCTTCATTCAAACTAAAGTTTGAATTTAGTCAAGTGAAGATCAGCCGCCATTTAATGCAGATCTCCACGTGGCTCTTGAAGATTGGAAGAAGAGAGTTGACTCGGAAGAACAGGTAGGCTGTAGCTACAGTACTGTCCAAGCTTTGTTACTCTTAAGCTTGGAAGTTAGCCATTTCGGGAAAGAAGACAAACTGTCGCTCTGAAATGCTGCAGGTCAAAGCCGCCGTATTGTCGAGCGTGGAGAGACAAAGCCACCAACCAAGCAACGGCTTGAGCTCGTCTCTACCATTATAAAAGGAGCCCAGCAGAAACATGAACACTCCAACACTTCTCCAGATTTTCTAGCGCTCATATTGCAAGTTCTCGCGATTTCAAAGTGATTCCTTCTCGAGTTCTTCAAGAAGTGTTCCAAGCTTTAGCCTCATCAAAGCTTCTGTTTCTGCAACCTTGCTCCACTCTAGATCTTAGACTCATATATACATCCAAAGCCTAGATTAGAAGAAGAATCATAGCCCTTTACTTCATATTGTAAAGGATTCTTCAAGTTAGAGTGTGTGATACACAAACCCTATCCAAAACCCCTATCTCGTTTAGTCGAGTGTGTTTTGTTGTGTTAGTGTTGTGTTGTTGAATTGTAATAGATTCAAGTCTTTGCTTTCACCGATTGCGAAAGGCTCGATCGTAGGTTGTAGTTTGTGTTGATCCAAGCTTGCACTTTCCTCGATAGTGTGACGCTCGGTCTTTGTTAGGTTTCCAGAGAACCCGTCTTAATCTTTGTGGGATTCTTGAGTGAAGAGAATTTGTTCCCTATGTTGGAACAAAGTGGACGTAGGAGTTGTTAATCTCCGAACCACTATAACTCGTTGTGCAGTATCTCTCGCCCTTACTCTTACTCGCTTTAATTATCTCATATTGCACAAACACGTAAACAACTTTTACTTGAGATTTTCAATTACTTAGGAAAGATATAGCTCACTAAATTCCGCATTCGTGTAAGTATGCAACTCGAGAGATCAAGCTTTCGCTTTGATCTCTTGGAAGCTTTGACTGTAGATCTAACGCTAGCTTTGGTCTTAAGTCTTAAGTGGCTGACCTTACACATTCTGGAACAAGCTTGAAAAAGAAGTTGAAAACTTCTAAAACACGTATTCACCCCCCCCCCCCCCCACCCACGTGTTTTACTGCTTGTTAAACTGGGAAGAACAAGTTATACTAAGACATAAATGATTTGAGAAAGCACAAGACTGTTCTCAAAACAATTGATCACAAAGTTAGATGAACATTGACAGTTGAAAAGTCAAAGTTCACAAGCTCAACCGGTTATATAGATTTGTATGATCAATTGTGCAGTATAGGGAATGAGTTAAAAATCCACAATAAAAAGGATGTTCATAGCGGTAACTCAATTTATGATGACTAGAGATCTCAAGAACATGGTTCAATGAGACAACTAAGTTATGAATGTTCAGCTGTGCACTTGAAACTCAATTCAAAATCCATTCTCGAAGCTGCTCAAGTGCTAATGTGCAATGGTAAGGGTAAGCTACGAAGATTTTAATGATTACTACAAAGTATGGAACAATACCTTGATAGGAGATCACCTATATAAGTGTGAAGTGGGGCCACTTCAAATAATAACACTTATGAATCCAAGATATGGTCCAAGGCCAAAATGGACACAACATGAGAACAAAAAATAATATATCTATTATTGTGTATATGTTATTGTCTTGGTTTACACAAAAGTTGCTAGGTTCAAGACATCGTGTTCACCAAGCAACAAGTAAATCCGATAAAATTATACTAGGGAAGATACAAGGATAAAAGCTATATATCCCGATGCAATTAAAAGGTCTTCAAGACTATGTAGATTCCTGCACAAGCATTAATGTTCATTCATGTGGGGGATTGTTGGAAAAATTGGAGTTATAATGAAGAGATATAACTTTTGAAAGTTGATGTTGTAGAGGTGCAACTTCTCAAAAGGTGTTTTGTGTGCTCTTCTTCAATTGAAGATTTGAAAAAGCTCCGTTTAGCAGATATTAAGCTAAATTACATATTCGAAAAATACGTTTCGAGTAGATTAATTTAGTGTGTTAATTCTCTAAGTTCCAATTTCGGATGAATGAGAAATTAATGCATTAAGTTAAAGTAAATTATGAAAAGGTGCTTTGAAATATGAAGTGGTGCTTCATATCCAAAGGGTGCAATCAATAACCATAGGATCATGTCTTTTGTGAAAAGGCACGATCCAACCATCTACATTCATCCGGAGGAAATGGTGAAACCTTTTCATGAACAGGCATAACAAATCTTCATTATTATAAATAGACCTCCTACAAGTCATTTGAGGGGACATTCATTTTACACATAGAGATTTCATTCTCTAATTTCTTTCTTATTTCATGGTCTTGAACTATTGAGTAGTTCGCCGGAACGTTGATTCGAAGTGCATCAATTCGAGTTCGTGAACCGTTGTATCTTGGAGACAATTGCTATAGTCCAATTGCACTATATCGAAGCAATATTGTCTTACGAAGATAAAGTCTAACTCTAGCTTCGGTTCAACTCATTTCTACATCTTCGATACATATGTTTTATAACATCCTTGTATATTTCACATCTATATATTCCTTAGGTTTAGCATTGTGAACCCTACCTCAGATATTTTTTTCAAATCTTATATTTTTATTTTTGAGACTTTAGTGTTTCACTAAAAAGTGTTTGCGATAGAACGAAATCTATCCTAGCAATTAGTAAGTAAAAACTCAATGTCGAATCTCGAAGGAAAACTTTGCACGGCAAATAACTATGTAGTAAAACGATCCTAAACTAGCCTAAATATAAGAAAGCAAGTAAAAAGAATTTGGTTTTGGTTTTTGTTTTAAATACTAGACAAGAAAATAAATAAGCAATTAAATCAGAGCAAGTAAATAATCTAATCTCGAAAGCAAGGAATTAATCAAACTAATTAATCTATAGAAGTTAAACAAGAACGAAAGCAACTAAGAAAACGAATCTACACTTGTAAAATTAAATCTGAAAATCTATGCAAATAAATCTAACTTTAAAAACTTGAAAAACGAAGGAACAGAAACTTTGAAAAACGAATCTAATCTAGGAACTCAAAAACAAATGAATGAATTAAACGAAACAATTATGAATTAAATCTAAGAACTAAGAAATCAATAAACCAAGCAAAACCAAAGCAATAAAGAAGTTATGAATTGAAAGCGAAAACGGAAGAACACGAACTAAATAAATTGTCTTGAATTAAAAAAGCAGAATGAAGTAGCGATCCGGATCGAACAAAAGAAAACTAAACTAGAGTACTTGAGTGCGGAAAAGAAAGGCTAAACAATGATAAAGAGATGTTTAAATTCAACCTAATAGCGAAGTATTTTATACTAGGTATAAAAACTTAGTTCAACAAGGAAACAATAGTCGGACACGCCGACTCTAGACGATCGTCCAACTCAGTTGGACGGTCGTCCAACTCTTCGTTCTGAACTCTTCAGGCTTTAAGCAACTTGGACGCTTGTCCAAGCTTTGGACGAGCTTGGCTGGACCACTCTGGACTCCCGTCCAGATCAGTTGGACGGTCGTCCAACTCACGGATCTGACCTTCTTCGTTTCTTCTTCATTCTTTAGCCCTTTTCGTCCCGTTTCTTCTCCTTTCCATCCTTTCAATCCTACAATCACCAAAAACTCCAAACATACCAATCATAGCCATTTCTAAACGCAAAGACACAAAAATAATACAAAAACGGAAACGAAAACGAAAAGACGACTAACATCCTAACATCTAGACACCAAACATTTAGTGTATTTATTTATTCGACTTTGAATATTTAGTGAAGATTATTCAAGATTCAAGTTCTACCTTTGTTCAAGATTTTAATCCATGTTTTTCTTACTATTAATCTTTTACTTATGTTGTTTCAGTTCCATATGTTTATGTTTATTTTGATTATGTCTAGCTAATTTTCCTTAATTGATTTTAGGGTTTGTATGTTTATTTGAATTTACATGAGTTCTTTTGATTTCGATTAGCCTTCCAACTTAGATTTATGTTTCATGGTGCTTATTCTCATGTAGGAATACTTGATCACTATTTGTGCATGTTTAGTTATGTTTTTATGCCTTTACCGGATAATTGCATAATGGATCTCATGAATACATACTATGATTGATTTATCTGTTCTGACCAAAGTGAGATCATCATAGGTTTTGCATATTGATTGGTGTGTAAATGTTAGGATTTTCGTAATGTTTTTGAGTCCGTTTTCGTTATGTTTTCGTGTCTTTGTGTGTGTTTATGGCTATGATTATTTTGTTTGGAGTTTTTGGGACTTGTAGGTGATTATGGATGAAAAGGAACGGAAACGGGACGAAAAAGGAGAAAAGGCGATGTTCGGACGTCGGAGGGCAGTTTGGAGGTCTGGACGCCGTCCAACCTGATCTGGACGCCATCCAGAATCACGCCCAGAAGGAAGCTGGACGCCGTCCAGCGTATTGAGCAAAATCATGCAGAATGGACTTCTGGACGCCGTCCAACTCCGGCGGCCAGGCTGTTATTTCCTTATTTATCTAGGTTTTTACCTAGTATATATATTACATCCTTGTACACGAATCTTAGACATCTTTTATCATATTTTAGCTTTAGTTTCCAGCACTTAAACACTTTAGATTAGTTTTACTTTGTTCGGATCCGGATTCTTAGTTCGTGCAATTCAATTCAAGTTTTTCTTTTACTTCGCGTTCTTCGTTCTTCGTTTGATTCTCGTAAGTTATTTATTGCTTTCCTTTACTTGCTTTAATTGCTTTACTTAGTTTTAGATTCGATTTCGTAATTGCTTCTTTTAATTTCCTTAGTTTAATTTTGTTCTTTCGATTTCTAGTTTAAAGTTTAGATTCGTTTTTCTAGTTTTGATTCTCTAGTTTTTCAAAGCTTTCAAAGTTAGATTAATTTTCCTTTAAATTTCCAGATTTCATTCATCATGTCTAGAGTAGTTTATGCTTTCTTCGTTGCTTTCTTTATCGCTTTCTTTTCGATTCTTGCCTTGGTAGATTTAATTGCTTTCTTCTAGTTTAATTCTTAGATTTATATCTTGAGTTCTAGATTAGTTATTTACTTGCTTTTATTTATTGCTTTGATTTATTTTATTTGCCTAGGATTTAAAACAAAACCCCCAAAATATTCTTTACTTGCTTTCTTAGTTTTAGGTTTACTACATAATTAATTGCCCTGTTAAGTTTTCCTTGAGATTCAATACTTTGGTTTTACTTGCTAGTGCTACGATAGGATTTCGTTCTATTGCGAACACTTTTTGGTGAAACAAATTTTGGCGCCGTTGCCGGGGAAAACTTTAGGCAATTTATTGTGTAGTATTTTTATTTGTTTTATTTTTATTTGTGTTTCTTAGATTTTCTTATTTCTCCCACTCGGTGCGTTTAACCCTTTTGTTGAGTGTTGTTTATGCATGGTCGCCGAAGTCTTCAAAGGAGTTTAGCGCCCTACTTCGACAACATCCATCAAAGGAAAGCGATTTTAGCCGCGGAGGAGAAGGAGGAGATCGATTCTCAAGACTTTGATTTAGTCTTGTTATTTGCAGAGCCCGAAGCCATGGCAGCTAGAGTCATGGGCGATTTTGCTCGCCCTACATTCACAGCCACCACTTCGGCGATTGTCCTGACGGAAGCGGTCAGGAATCATGAGCTTAAACCTCACCACATGGCATTGCTCCCATCCTACCACGGGCTGCCCAACGAGGATGCTTTGACATTCATCCGAGAGTTTTGCAACTCTCGGGACTCACAGAGGACAACTTGAAGATGAAGTGCTTCCCGTACACCCTCAAGGATCGAGCAAAGTCGTGGTATTTGGCGCTCCCGGCCAACTCTCTTGCCACATGGAATGCGGTGTGCGAGAAGTTCATGCTCAAGTACTACCCGAACCGCAAGACTTAAGAGGTGCGGTCAAAGATTATGAATTTCTCCCAAGACAACGATGAGCCATTTCACGAAGCATGGGAGAGGTTCCAAGAGCTACTTCAACAATGCCCTCATCATCAAATGGCACCGGAGTTGCTTTGGCAATATTTCTACGACGCCCTCAATCAAACTTGTCAGTTCATGGTGGATAGTTCGGCCGGAGGCAACATAGCGGTCAAGACAGCTGACGATTTGAAGGATATTTTCGAGACGCTCGCTGCGAGTTCTCAACAAAAATCAGCTAGACCAAGGAAAGTGGAGGCGAGTGCAGTTTCGATGAGCCCCGATTTGAAGAAGCAAATTGCCGACATGTATAGGGATCTCGAGAATTTGAAGATTAAGCAAAGTGCACCAGCCCCGAAGGAGGAAGAGAGGAAGCCGGATCAATGCGAGATTTGTGGAGAGCTTGGACACATCAAGGAGGTGTGCCACAACATGGGGGAGTTTCCATACGAAGGAGGAGCCAGGTGTACGCCGCTCAAGGATACCCGCCTCAAGGACCTCAAGGATATCAAGGGGGATACAATGGACGTTTCCAAAACCCAAGGCCGACACAAGGGCAAGGTAATCCTCCTACCTATCCCAATAGGCGCCCTCCACCATATAATAACCCCTATCCTCCTCCACCAAATCCCTACTACTCTCAACCTCCACCATATTACCCACCTCCACAATATCCTCCCAATCCATATTATCCACCACCTCCATACTACCCCCCTCAATCTACTCCTACACCACCCCCGACATATCCAAATGCTCGTCCCTAAGGACCTCCACAAAAGCCTCCCGTCGATGAGAACCTCTCTACATTCCTTCATGAGGCTAAATTGGCTCGTGAGGCTCAAGATGCTAACATTAAGAGGCTCGAGATGGCCATTGGCCAAATTTTTGGATCCATGCACTTGATGCAACAACCGGGGCGAATTCCGAGTCAAGGGATTCAACCACAACAAGCCAACGAGGTGCAAGCTCCATATCCCCCGTACGTTCCTCCTTTTCCACCTCATCAAGCTCAAGCAGTTTCGGTGTTGCGAAGCGGAAGACAGGTGGACAACGGTGTTAATATGCCACCTCAAGGGCATTCAAGTGATAGATGGAACCCGAGCAAGCATTGGAGCGACGGCAAAAATCGGGCAGTCCAAGGTTCTGGACGGCGTCCAACTTCGGGTTGGACGGCGTCCAACTCTGGACGGCCGTCCACCCCTTCTGGACGGGCACCCCATGCGCAATCTCAAAATCAGAATCAGGATCTGGACGGCGTCCAGATCCAAGTTGGACGGCGTCCAACCCTGAAATCCTGAATCCAACAGAATCAGGATCTGGACGGCGTCCAGATTCGGGTTGGGCGGTGTCCAACCCCGACAAGTAGCGCACGGAGCCCAAGGAGCCGGAGAAGGAGCCCGATAAAGAGTCCCCACCTCTACACAAGACTTCCAACCCTTATGTTCCTCCCATTCCTTATCCAAGTCGTGTGAAGAACAAGAAGCGGGATCAACAATTCATGGATCTTTACAAGCTTCTTTCGAAGGTGGACGTGAACTTGCCTCTTCTTGATGTTATTCGCAACGTGCCACCGTTCGTGAGGTTCGTGAAGGAGCTGACATCGAGAAAGAAGTCGTTCGATGAGATGGAGACAATTGCGGTATCGGAGGTGGCGACATCAATTATGCAACACCCTCTTCCACCTAAGCAACGAGATCCAGGTTCTTTCGTTATCACTATCTCTTTAGGTAATGGTAAGGAAGCATGTGGTATGCTAGATTTAGGTGCCGGTATTAATCTTATGCCTTATTCTATCTTTAAGCAATTAGAGTTAGGAGAACTTAAACCCACTCGCATGAGCCTTCAATTGGCGGATAGGTCTATTAGGTACCCTAGAGGTATTATTGAGGATATTCTTGTTCGCGTAGGGGGTCTGATTGTTCCCGTTGATTTCGTGGTTTTAGAGATAGGTGAGGTACAAGAAAATGGTATTGAGCACACACTTTTGCTAGGTCGTCCTTTCATGGCTACTGTTGGTCCCGGTTTGTTAATGGGAAAATACGTAGAGGGGGGGGGGGGGGGGGGGGTGAATACGTATTTTGAAGTTTTTCAACTTCAAATCCCTTAACTCAGAGTGACAAGTAAAGAGCTCACTTGAAACTTAAGACCTAGCTGAAGCTAGATCTACAGTACGTAGCTTGCCTGCTTGACCGAAGTGAACACTTGATCAAGAGGGAGTCTTTACTTGTATATGCGGAATTTGGTGAGCTAAATCTTTCCCTAAGTATTTGAAATTTCCAGATTAAGTTTGTTTAGATGCAGTATGCAATGGATAAACAAACAAGTAAGAGTTTAGGGTTAGAGAGATACGACACAGAGATTTATAGTGGTTCGGAGATAACGCTCCTACGTCCACTTTGTTGCACGACGGCAACTGTTCTCTTCACTCAAGAACTTGAAGGTTACGGGTCCTTCAAAAACCTGGTCGAGATCGGGCTTCACTCGCCTGGATCTGACGAACAGTGCAGTGATTACGGGTTCACTACTAAGACCTAAACTGGACACGAAGCTTCACTCGCTTCTGTCCGAACAACAGGGAGATTCCGGGCTCTCCTTACAGCCTAGCTTCGATCGAGCTTTACACAAACGGTGTAAGTGTAAGCTTGGATCTCAACTCTATGATCGAGGCTTCTTCAATCGATGAAAGAAGAGCCTTGGATCGAAACAACCTAACGACAACACTCAAAAACCTAACAGACAAAGTTTAGGGTTTTTGGTTGACGACACACTAGGAAGAGCTCTTTACAGTAGATGCAAAGTAGGCTAGAGCTCTTCTTCTAAGCTTGGATATTTGAAGTGGGCTTAGACTCTAAGTGTGAAGGTTGTGAAGACGAGTTCCGATGAACTGGAAACTCGGAGAACACTTGAAAACAAAGACTCGAAGATTGCTAGAAAGCTGGGGAGTGTTTGTTTGCTGTATGCGCTTGAATGCTCAAGTAGTGTTCTACTTCTTCACGTTGTGATCCTTCACTATTTATAGGCGGAGGGCTGGCTGAGATCCGTTGCTTGGTTGGTGGCCTTGTCCCTCCTCCTCTCGACAGTACTTGCACAGGCTGGCTACTTTTCAGACGTGCAGATTTGGACGTTTGCCGAAAATGGCTAAGTTCCAATTTTAACAGTAACTGGAGCGAGCCAGTACTGTAGCGGCGCCTTGTCGGCCTGGCAGTCAACTCCTCTGCTCCTCTCTTGAGTCAACACGTGGAGATCTCGTAATAAATGCGAAGATCTCCAGTTGACTGGAGTTCAAATTTGGAGCGGGAATTTGTGCTGTCGCTTTCTGGTAGGTAGTGGCTCGCTTCGCTTTGAAGTTGTAGCGGCCGCTCTGAAGTGAGTCGCTTCGCGGTCATATTTGTAGTGAGTCACTTGGGAATAATTTTCCCGAGAAACTTTTTAAGTGAATATTGACCCGCGTTGACTTGCTTCGATTTTTCTTTGTAGCGCACGCTTCGCTTCGCTTTAGTGGTTTCACCTGATTCCACTGTAGCGCTCGCTTCGCTTTGCTTCGCTTTGAACTGTAGCGCTCGCTTCGCTTCGCTTTGGCAGACTCACTTTGAATCTACTGTAGCGATCACTTCGCTTCGCTATTCTTCGGCACGCTTCACTTCGATTTGCTTGACCCGCTTCGCTTTGGAACACACACTCAAGCGAGTGGCCTTCACTTGAACTTTTGAAGCCTAATCTAAGCAAAATAAAAGAGCCATCCTAACAGAGTAGGCTTAGAAAAAATTCTAACCTATTATCTACACCAAAATGGGTCGCTTGGGAATAGGACACTTGGGGTTTTGGGATCTCATCAAAACAAGTGACTTCTTTTATCAAATATCCCATGTAGTTCCCCCTTAACAAATTAGTCCTTAACAATTCCCAACAATTTCCCCCTTTTTGATGATGCCAAAACCCATACGACTTAGATAAAATTAAATCTAGTCTATCTAACCGTGAAGGGAACTCCAAGCGACTGCTTCCTTTGCAGTTTCGTTTGTAATTTTCTTTTAAGTTCCTTTCCGTTTTTTTCGGTTAAATTAATGAGTTTGTAGCAAAAAAAATGTAAAGTCATTCACAAAGCGAGTAAATGACACAGAAGAGACAGAAATAATAGTGAGATAGATGAACAAGGCAGTTCACAGAAAGATATATTCAGAAGCTTGAAACTCAAAGGTTTCCTACAGCTTCATCCTCCTTCTCCTTCTCCTTTCCTTCTTCCTCCTTCTTCTCTTCTTCAGCAGCAGCAGTATCCACATAAGCTGATAGAACTCTTGATTCCATAGAGTCTACTGTGTGGATGCTAGGATTTCTCCATGCACTCTCCAGCCTGAAGGCTTCAGTCACTTCATCATCTATGATCCCTCTATCTGGAATATCAGTTCCTGGATGATAAGGCATGGGAAATTCTTTTATAGCAGGAATCTTGACAACCAAAGGCTTGGGCTGAGCCAGTTCAGCTGTGGTGAAAATCTTCCTCCGCATCTTCTCGTCATACGTGCAAAGGAAGTTGCTGAGAGCACTCATTCGAGAACAACGATCTTGAAGTGGCACTACCTCCCAAAAGTAGTATGCTTTGATAAATAGGTTCTTGTAGTCAAGCCACAGATCGCGCAGATCCCTCGGAATGAACTCTTCAATTTCCCTGGCATCTGGGTGCTCATTCCTCCGCTTGGCCAACTCCTCTTCTGTCCTGCTTGATAGTTGAGCCATGACCTTCTTGAATTTTGCTCCCGACTCGCTGTTCCACGACGGACGCTTTGCATTGAGTCGTTTGCGAATGTAATCTTGTTCATCCTTGCGAGGATATCGACCCGACTCAACCATCTCCTTTGTAGTCACGTCGCATGCGTCAAATATGGCTTGAGCTTCACATGCTTCGGACTCATCTGGTATGAAAGGAATGAACGCGCTTCGGACCAACGAGGACTGAATAAGCAATACTTCACTAAAATGCTCCTCGATCCGTGCGTCAATCACTTGGAGACGCCTGGCATGACTCCTCTTCTTCCTCTCCTCTTCGCTCCTTCCCTCCTCTCTTTCTTTCCTCTTTCTCTCCTCCCTTCCAGTTTTTGAAGCAGCTGCTTGCTTGGCCTTTTGGCGCTTGGCCTCGGGGTCATCTTGTTTGGAATCTGGAGCAGCTCGCTTCAATGACTGCTTCGGTGGTGGGGGAGGTGGCATGTCCTTCTTGGCAGCACTTGGAGGGACGACTGCTGACGAGGTGAGTGCAGCAGTGGTCGTAGTGAGTGCGGCTGTCGAAGTTGGCGCGACGTCTGAAGTGGGCGCCTTGGGAGTAGCGGCCACTTGGGAGCTAGATGAAGCACCTGCAGCAATAGAATCTTTTGTTAGTTTAAACACCTGCTCCATCTCCCACGCCAAGGCAGCATCCTTCTCCACCTGCACCCTCTTTTCCTCCTTCGTGATCACAGTGACTGGAGGATGTCGTGCAATAGAAGCACTCAGCACTTTTTCTTGAAGCGGCCGACTGGGCTTTTCAAGTTGTTTCAGTAACTCCTCCTCCGAGAGTTTTTCCTTCCCCTTCCTCGCTTCATCATCTACTCCCTCCTTATCTCCTCCATCACCACTTCCTCCTTCCAACATTAACTCCACACCGACTCTCCTTCCTCCTGAGCCTCCAGCTTCACCTTGCTCTACTTGCCCTTCCCCCTTTTTGGCATCATCACTGCCAGGGGTTAGGATTATAGATTTTCCAGAGAGGGATTGATGAAGTGAATTAACTGTGTTGAGGACAGTCTGAAGCATCTGCTGGGTTTTGTCCATGGATGGCGCCACAATTTCTGCAGTCTTGATAGATATCTCTTCAAGCAGATATTCGCACTGCCTCTCTCTCTCAGCAACGAACGCCATCATACTCTCCAATGGCTCCACCTCTCTGAAGCGAGCCTCCAGCTCCGCTTCTATGGCTTTGGTGATCTTCTTGGACTCTTCTTGAAGTGTGAGATCCAAGTGTTCCTTGGACGCTTCAAGTTCTGCCTTCATCACTGCAAGCCTCCTTTCCCTCCGATTGAGAGAGTTGTGAAATTCGGCATCTGCAGTGATCCTAACAGTGAGAGTTTCTTTCAGCCTCTTGACTTTCTGCAGTAGGATGGATAATTCGGCGTTTTTCAAGTCAATTGCCTGCGCACCACTTCTTAGACTCTCGAGCTCTCTCTTGTCAACTGCACTTTCTTCTTTCACTCCCTTCAACTCAGTTCGAAGTGAGTCAAGAGCCTTTTTGGTATTGAGGAGCTCGCTTCCCTTCATCACCAGTTCTCCCTCCCTATCCTCCAGCTTCACCTTCAGCTTCTTTACTTCTTTCTCCAGCTCCACTTTCTCCTTGCCAATAGTGATGAGCTTGGCATTAACTTCCCTCAAGCGGCTTCTTTCTGCCTCAAGCAAGCCCTTGAGTTCAGTGATGGTTTTGGTGTTGTCATCCACTAGCTTCACCTGCGCCTCCAGCGCCTTCTCTTTCTCCTCTAGAAGCCTCTCCTTCTCCTCCACCTTATCCGCCAATTCCTTCTTCTTCTTGTCAAAGTCTTCTCTAAGACCAATGACCTCCCCCGCCTTCCTCTCCAATTCATCGCTCTTCTTGGTAATCTTGCTTTGGAGACTAGCAATCTCAGCATCCTTCATCTCCATCTCCTCCTTATACTCTCGGATGAGCTTCCTCTCATGGGATGAGGGCACTCGCTTTGGAACTGTGGCAAGTGGATATGATTCCTTCACCTTGGCATCCAGCTTCTCCCAGAAGCTGGTCCCTTCAAGGAAGGCATAGAAGCCATTTTCGCCGATAAAATTGAGCAGTTTGGCTTCCATCTGGATCAGCTCCTCCTTTGTGAAGGCTTTGAGAAGCCTGAAGATTTTGTAGTATTCTGTTCCTCGGTACGTGATGTACGTCAGAAAGTCTACTACTTTGGTGTAGAAAATGTCGCTCCATTCAACACTCGCGGAGCGAAGATTGTAGCGAAGGTTGATTGTCTCCGCGGCTTGCTCTCTATCCAGGACATAGCGTTCGAGAGCCCGCTCTTGAATGGTGAGGGCAGGGGTTTTGAATTGTGAAATGATGGGGAGTTCACCAGCAGTTTGGGCGGTATCGGCTGTAGCTGCCGATGTCGAAATGGATTGGGTAGGTGATGAGGTTTCTTGGGTTTCGGAAATCTGGATGGTTTCAGTGGGGGGTGGTTGTATTGTTTCTGTGGGTGGTGGTTGTATTGGCTGGGATTGAAGTTGGGTGAATGTGGTGTAGGCAGCAGCTTCATCTGTGCTGAGGAATGGCACAGTGGGAATGTGGAAAGAAGATGCTGACTCTTCTTCATGGGGAGAGAGGGGGGTTATCTATTTTGGTGGTTGTTGGGTTGATGAAGATTGGGGTTCTGGTGCTTGGGTGATTTGGAGTTGTGGGGATTGGGCTTTGGTTGGTGAAGGCTGGGTTTGAGTCACTTCGACGTTCTCAAGCGGCTCCTCCGCCGCCTCGCTTTCTTGAACGATTGAAGCGACTCGCTTCATCTTTTTGCCTCGCTTGGACCTGGCTCGCTTCACGGGTGAAGCGATCTGGCTCGCTTGGCCTTCTTCAGCTTGCCTTTCGGCAACTGGTCTTGCAATGGGCACTTCTACCTCCAGAAGTCCCAAATCCATCAGAACCTTCGTTTTCCTCCACGAATCGTAGAAGATAGTCTGCTTGTTGTATATGACGGTGTCGGAATCCGGCCATATCATCTCTGGAAACTTCATCTCCAGTGCGACAGACAGTCTGGAAAAGAATTTTAATTTTCCTTTCCGTAGAATCTTATTCGCAGTTCCTGGAACGAACGCGAAGTCGTTAGCAGCCTCTTGAATTTGCTTGAGAAACCACCCGTGCCAGTTAAACTTCGTTCCGGCGAGACTGTCGACGATCATGGCGGTTCCGATCAGTTTCGTCTCCGACAACGTATCAAGGGATCCAACATAGCAGGCGATGCTCTTCGTAAAGAGTTCGCAAATGAGATTGAAAGGGATCTTCAAGCTTTTGCGAATGTTGGCATCCTTGAAATTTGGATCTGCTCTGGCGGTTGCAAATCGAACATACTGCACTCCGGCCGAAAGACCCAGATCTAACAGAGAATCTCCTCCATCTCTCTGCAGATCAAACACCCCGATCAGTTCACTCATATCCACCTCCACCGGCTTGCTGGTTTGTGGATCAGTGAATGAGGAAGTATTTTGATCCTTCCTCAAATTCAGTAGGATTTCTCCCACTGCCTTTGCCAAAATCTTCGTCGGCACCAACGTTATGAACTTCCATAGACCGGCCGTGGTCACGGCTCTACGGAAGAAACCATTTACTTCGACGACAATAGGGTCGAGATGGGGCTCGACGTTGATGTGCTCGCCAACATTCGTCATGAACTCCTCCATTGTCTCAGTATTCTTTTTCTTGCCCATGGTGGATTTTGAAAGATTTTTGAAGAAAATTTTAACAATGAAGTAGAAAGGGTTGAGACTCGTGAGTTGCAGAGTAATTGCAGATCTAGCACGAGAATGGCAAGTTTAGAGGGCTGTGAAAGGTTCTCTGCAGTTCTGCTTCGTTCCATATATATAGAGTTAGGTTATGGCTGACGTGGCAAGGGTAGGACGGTAATATCACCGAAAATCCTGTAGGTAGGTGGCGGACGTGCGGTGATGGATCTGACGTGTCCGGCGTCACCACAGTAAAAGTGAACCGCCACTTGCTCGGCGTCGCCACGTGGCCTTCTATGGTTGGCTTGTCGTATACGGCGTTAATCGAACGGCTGCGGATTGGGGCCTGTTGAGATTCGATGGCTGGATCTTTTCCGCCTTTTTCCCGCTTCGAATTCAAACGTGTGACCACGCGCCCGTTATTTTCGTCGTTCCTGCACCTGCATTAAATGCACAGCAGAAAGTAAAATTGCACTCGAGTGCAGACAGCTCATACTCGCTTCATGCCCGCTCGCTTCGAGTTGGGCCGCTTGGCCTTGACTCGCTTGAGAGGCACTCGCTTGAGTGACTGTTCCGCACCCGCTTGCGATGACTAGGTTTGAGTGACGAAGCACTCGCTTGGCCATTTGAAGCGACTGGAAAAAGAAATTGAATTTCTTTGCTTAATTTTAAAATGTTTCTGACTTACTTACTTCGAGGATAAACAAGAGTGTTTTCCTCTTTGTATTTGTGTCAGATTCATTTCATATTTTCCACGTAGTGAGTGAAGGTTTCTAGCACGCTTCGGCTCACTTAGTGTACTTAAAATTGAAATGCTTACCAGTCAATCTCACTTCGTAGGAGATTGATACCACAAATTGAAGACTTCATGTTGAATTGGATATCACTTGTTGAATGCTACACGTTGAATTAGATCTTTATGGCATTCATCTTCATGGTATTCATCTTCCTCTACGAATTAGAGAGTCCTCCATCGAAGTGAATGAGGGAGAAAATGAATAAAGTACACAAGCTTACTTCAACCCGAAGGGAGCATCACGTAAGTGTACTTATTCACGACGAATGGGGGATGAGTACAAGTCCTTATCTCAGAGCAGAAATGGACAGGATGACAATGAGAATGCTCTGACAAGACAATCTCGTATTTTACGCAGAAGCATGTCACCAGCCCTGCTACCTTTTGTATAAAAAGGTAAACCTTCAAGCTTTCCTACATTCTAGAGAATGATTCTGCAATCGGCTCGCTTTGACCCAAGCTAGGGTAAGTTGAAGCGATGCAGAATACATGATAGCAGCATTCTTGCTCGCTTTGGAAGTAGCTTGCTCCGAGAGTAAGCATTAGTTCCCCCTTAACCATATACTTAACAATTCCAATAAGTTGGTAGGGAACTTCTTCCCATACTCCACCTTTCTCCACCTAACTTCAGTTTCTTCAAGCGAGTGAGATTTGAAGTGGCTCGCTTGAGTTGGTGAAGATCCGAAGCGAGTGACGCACAAAAAGATCAAGCGAACACTCCTTCGTGCATCCTGGAACTAGCATTCTTCACCAGGGTCTAATAACCCTAATTCCATGCATAGCTGGTTGAATCAAGACTCAGCTAGAGGCTTGGTGAGGATATCTGCTCGCTGGAGATCGGTATGGATTTTCTCGAGCTTGATATCCTTCTTCTCGACATGATCACGAATGAAATGGTGTCGAATCTCCACATGCTTGCATCTGGTGTGAAGCACTGGATTCTGCGAGATACATATGGCACTGTTGTTGTCGCAGAAGATCGGAATTTCATTCGCTTCAACTTTGTAGTCCTTCAACTGTTGACGAAGCCATAGGATTTGAGAACAGCAGCTTCCGGCGGCCATGTACTCAGCTTCAGTTGTTGAAGTGGCTACACTTGTTTGCTTCTTTGAGAACCACGAGATCAGCTTGCTTCCCAAGAACTGACACGTGCCAGACATTGATTTCCTATCAACTCTGCACCCTCCATAGTCAGCGTCGGAATATCCAGTGAGCTCCAAATTGTCCTCCGCTGGATACCACAGCCCCATATTGACAGTGCCCTTCAAATATCAAAGAATTCTCTTGGCAGCTTCAAGATGGCTGTACTTGGGGTTGCTTTGGAAGCGAGCGCAGACTCCGACTGCGAAAGCAATATCTGGCCTGCTTGCAGTGAGATAGAGTAGTGACCCAATTAGGGCACGATAATCTGTAGGATCTACAGCTTTCTTCCTTCGTCTGGCTCCATCTTCCAGTTGGTATTCATAGGAATCTTCACAGCTTTAGCATGTTGAACACCAAACTTGGCAAGCATATCTCGAGTGTATTTGGCTTGGTTTATGAAAATTCCATTATCCTGCTGCTTCACTTGAAGACCTAGAAAGCAGCTCATCAAGCCAATCATCGACATCTCATATTTGGTCTTCATCAGCTCTCCAAACTTCTCGCTAAGCGACTGGTTTGGTGATCCAAATATGATGTCGTCTACGTAGATCTGGACCCATAGCATATCTTCTCCATGGTTGATGGTGAAGAGAGTCCGATCTATTTTCCCTTTGTGGAAGCCATTCTCCACTAGGAATTGAGATAGTGTATCATACCAAGCTCTGGGAGCTTGCTTCAATCCATATAGGGCTTTCTTCAAGCGATACACTTTATCTCCCTGCTCAAAACCCGGTGGCTGCTCCACATACACTTCTTCCTTCAATTCGCCGTTGAGGAACGCGCTCTTCACATCCATTTGGTACACTTGGAATTTCTTGGCCGCTGCATAGGCTAGAAATAATCGGATCGCTTCAAGACGTGCCACTGGAGCGAAGGTCTCGTCAAAGTCGATTCCTTCCTCTTGGCAGTAGCCTTTGGCAACGAGACGCGCCTTGTTCCTCACAACGTTGTGGTCCTCGTCCGTCTTGTTTTTGAACACCCACTTGGTGCCAATAACATGCTGAAACTTGGGGCAATCCACGAGGTACCATACGTCATTCCTGGTGAACTGATTCAGCTCTTCTTGCATGGCGATCACCCAGTTAGAGTCGGCTAGGGCTTCCTCCACGCTTGATGGCTCAACGTTTGAGAGAAAGCAACTGAACATGGCACTTTCTCCAAACACTTGACTTCTGGTCACTACACCCTTGGATGGATCTCCAATGATTTGGCTTGGTGAGTGATCTTTGAGCCATGCACGCTTGGATCCGCCAGCTTCATCTTCATCTGCTTCCTTGTTGCTCGCTTCACTATCTGAAGCGACTGGATTGGGTGCTTGGCCTGCACTAGCTTCAAGAATCTTAGGGGCAGCTTCAACTTCTCCTTTGGGATTCTGCTCGCTTGAGTCCTTGATTTCATCATCTTCATCGAGCACGTCCCAAGTGAGTTGATTTGAGGGTTCCTTGCTTTGATCCTTTTCATTCGCTTGAGCCTGTTCCTGTGGAAGACTTAAAGAAGATTCATCAAATACGACATGGGGTGATTCCTCCACAATTAGGGTTTTACAGTTGAATACTCTGTAGGCTTTGCTAGACTTAGAGTATCCTAAGAATACTCCTTCATCTGCTTTGCTTTCAAAAGCTTTCAACTGCGACTTCCCATTGTTGTGAATGAAGACCCTACAACCAAAAATATGGAAATAAGATATGTTAGGAATTCTCCCTGTCCATATTTCATATGGTGTTTTGTCGTGCCGTTTGTTGAGAAGCGTCCGATTCTGTGTGTAGCACGCCGTGTTGGCAGCTTCAGCCCAATACTTCATCGGAAGCTTTGAGTCAGCAATCATGGTGCGAACGGCTTCTTTGATGATTCGATTCCTTCTTTCAGCAACTCCATTCTGCTGAGGAGTGCGTGCAGAGGAAGTTTGATGTGCTATGCCATGCTCCGTGCAGTATGCTTCAATGGTAGAGTTCAGGAATTCTGTGCCTTTGTCGGAGCGAATGGTCACGATAGCTTGATTCTTCTCTACAGCCAATCGCTTGAGTAGTTGTGGCAGTTTGGTCAGTGTCTCCTTCTTGCTGAATAGAAATACAACCCAAGTGTAGCGAGAGAAGTCGTCGACTACAACTAGAGTGTACTTCCTTCCATTTACACTAACTGGAGTAACTGGACCAAACAGATCCATGTGAAGCAGCTCGAGCACTCGCTTTGATGAGGCTTCTTCGAGACTGGCAAAATGCTTCTTCGTCTGCTTCCCTCGTTGGCATGGTGAGCATGGATGGTCTTTGATGAAGACCTCATTTGGTATGCCTTGCACCAAACCCTTACGAGCTAAACGATTGATGGCTTTGAAGTTGAGATGATTCAAGCGTCTGTGCCATAGCCATCCAATTTCTGTAGCACTTCTTGCAACTAAGCACGTTTCCTCTTTGCAGCTGTCCCATTGTGCTATGTAGACGTTCTTTTGTCTTATTCCAGTAAGCACAATCTGGGATGTGAGCTTGCTCTTTACAATGCACTTGTTGGAGATGAACTCCACCTTGTATCCCTTGTCACAGAATTGTGAAATGGATAACAAGTTGTGCTTGAGTCCTTCCACGTAGGAGACTCCTTCAATTGTGAGCTTTCCGACTTTCAGTGCGCCGTATCCCCTGGTGCTTCCTCGAGAGTTGTCACCAAAGGTTACGTGTGGACCCTTCTTCTCTATGTAATCTTGAAGTAGAGCTTTCATGCCAGTCATGTGTCTTGAACATCCACTGTCCAAGTACCATACTTGTTGACCCTCACTTGGCATGGGATCCACGGCGCCCACCTGCAATTAGACAGATTTTGGTACCCAAATCAGTTTGGGTCCTTGCAGGTTAGTTCCCTTAGGTACCCATACTTGCTTCACTCTCTTTTGAGATGAAGGTTGTGTCTTGGGCTTCTCGACCTTCGAAAACTTGGTGTGCTGCTTTGAAGCAGCTTCACACGTGCAACAGTGTGTGCAAGAGGGGTAGCGGCTCGCTTCAGACCTACCTATGCTCTTCCCATTTTGCTTATATCCTGAAGCGACTTGCTTTGGATTAGCTTTGGGTTTAGAGACTGACTTAGGATTTCTAGTCTGACGAAGCGGCCCGCTTGGTTTTCTCAAAGCGGTCCAACTAGGGTTTCGACCCTGACTCGCTTGAGAAACCCTGGGAATCTGAAGCGACCCAGTGGAAGCTTCAAAATCTTCCCCCTCAACGTTAGTCCGGTTGGACCATCTCCAGTCCGGATAACGTGACACATAGACATTACTCCTCTTTTTAGGAGGTAGATCCTTTGTCTCTCGTGTCTTGGCTTGAGACTTAGAAGCTTCAACAGTTTTCCCTTTACCTTTGGATTGGTAAGACTTAGCATGTTGAGTGCTAGGGACTATTGAACTTTGCTTGCCCTTAGGGTCTGCCCTTAAAGATATAGACATCTTCATTGGCTTCCTTTTAGGGTTCTCAGCCACTTTGCCTTTATCCTTGTTGGTGGTCGCTTTGGATGCAGTGGGCAATTCCAAAGTGACTGATGGTGTAGTGTGAGATGCACCAACAAAGACAGTCGGCTTGGGAGGTCCACCCTCATATCCAAGGCCAGCTTTCCTACCAAAAGGCAGAAGCGAGCCCTCTAGTGCCTGCCTAGCATATGATGCTTTGTTCAAGTTGGCAACTAGAGTGGATTGGGCTTCATACCTTCCCTCCAAGCTTTGGTGTCTAGCGAAGAGATCCTCGAACTTACTAGTCATAGCCCTTAAATTAAGTTTGACTTCGTCAAGCTCACGGGCTAGCTTTCGGTTCTCCTTCTCGCTTTGAGACAGAGCTTGTTTTACCACTTCGTGGTCGCTTGACAATTTCTGGTGTTTGTCAAACAACTCACTCCATGTAGAGGATTGTTCTTCCTCATTGACAGTGTGTGCTAGTGTAATTGAAGTGATTGAAGGATAGAAGAATACCTCTCCTGTTTCCTCGTCGGTGAGCGCCATAAATCCAAGATCCTCACCATCACTGGAATTTGGATCGGTGAATGCATCTGAGTCGCTTGGTGGATCTTCAGTTGTAACGACCGGCACTTCACTTGCTACGAGCGCTCGCCTTGGAGCATCCCTCTTGGCCTTCAATTCTTCGCGTTCTTTGGCACTTAGCTTTGGGCAATCGGATTTGTAGTGGCCCATCTTGTGGCAGTGGTAACACTCCACTTCCATCATGTCGCGCGGGATCGTCTTGGTCGTCTCTTCTCTCTTTCCCTTTCCTTCTCGAGCATCAGTGCTCCTCCCCTTGTACTGCTTGTAGAATCTTTTGTACTTGCCCACTCGAGAGTTCATCTTGTTGAAGTTCTTGGATAAGAACGCAATGTGTTCTTCCAACTCTTCCCTGGTCATCTTGGCTAGCGACTGCTCGCTTGGCCCTTCGGCAGCTTTGAAAGCTACTCCTTTTGACGTAGTGGGCGCTTCATCTTCTTCGTCGAGGCTCATTCGATTCAGATCAAACTCGTGAGCTTTGAGCTCGGAGAACAGCACTTCTGGCGTGAGCTTTGTTAGGTCCTTGGTAGCTAGATATAGCTCCTTCATAGTCTGCCACTTCCTTGTGAGAGCACGGACTATTTTCAAGTTTACTTCCTTGTCTGTGAGTTCCTTCCCAAGCGAGTTGAGAGTTGCAGTAATGTTGGTAACTCTCAGCTCGAAGGCGTCGATGGACTCTCCTGACTTCATCACCAGATTTTCAAACTCCCGCATCTGTACGGCTAGCTTGTTTTCTTTGATCTTGTCTGTGCCTTGAGAAATGAGGGCTAGGGTTTCCCACATTTCCTTTGCCGTTGCACATTTCCTTATTCGTGGTAGATAGGCGTCCGACACGGTGCTCTGCATCGTGTGGTGTGCAATCTTGTCGAGGTTGGCAACTTTGAAGTCATTTGGAGTATACTCATACTTATCCTTCTCCACGTACTGTTGTCGAACGTGGGCTGGACGACCTTCAGCGGCTGGAACATCCACAGATATGGCTTTCTTGATCTCGATTGGTCCATCTTCAATGACTTCCCACATCCGGTCGTGGATTGAGCATAGAAAGCTCTCGACACGGAAACTCCATATCTCGTATCCTTCTATCGAGAACTGTGGAAGATTTGATGCACTGTATGTAGACATAGCAAACTATCAGCAGTAAATGTAATATGCGTCGGTGAGGTTTTGATGCACTTAGGAAAATAGGATCCGGTTCAGTGAGACAACGTGAAGCGAGTGGGGACTCGCTTCGGATATGCAAAGCAGAGGCTCGAAAGAACCGCTGCTCTGATACCACTTGTTGGTCCCGGTTTGTTAATGGAAAAATACGTAGAGGGGGGGGGGGGGTGAATACGTATTTTGAAGTTTTTCAACTTCAAATCCCTTAACTCAGAGTGACAAGTAAAGAGCTCACTTGAAACTTAAGACCTAGCTGAAGCTAGATCTACAGTACGTAGCTTGCCTGCTTGACCGAAGTGAACACTTGATCAAGAGGGAGTCTTTACTTGTATATGCGGAATTTGGTGAGCTAAATCTTTCCCTAAGTATTTGAAATTTCCAGATTAAGTTTGTTTAGATGCAGTATGCAATGGATAAACAAACAAGTAAGAGTTTAGGGTTAGAGAGATACGACACAGAGATTTATAGTGGTTCGGAGATAACGCTCCTACGTCCACTTTGTTGCACGACGGCAACTGTTCTCTTCACTCAAGAACTTGAAGGTTACGGGTCCTTCAAAAGCCTGGTCAAGATCGGGCTTCACTCGCCTGGATCTGACGAACAGTGCAGTGATTACGGGTTCACTACTAAGACCTAAACTGGACACGAAGCTTCACTCGCTTCTGTCCGAACAACAGGGAGATTCCGGGCTCTCCTTACAGCCTAGCTTCGATCGAGCTTTACACAAACGGTGTAAGTGTAAGCTTGGATCTCAACTCTATGATCGAGGCTTCTTCAATCGATGAAAGAAGAGCCTTGGATCGAAACAACCTAACGACAACACTCAAAAACCTAACAGACAAAGTTTAGGGTTTTTGGTTGACGACACACTAGGAAGAGCTCTTTACAGTAGATGCAAAGTAGGCTAGAGCTCTTCTTCTAAGCTTGGATATTTGAAGTGGGCTTAGACTCTAAGTGTGAAGGTTGTGAAGACGAGTTCCGATGAACTGGAAACTCGGAGAACACTTGAAAACAAAGACTCGAAGATTGCTAGAAAGCTGGGGAGTGTTTGTTTGCTGTATGCGCTTGAATGCTCAAGTAGTGTTCTACTTCTTCACGTTGTGATCCTTCACTATTTATAGGCGGAGGGCTGGCTGAGATCCGTTGCTTGGTTGGTGGCCTTGTCCCTCCTCCTCTCGACAGTACTTGCACAGGCTGGCTACTTTTCAGACGCGCAGATTTGGACTTTTGCCGAAAATGGCTAAGTTCCAATTTTAACAGTAACTGGAGCGAGCCAGTACTGTAGCGGCGCCTTGTCGGCCTGGCAGTCAACTCCTCTGCTCCTCTCTTGAGTCGACACGTGGAGATCTCGTAATAAATGCGAAGATCTCCAGTTGACTGGAGTTCAAATTTGGAGCGGGAATTTGTGCTGTCGCTTTCTGGTAGGTAGTGGCTCGCTTCGCTTTGAAGTTGTAGCGGCCGCTCTGAAGTGAGTCGCTTCGCGGTCATATTTGTAGTGAGTCACTTGGGAATAATTTTCCCGAGAAACTTTTTAAGTGAATATTGACCCGCGTTGACTTGCTTCGATTTTTCTTTGTAGCGCACGCTTCGCTTCGCTTTAGTGGGTTCACCTGATTCCACTGTAGCGCTCGCTTCGCTTTGCTTCGCTTTGAACTGTAGCGCTCGCTTCGCTTCGCTTTGGCAGACTCACTTTGAATCTACTGTAGCGATCACTTCGCTTCGCTATTCTTCGGCACGCTTCACTTCGATTTGCTTGACCCGCTTCGCTTTGGAACACACACTCAAGCGAGTGGCCTTCACTTGAACTTTTGAAGCCTAATCTAAGCAAAATAAAAGAGCCATCCTAACAGAGTAGGCTTAGAAAAAATTCTAACCTATTATCTACACCAAAATGGGTCGCTTGGGAATAGGACACTTGGGGTTTTGGGATCTCATCAAAACAAGTGACTTCTTTTATCAAATATCCCATGTAGTTCCCCCTTAACAAATTAGTCCTTTACAATTCCCAACAGCTACTACTAATACCTTGATTGATGTGAAGAATGGTGTGATTAAGATGTCCGTTTTAGGAGAGGATGTTTCGTTTTCTGTGCATAAGAGTCGACCTATGTCATCGGTCAATTTAATTGATAATTGTTCTTTCATCGATAAGGTTGATGCCTTGGCCGAGTGCTCTTTTGTGCAGGATTTTGACACCAAGGAGGTGTGTTGGGGATCCGGAGACAAATGGAATGGGAGCGAATGGAGAGAGACATCGGGATCAAACTCCCGTTTCCCCCTCAAGACCCCGAGCCCGGCTCGAAGATTCCGGAGCCATTGGAGTTAAAAGAGCTGCCATCGCATTTGAAATATATGTTTTTAGAGGGAGGAAATCAAAAACCCGTAATCATCTCTTCTTCTTTGTCTCTTGCAAGGAAGGAGCTTTGGTGGGCATACTCAAGGAGAACAAGCTCGCTTTTGGATGGAGCTTGGCAGATATTCGAGGAATTAGCCCGGCCACGTGCATGCACCGCATCAATCTCGAAGAAGGCGCTCGCCCCAAACGAGATGGACAACGGAGGCTCAATCCAATGCTCATGGAGGTCGTGCGCAAGGAGATTTACAAGCTATTGGCGGAGGGTATTATCTATGCCATCGCCGATAGCGAGTGGGTTAGCCCGGTGCACGTCGTTCCAAAGAAGGGAGGAATCACGGTGTCGAAGAACGAGAAGGACGAGTTGGTCGCCTCGCGCCCGGTTACCGGTTGGAGGATGTGCATCGATTATAGGAAGCTTAATGCTTCCACCAAAAAGGACCACTTTTCTCTCCCTTTTATTGATCAAATGCTTGATAAGTTAGCCGGGCAGGAATTTTATTGTTTTCTAGATGGCATGTCAGGTTACTACCAAATTGCGATAGCTCCGGAGGACCAAGCAAAGACGGCCTTCACAAGCCCTTTTGGGACCTATGCTTATAGAAGGATGCCATTTGGTCTCTGCAACGCACCGGGTACGTTCCAAAGATGCATGATGTCTATTTTTTCGGAATTTATCGGTGACTTTGTTGAGATTTTCATGGATGATTTTTCAGTTTTTGGGTCGTCTTTTCATGATTGCTTGATGAAAATAGAGAGAGTCCTTAAGAGATGCATTGAGAGTGGTCTTACTTTGAGTTGGGAAAAGAGTCATTTTATGGTTAGAAGTGGAATTGTTTTAGGACATGTAGTCTCGAGTAAGGGTATAGAGGTCGACAAAGCGAAAGTGGAGGTAATTGAAAAATTGCCACCACCTAGTGATGTCAAAGGTATTAGGAGTTTCCTTGGTCATGCGGGCTTTTATAGACAATTTATTAAGGATTTTTCTAAAATTAGCCAACCTCTTTGTCGTTTGCTTGCTCAAGATGTGCCTTTCCACTTTGATGATTCTTGTATGCATGCTTTTCTCACCTTGAAGGAAAAACTCATCTCTGCCCCCGTTGTAGTTGGACCCGATTGGTCATTGCCTTTTGAAATTATGTGTGATGCTTCTAATAATGCCGTAGGGGCTGTTTTGGGTCAAATAGTCGATAAGATGCTTCGTGTGATTTACTATGCTATTTTAACTCTTAATCCGGCTCAAGTGAATTACACCACCACCGAACAAGAGATGTTTGCCGTTGTTTTTGCCTTAGATAAATTTAGATCTTACATCATAGGGTCTAAGGTGATTATTTATAGTGATCATGGTGCTCTTAAACATCTTTTGACTAAAGCCCAAGCAAAACCTAGGTTGATTAGATGGGTCTTATTATTGCAAGAATTTGATATTGAGATTCGTGATAGAAAAGGTAGTGATAATCTTGTGGCCGACCACCTCTCTCGTCTCGATTCACCTCCCCCTTATGCTTCTCTTGATGATATTTGTGATTCTTTTCCTTTTGAGAATGTTAATGAAGTGGATGTTACTCCTTGGTTTGCCGATATTGCTAATTACTTGGCCGATAAGGACACTAAACCCGTCCTTAACGCTCAAGAAGAGAAAAGGTTTCTTCGTTTGTGTAGGCAATACTATTGGGAGGACCCTCACTTATTCAAGCTTGGGAAGGACGAGGTGATTCGAAGATGTGTTCCCGACCACGAGCAAGCCGAGGTGTTGCGACATTGTCACGAGGAACCGAGTGGAGGCCATTTTGGTGGGCAAAAGACTGCACATAAGGTACTTCAAAGTGGGCTATATTGGCCCACTCTTTTTAAGGATGCCCAAGCCTTCTACCTTTCTTGTGATCGTTGTCAACGTGTTGGCTCGATTAGTCGACGCAATGAGATGCCTTTGAATCCTATCTTGGTGCTTGAGGTATTTGATGTGTGGGGAATTGATTTTATGGGTCCTTTTCCCAAGTCTCATGGATTTGAGTATATTTTGCTTGCCGTCGATTACGTGTCTAAGTGGGTAGAAGCCATACCCACGAAGACATGTGACTCTCACGTTGTCTTGAAGTTTGTGCAGGAAAATATTTTGTGTAGGTTTGGTTTCCCTCGTGTAATACCCCGTATTTTAATTAAGCTAATTAATTATTATTAGAGACTATTATAATAATAGTTAAGCAATAATAGTCTTTTAAAAGAAGAAGTTGAGATAAGATGGAAAATAGAAGTAAATGAGAATTTCTTAGAAAATTTTAAGACTTTCGAGGAATTAATTCTCGTTTCATTCTTTATGACTTGAGACGATGTATATGAAGGATGTATGCTATATTTAATTATATAGTAGAATATTTATTTAAGTTAGTGAGATTTTTACCTAATCCTTTAAGACGAGAATTATAGAGATTTTAGTTTCATTCTATTTTTCCATTTATTTCCCGATTAATGAGGTAGAGAATATTAGTCCTTGTAATATTGAAGACTTGAGGTGTGTGTTATGGGGAGATTATTTGTATAGAGGATGAGAGATTAAAATGTTTGAGGTCTAATTATCTTATTGTAATTAAGTTGTGTAGAAAATTGAAATAACAATAAATAAATGGAAAGGAAAAAGGAAATAAAGAAAAAGAAACATGAGGAAAGGGACAATTAAAAATAGCCCCACTTCTTCTCCCCTCCTACCCATCAACTTCCTCTCTCTCTACCTCACCTCTCTTCTCACTTTCTAGATACACATACACCCACCCACCTCCATTTTCATCTTTTGGAAGCTTTCCAAATAGAAAAAAATGTAGGTAGAAGTCAAGCATAAGTTTCTAAATAAGGTAAGCTCTTTTTATTTAGTTTTATTTCTTGAAGTGAAGAATTAGAGAATGCACTTGGGATTAAAAATTTTAAAAATGTTAGGGTAAATTGGGGGTTTTAATTTCGAGATTTCCTTGGATAAATTGAGCTTGAATATGTGTTCATATGATTGTAGGAAGCATGTATTTAAGGTTTGAGAATTTTTGAAGTTATGTTTGACAATCTTTGAAAATTAGGGTTCTACATGAAATTAGGGATTTTTGATTTTGACTTTATTTTATGAAATTGATGAAGGGGATATGAAATTGACATTATATGATGCCTAAAATGAATTTTTGTGGTATTTTTGGAGCCTATATTTATTAAAAACGAAAATAAATATATAATTAAAAATTGAGTATTTTGATATTTATGCTATGTAGTTAAATTGATGATGAAGATATGATATATATTATGTGATGTTGATGGGAAAACATTGGGAATTTATGGGAGTCCTTTAAAATAAACTATCATTTCTAAGTGTAAGGAATTTGGTGTTTAAATTGTTTTAATAGTATATATGTTTCACTTGAGACTTGAAGAATGTATATTATTTCCTTTTGAGCTATTAAAAATTTATTTGAAGATGGAAATCTAGAATACACAGTTTAGATATATTATAAGTTTAAGAATTAAAAGGATTTATGTATATATGCTTACATAGAATCTATATATTAATACATTACTACTTTAGTAATGTGAGTTAAGATTATACTTTGACCATTACCCAAATAGAGGATAGATGAGATAAGTAAGATGTATTAATAATATAGATGATGAATTATCGAGGAAATGTTAGCTAAGTTAAGGATAGAATGTTATTTTCTATCTACTTTCGTTTCTCTATCGTTTATTTATATATATATATATTCTTCGATGAAGGAACGAGTGGAAATCCGAGACAAGGAAATAACTGAGGAAGGAAGAGTAAGTACGAACTAGCCGGAGTCAGGTGGGCTTTCTAACTAAGTAATGATATGATGCATAGGTATATATGAAGTATGATGTTTTTAAGAAGTGATTAACTTGCCAATATTTGAGTTTTGTATGATCATCTACTTGATGGAAGACGAATTCGGTCCTGTGATAAGCGGGATGTGTGTACACTGATGTGATCGTGAGCTTACCTTTTGGTTGGCCGATCAATGTGTTTGAGAAGGAGGCCTACTTCTCGACACTTTTATGATTGTAGATGTTAATCATACCATATAAATGACTGCAGTCGCTCATGTTTAAAGGATGATAGTAATATTTTGCATGCACTTGTATGTTTTAAAGAAGGTTATTACTTGTGACATGCTTATTGAGGCAAGTTTAATCTATAGCTCTAAGAAGCACCTTTCAATGACAACGAAGCGCAGCTCAGTTGGTAAGACGCTTCCCCTCCAACCAATAGGTCGGGGGTTCGAGTCACACTAAGGGGGGAAATGGGGAACCATTATTGATCCTCTTTTAAAAAAAAAAAAAAAAAAAAAAAAAAAAAAAAAAAAAAAAGCACCTTTCAATATTTTGGCATGTGTTCACTGAGTACTTTGTACTCAGCCCTGCATGTTATTTCTAAAATGTGCAGGTGAGGCTGGGATGAGGAGGGGAGTGTGCTGAGCGGAGCTTTGTTGTTAATATGTTGATGTCTCATTGTATATATAATAATGTCGTTAGTTCAAGTTCTAGGATTATATGTCTTCAAACATGTAATCCCTTTTGATGATCCATTCCGCCGCAACACTCTGAAGTTTTTGTTGGTGTTCGTACGTTGAGAACTATGATGATACTTGATTTCACTTTATCACCTGAACTCCGAGATAACTTAATTATATTTTTTGAAAGTTATCTGTTTCTATATTTGTTGAATAGTTTGACATTCTAGGCAACTTGTATATTGTTGAAAGATTGCCTCTCATTTTGATTATCGTTGAAATTGTTATCGAACCTTAAGATCCTTCTATATATGCCAATTGATTTGTTATGTTGTTGGTGTATAAATATTATTGTCTTGAGCAGGGTTCGAGTAATGCATTGAGCAATTGATGAATTAAGAAAATATTATCCTATTAAATTATTATTTCATTAAGTCACGGTCTTTCGGCCTAGTCATCTTCATTCTAAGTCGGGTCGTGACACCTCGTGTGATCATTAGTGATGGGGGAAAGCATTTTTGCAACAAATTGTTCGCCAAGCTCATGAAGAAGAACGCCACCACTCACAAGGTGGCGACTCCTTATCATCCACAAACTTCGGGACAAGCGGAGATGAGAAATCGACAAATCAAAGGGATCCTCGAGAAGACGGTGAAACCATCAAGGAAGGATTGGGCCGACAAGTTGAACGACGTTCTTTGGGCATATCGCACGGCTTACAAAGGCGTGCTTGGGATGAGTCCCTATAGGCTCGTCTATGGTAAGTCGTGCCATTTGCCCGTTGAGATCGAGTTCAAGGCATATTGGGCTCTCAAGCGCATCAACTCCGACCTCGATGATGCTCACGATCGGAGAATTTTGCAAATGGAGGAGCTTGACGAGCTGAGGAACGAAGCCTACGATAATGCCAAGATCTACAAGGACAAGGTGAAACGTCTACATGATAGACGCATAGCCTACAAGGAGTTCAAACCCGGAATGAAGGTACTTCTCTTTCACTCTCGTCTTCGTTTATTTCCGGGTAAGCTTAAGTCTAGGTGGGGAGTTCCATACACGGTGGTGCAAGTTTTCCCCCATGGTGCGGTAGAGATCAAGAACGAGGATTCGGGATACATCTTCTCGGTCAACGGGCAACGATTGAAGCCGTACATCGAAGGGTCGACGTTGCCTCAAACGGTGGAGACGATTCTCATCTCCGACCCCCCACTTTCCGAATGAGTTTTTGGTACGTCAAGCTAATGACGTTAAACGAGCGCTTGGTGGGAGGCAACCCACGTAAAAAAAAAAATATATAAATATGTAGTTTAGGTTTCATTTTTCTTGTTATTTTCGTGTTTTCGTGTTTTCTTTTTTGGATTTTCGTGCAGGGAGTAATACACATGGATTGGCGTGAAGAGAGGTCGAGACGAGGACGAAAAGTCGAAATCGAAATTTTTGGTCAGATTCAACTTTTGGACGCCGTCCAACTTGGTTCTGGACGCCGTCCAAAAAGGCCCGCCCCTGCTCAGTTTAAAGAGTTGGACGCCGTCCAACTTATTCTGGACGTCGTCCAACCCTGAACGGGATCCCCAATTCTCTTCAAACTCAAATTGTGCAAACTTATCCTATATCTCCCTTTCCTCCTCTCTCACGACGCTCTCTCTCTCTCTCTCAATTGCAATTTCAGCCAACCCCCTGCCGCCGTCGAATTCCCTGCCACCGTCGCCAATTTCGCCGCCGACCGTCAAGCCACCGCCGCCGCCAGATTTGCTGCTGCCGCCGCCCAGATTTGCTGCTCCGCCGCCGCTCGTGCTGTTGCTGTTCGCCAGTCGCCACCAACAGCCCTTCTCTGCCGTTCAACGCCGTCGCCGTTACAGCCGTCACCGCCACCAATTCCCGTCCAGCGAGCCGCCCAGATTTCACGTTGGACGCCGTCCAACCTACCTTGGACGCCGTCCAGAATCCCGTTCTGTCCCGGCGCCGTTCGTTCCCGTTTTCACCCGTTCTCATCCCGGATTCATTCTCCAGCCTTCCCACTTCAACCATGGCACGTGGTAATGCGTTCAACAACGCTCGGATCAACCGTCTCGAGGCCGATCGACCCACCGGAGCCACACCGCAGCAACTAGGTATACTCCGAGGCGTTCCGTTTCCCACTGAACGGATCGCCACTACCCACCTTTATCCTCGTTTACGTGATTTTGATATTAGGCCTCCTAGGCATTATCGTATGAATTTTCTTCGTAATTTGCCGGTGTGGAATACACTTAGAGGGTATTTGAATTGTTTAGGATTGTCTACTTTGGTTTCGAATGAGTGGGATGGCCATACTAGCCTTTGTTTGGAGATGTGCTGTAGTTTTAGGCTGGAGTTGAATGAGGGAGGGGAGTTACGCATGTTTTGTACTTTTAATGGTGAATTGGTAGAAATCACTAGGGATGTTATGAATGAGGTTTTTGGATTCCATAATGGTGATGATTTGGTTGAATTCGTGCCTTCAAACTTTGATGTGACTGCTGCTTGGTATGAACTATCGGGGGTAGTGAATTATAAGACTTCGGGGGTCCCGAGTGCATTTATTCGTGATGATGCTTTAGTTATCCTTCACCGTTTCTTGTCTTGCATGATTACTGCTAAGAAGGAACACAGTAAAGTTAATGCTATTGAGATTTATTTGCTTACTTGTGCTCGAGATGGTGTTCGTGTTGGTTTGGCCCCTTTTATTTGGGCTCAGTTGGCTAACGTGCAAAACAAGAGGGGTGCACACCCTACTTTGAGTTACATTGCCACAGGTCTAGCTCGCCACTTCGGAGTAGACGTTGCACAGTGTGAAGGGCTAGCCCCGAGCCATGAGATCACCCCTTCCGACTTCATCAAGGCCCATCTCATGATTTCTCCGACCGAATTCGTCCCTGTGCAAGAGCGCCCCTCGGTGAAAGCTCATTACAGAAATCTTAGGCAACGAGGGATTGTACACGAGGAGGAGCAAGCCCACGAGGCCGAAGGTGATGATGAAGAGGGAGGTGGTGATGAAGACGAGCAGCAAGAGCAGCAAGAAGAGCAGCCAGAGGAGCACCAAGAGGTCCCGGCCGATGACGACCTCCTAGCTCACCACTTCCATCGCCGCGATCATGTTCGAGGCCGTCGAGCCATGGAGGCCGAGACTCCCCCGTATTGGGCTGAGTTTCGAGACGATTTTACACACTTTCAACAAGGTGTGTTCGATCGTTTCTAAACATTGACTACCCACATGACGGGCTTGTCTACCCAAGTGTCGGGCTTGGATAGGAGGGTGTCGAACATCGATAGTCACTTGATTCGGTACACCGACTTCTCGATTGGCTCTACCTCAGCTCCTCCAAACCCAAATGATCCCCGTTATTGGTCTCCGCACGATCCCCGATGGAATGACCCACGGTTCGGAGGTCCTTACAACTAATCATAGCCATGTTTGTGTCTTTTATTTTTGTTTGAGTCTTTTATTGTTTTCTCTTTATTTTGTTCGATTTTACGCTTTGGTATTTGTGTTTTGTGTTTGTTTTGTAGGTGATACTTGGAGTCTCTCGAGATTTTGGGTATTTGTGTTCGTCATATTGCGATAAGTTCTCTTTATCCCTTTCCTTTTTATTTTCTCGCAATGGGGACATTGCTTGATTTTAAGTGTGGGGAGGGTCTTTGAACTTTTGGCATGTAGTTTTTAATTTTGTTGAGTCTTAGGAGTTAATTGAGTCTAATGAACATGTGATGATAGTATTGTGGATTTGGCCGATGATAGAAAATTTTTGTTGATTTTTGAAAAAAAAAATTCATGATCTTTATTATGCATGGAACCTTGGCGAAGTGACGCATTTTATTCATTGAATTTGAAGTATGATATGATGTCGGGAACTAGTTAGTTTGAACCCGTGAGAATTGAGCTATTTGTGCATATTTATGCCTATTCTTTGATTGAGTGATCATGCATGCTTCGTTGTTTCTAGAACTTGCCTTGTTTCTCCATCAAGACCTTAGTATATTTACGAATTAGGAGATGATCTTAGGCCATCTTTCTTTAGCCACATGATCCCTATACACTAACCTTGTTCATAAACCTTTGTTTACCCCTTTTGAGCCTTTGTTAGCCGTTCTTTGTAAAACCGGATGATAGGAGGTTTGGATGGTTATGGGTATCCTTAGTATTTGTTGTTGGTGATATGGAAGGAGTTGAATAGAAAAATTTGGTTGTGGTGAAGAAGGAGGAGAAAGGATTTAGATGCTTGATTTATGTAGTTAGCTATCCCTATGAGCTTAGAAAAAAAAAATGAGAAAAAAAAAAAAGAGCATTTGTTCAACATTAGAAAGAACGTTTATTAGTGGAGCTCTAGAGGAAAAAAAAAAAAAAAAAAAAAAAAAAAAAAAAAAAAAAAAAAAAAAAAAAAAAAAAAAAAAAAGAGAGAGAGAAAAGAAAGAGAGAATAAGAATATAAGCATAAGGGGATAGTTAGCTTTGATTTATATAGTTGATATTTTAGCATCTTTGAGTTTGTATTTGGTATGTTGGATGGTAGAAGATGGAGTAAAAATCCATACTTTGGTTGGAGTTGAAAAGAGGTTGATGATTTAGATTTATTTGAGTCACTTAGCCTATAATTTCCCTACCTTAACCAATGTCCCTACATTACAAGCTTATATAAAGACTTTTTTGATCCTAATTTGTAAGTATTACATTAGGTGGAGATGTTGAGATTGAAGGCAAGCCTATGGTAAACATGTTGCATTGCATTGATATTGAGTGAACCCTATGATGTGCATTATCTTATACATCTTTTCTTTGAGAGAGTTGAGTGTTCACTTTCATATATAAAAGTTCACATGTTGGAGAGTGTTCTTTGATGGATTAGCATATTTTGAATTAGTTGAGTAGATTGTGTTGATTGATGCTAAGGTTGTGTGCATAGTTTTGATCATGATCATGAGAGTTTGTTTTCGAAAAGTTTTGAGGCTTATATAGTTCACAATACTTGAGTCTATTGTTTATTTCGTTTTTGTATTGCTTGAGGACAAGCAAAGGTCTAAGTGTGGGGGATTTTGATTGGTGTGTAAATGTTAGGATTTTCGTAATGTTTTTGAGTCCGTTTTCGTTATGTTTTCGTGTCTTTGTGTGTGTTTATGGCTATGATTTGTTTGTTTGGAGTTTTTGGGACTTTTAGGTGATTATGGATGAAAAGGAGCGGAAACGGGACGAAAAAGGAGAAAAGGCGATGTTCGGACGTCGGAGGGCAGTTTGGAGGTCTGGACGCCGTCCAACCTGATCTGGACGCCGTCCAGAATCACGCCCAGAAGGAAGCTGGACGTCGTCCAGCGTATTGAGCAAAATCATGCAGAATGGACTTCTAGACGCCGTCCAACTTGTGCTGGACGCCGTCCAACTCCGGCGGCCAGGCTGTTATTTCCTTATTTATCTAGGTTTTTACCTAGTATATATATTACATCCTTGTACACGAATCTTAGACATCTTTTATCATATTTTAGCTTTAGTTTCCAGCACTTAAACACTTTAGATTAGTTTTACTTTGTTCGGATCCGGATTCTTAGTTCGTGCAATTCAATTCAAGTTTTTCTTTTACTTCGCGTTCTTCATTCTTCGTTTAATTCTCGTAAGTTATTTATTGCTTTCCTTTACTTGCTTTAATTGCTTTACTTAGTTTTAGATTCGATTTCGTAATTGTTTCTTTTAATTTCCTTAGTTTAATTTCGTTCTTTCGATTTCTAGTTTAAAGTTTAGATTCGTTTTTCTAGTTTCGATTCTCTAGTTTTTCAAAGCTTTCAAAGTTAGATTAATTTTCCTTTAAATTTCCAGATTTCATTCATCATGTCTAGAGTAGTTTATGCTTTCTTCGTTGCTTTCTTTATCGCTTTCTTTTCGATTCTTGCCTAGGTAGATTTAATTGCTTTCTTCTAGTTTAATTTTTAGATTTATTTCTTGAGTTCTAGATTAGTTATTTACTTGCTTTTATTTATTGCTTTGATTTATTTTATTTGCCTAGGATTTAAAACAAAAACCCCAAAATATTCTTTACTTGCTTTCTTAGTTTTAGGTTTACTACATAATTAATTGTCCTGTTATGTTTTCCTTGAGATTCGATACTTTGGTTTTACTTGCTAGTGCTACGATAGGATTTCGTTCTATTGCGAACACTTTTTGGTGAAACACATATAGTTGATATAGGTGTCATGATTGAACCCTGTTGATTATATCTATAGATACTTGATCATGTGTTGCACTTGATTTAATTCTTATGAGACCTGGCGGAGATTAAGGTTAGATTAAGTGACTGTCATATATTGCCCTTACCAGAGTCTTTGATTACTTTCGTGTATCGCATTTGGGTTGGATTAAATTGGTTAATTGAGTTAATTGTTTCTTGTGTAGATTTAGTTAGACATATTTCCCTAGATCAACCTTGTTTCTTAATTGATTTAATTGATTCTTATTTGTTTAGTTTTGTTTCCTTATTTGTTTTATTTTTGTTTCCTTTTATTTGTTTAGATTATTTGCCTAAGAATTATAGAAAATCATAAACCTAAATTTTCATTGCCTAAACATTTGTCCAGTTCTAGATTAGAGGTACTTTGTGTGATTTTGCCATATCAATCCCTGTGGATACGATACTCGTACTTATTTTATACTTTACCTATTTTGTGTGGTGAAAATAGTGCGATCAAATTTTGGCGCCGTTACTTGGGACTTGATTAGATTTCATACGAATATTTTGAAATAGAAGTGAAGAGTGATTTAGGCTTTTATTTTTCTCTATTTTTGTGCTTATTAATCTAACTCTCTCTCTCTCTCTCTCTCTCTCTCTCTCTCTCTCTTTTCTCAATTTCTCTAGGTAGTACATGACCACTAGATCTAAAGGGATATCTCTTATTCCGATAGATTTGGAGCTTGAACGTTCCTTGAAGAAGACGAACAAAGGGAAGGAGAGATTTGTGATCGATAAGCCATCTTCATCGCCACCACCACCACCATCAGAGAATCCAAATCCTATGGCGGACCACGCAGTGTTTCAGGCAAGAAGAAGTGGGGCAAGTTAGAGACCATCAACTTGACGGAGGAATGTAGCGCGTTGTTACAAAAGAAGCTCCCGTTGAAGCAGAAGGATCCAGGAAGGTTTACTTTGGCATGCAAGATCGGAGATCAAGTCTTTCAGAACGTGCTATGTGATCTTGGTGCTAGTATCAATTTGATGCCCCTCTCTATCTTCAAGAGGCTTAAGATCGGAGACATGAAGTCGACTATCATTTCCCTTCTCATGGTGGAGCGATCAATTTCTTACCCAAAGGGAATAGTCGAGGATGTGTTCGTGCAAGTTCAGAATCTAGTTTTGCGGCGGACTTTATAGTTTTGGATATGCCCGAGGATACCAATCAACCATTGATCTTAGGATGACCATTCTTAGCTATGGGGAGAGCTTTGATCGATGTACAAGATAGAGACCTCACATTTAGGGTTAATGGAGAAGAGTTGAAGATCTCGATTTACAAAGCTATGAAGAGGCCCCATGATCACCGTGAGGATATTTTCTCCATCCAAGCATTGCTACCACCTACACCGGAGGAAGCTCTAGATCATTGTATCTCCAATTCCCTCTACTCATATTCGGAGATCGACGAGGCTTGTGATGAGATCTTAATTGCTCGACTAATACTGTCGCTAATAATATATACTAAGCTCGGCTCTTAAAAATTAATAATAAAAGTAATAACCAATTGTAGTAATAATAATAGCATAATCATATCCTCAGTTATTATTTAATTTATACTCCCTCCGTCCCAATCTATTAGTCTAATTTGCTTTCGACACAGGAACCAAGCGAGTGGATGTGATTATAATTAATTCTGAGGAGAGAGAGTGAATTGTAGCCAAGTATTCTTTGTCATTTTAGGAAATGAGACTAATAAATGAGACAAACTAAAATGGCTAATGAAACTAATAGAGTGGGACGAAGGGATTAATATATAGTTCGAAAAGTTTTTTTAAAAAAATTCTGAGCACGGATATTCACGGCTGTTACACACTCCATCTATATTTTTCATGAATTCGGATTGTATTTGACTTTACAAGATCGTCTTTTAAATTTCTTTTGATTGAGTCTATTCAATGATTCATTTTTGTTAGTTACAGGCTTTTATGCATTTCCCTCTTTTTCTCCTCCCTTTTTTTATCCATCCCTTGGTCACGGTTGACGGTTCGGCCGAGCCATCCTTACGGAAAAGGGCATGTGATATAGTTTGTATTGTAATATTTAATTTAAGTAATTTTAATTTTATGTAAATACTTAATTTCGTTTGAAGAAATAAATTTTAACTTATATAGTTCAGTTTTATTCGAAATAATAGTAAAAGAAAAAAACAATGATTAATTAAAAATCAAGAGAAACTCCAAAAGATTTTCGGAGAGCACCCTACCATTGGGACTATTTTTTTCGACGGGGTGCTCTAGCTATATGGGACCCAAAAACAGTAGTAACAAATTCATCATTGAATCTTAACATTGGAGATATTCTAAATTGATCACTCGAGCGGATATAATTGGATTAAGCAGGTTGATTGCACTATTTTATTTTATATGTAATAATACATGGACACTAGTTATAGATAGACCTAACACCTCATCTACTCAAACATCAAAATTAGCAATTATGATGTTTTATCCCCACTTAAATTTATAAGCTACTCAAGATTACAAGTTCACTTAACAATCTATTCTACCTAAAGAAAGATGAATAATCTTTTACATTGCTGGAAGGATGAACGCATAAGATTAGAAAACCATACACTTACGTAAATACTCTCACGTAATACTCTTGTGAGGAGAATCGGCTTTAAACGATAGAACTCATATATATACATATTGAGTTATAGGGTATCAAGAAACCCTAGATATGTTTCTATGGATATCCTTTTTCTTTAGATATAACAAGATTTTCTTCTCAAATAAAGAACTATGTATGCATATAAAATAAACAAAGATATTTTTTTTTTTTAGTAAATCTCTCGAGACACTCCGATTGCATAATAATAAGGAATTTTTTTTTTTTTCATTCATATAAATTATAACATTCCCATCGTGGGTATTTTTATTGTAGGATGACGTGACATGCTATTAATGAATAAAATATTTAAATATATATACCCTAATATATCTAAAAAAAGTAAACCCCCACTGCCGTATCAGTAGTGGACACGTTAAAAATGTCCACCGTGAATAGGAGAGCATTTCTGTACAAATAATTGCCAAAATAAATATGCACAAACAATTGTATTCACAATTATATTTTACAATTATATAAATTTAATTCGATTAAGCATTTGATTTAGAAACCATAATATGTTTTCATCGAGATTGGACTTGAATCTAAATTGTAGTAGTAATAGATTTCATTCTATTGGAAGCAAATAATCACAAAGGATTCACCAAATAATCAATCACATATTTAAACAGAAGCACCCACCGCATACGTAATTTAGTACAGAGTATCTAGTAAATTAACAAGTCTCAGTAGCTGGAAGCCTGGAATTTAATAAAATAGACTAACAAGTTTTGTTTCAAAAAATTAAATAGACTAACAAGTTAACACGTCTATATGTTAATTAGTATCTGATAGCAAAAATTTTTAATAAAGTTAATGCAAGCTTTATGCTTCACCACTAACATAATTCTAATCAATATAAATCCTACAAATTAATATAAAAGCTTGCACTAGTTTGAAAGGCACGTTCCCTACGGAATTTTTTCACTTTGCGAATAAATATTATAGTGCTAGCAATTTTTATTTTGAGCTTCATATATTATTATATTGTGCTAAGAGGAGATCTAGTGTACCCACTGTAAATATAATTAACATGCCCGTCTATGAGGAGGCCCAACAAGTTCTACAGAACAGGGCCTCCAAAAAAATAGGGCCCCTAAAAAATATTAAGTCCAATTCATTTTTAAAGCCCAAATGTCTCTTTTTTCTTCTTCTTCTCAATTTCTCACTTAAAGAATATTACTTGGACTCTCTTTTTCCTTCCATATTAAGCCCAATTTATTATTAAAGCCCAAATCTCTCTCTCTTCTTTTTCTTTCTTATCAATTTCTGTGGGGATATTAGCTCTTTCCTTTGTTCTTTCGATTTTTAGGCTTTTTTTTTTTTTTTTTCCAACCTACTTATTTCATTTTTTTTTCTTTTTATTTTTTTCTTCTCTCCCAAAACTAACTTTTCTTTTTACTATTTATTTACAAGTAACTTTTATATCTATTAAAAGATCTCATTGCACATTTATCTTATGTTTTATTAAATATTATATTAAGTCTTATTTTTACTAAAATTTAAAAGGCTTAATTTTATAGTAGCACAGGGCCTCAATATACACTGAGACGGGCCTGATAATTAATATTTAATAGGTAACTCGAGTAATATTAAATTAAGCAAAACGTAATCTAAGTAATCCATCAATCCCAAACTAATCGTCCAACCTTTATTTTATTGAGTCTATTATAATAATAATAATAATAATAATAATAATAATAATAATAATAATAATAATAATAATATAAGAGTATTAGTTTCGAGTACGAGGGAGCATATTTTTAGAAGTTCATCACTAAAAAAAATTAAACTATACTAAAAAATCTAAATTAGAAAAAAAAAATATTATTGACTTAGCACTCACATCAATGCAAACTAGTTATTGTTAGAGATGGACAAATTTTACCGAATGGTATACTGGTCATAACATACCAAATGGTGCGTCGTTTTACACCAAAAATAATTCCGACTTTTCAGTTGGTATGCCCACACTGCACAGATAGCAGTAAGCAAGATCGTCTCCCAAAGGACCGGCGAGATTTCCTCAAATTTCCAACTGCAAAATAGTGATTTTTTATTAAACTACTAACGAAAATAATTAAGAAAAATAATTGAACAAGAGCAGAGAAAGCAGCTTGCAATTTGATTTAACAAAATAAAAACGATTCCGGCAGCGAACAATTCCACTCTAGCTTAATTATTCTAATCCTCGATGCAAAAATAACTCTAATTACATGCAAACAAATCAGTTATGATTACCGAAGACGCTTCTGACGCAATCTCATTTCTCCATAAATTATCGATAATCAGGAAGACGCTTCACCAATTATTTCCCTAATCGACTGACAACCGTAAGAGACGCTCTATAGATTTAATGAGCCGACAGCATTAAGAACTAGAGAAACCCGATTCGAAACCGACAAACTCTGACGCAGGATTGTCGAATTAAGACTATTATTCCCTTGACTTTAACAAGCCAATTTACCACTAATCGAACCTAATCACGATTACGTATGACCGATTCAATTGGCTACAAATCAACTCTACTCAACTAAGCATTGTACACTACCTAGACAAAATAAAGCGATTAATAGAAATCAACACAGAGAATAATCGATGCTTGCATAGAATTAAAGTACGAACACAAATTAGATCTCACAGAATAATCATGCCAGGGCTTCCTTGTTCTTTGCCGGAATAAAGAAAATTAACTAGAAATCATAAACAAATTAAGATAGACAGTTAAAGAAAAGAAGAAGAAGAAGAAGAAGAAGAAGAAGAAGAAGAAGAAGAAGAAGAAGAAGAAAGAAGAAGAAGAAGAAGAAGAAGAAGAAGAAGAAGAAAGGAAGAACGGCGGCTGCTGCTCCTCTCCTACATCCCGCCTCTCCTCTCCAAGATAAGATGATAAAATAAATCCCCAAACCTAATCAGGAAATATAAATAATATCTAAATAGTCTTTAAAACTAAATAAAATCCTAAAAACTGAAATATCTTTAATTAATCCCGTATGGAATTATTTAAAGTCTTGTAGATGGTCAAAATCCCGAAATTCCTTCATTCTCGCCCAGCTACAGTACTTCACAGCCGGTATGGGCACGCTGCCTGATTTACGTTCTGCTCAATGTACACTTCAAATGCCCATATTCATAAAATCCATCCAAAAGTCTGCAAATTCTTCAATATTTGATATTTTTCCTACAAACACCATACATTCACACTCATTCCCAAATAAAGAGTATTTATTTAAGATTAAGAATAAAATGTACAAGAAATTTCACAAAATATGTAGAGAAAATATGCCCCATCACCAAAAAATATGGAAAATATCGTAATTAGTGGTATACAAATCTTAGGTACGGTATAATACCGTACCGAATATTTTCGATACGATAACAGTATGAGTTTTTGAATACTACGGTATATCGGTAAATATCGAAAATTCAGTATACCTTTTTTTTGGTATACATACCGAATGTTCAGTACATACAAATTATTTTTATGTAGTTAATATTGTACGAAAATCAAATACATAGAACTATTTTTTTTTTCCAGGTGGAATATTAAATTTTTTTGTATACCGAGTATCGAAATCAGTACGGTATTTGTATGAATTTTGTTCCAATTTTGTTCCATACCGAATGTTTGATATACCCAAAATCGATAACAAAAATGTTCGGTATGATAATGGCATGAACAATGCATATTGAAAATTTTCGGTACGGTATCGATATGATAAAAAAGTTTTAATATACCCTACATGTCCACCCCTAGTTATTATGACCGAAGTGGTAAGAGAGCTGTAGGCATCGAAAATTTGATTAAAAAAAAATAAAAGAAATATTTTGTTAATTATATATATTTATTTAATTTGGATTATTATGAAATCTAAATTAAATAATGTATTTAATTAAATGAAGATATTGAAGATAAATATCAATTTTTTTGCTAGCAAGTTAAATATTTTATTGATATATATCAATAATTGATGACCAATAAAATTGTGACACCTCTTCATGGAGGCCCAATATAGAGCCCAAAAGCCCGTCAAGTCTGCTACTTCTACACCTATAAATAGGAGTCAAATGGGAGCTCAAAAATCACCACAAGAATTAGTTAGAGTGCTCTAAAGAGAAGAATATAAATTCTCTACAATTTCTCTACAATATTCAAAGTGGTCGGTCGGCATCCATCATCGCGTTCTTCGTGGAAGCTCCCCATTCGTCGTCAAAGTCTACTCAAATCTACGCTAGATCCGGACATCCTCCGAAGCTCCGCGTTCCTTGTCAAAGTCTGCTCAAATCTACGCTAGATCCGGACGTCCTCCGTTCTTCGCCAAATCATCCCAAATCAGCACTTAATCCGGAAACAAGTCAAAAGACCTTCGGATTATAGCTAAATCCACACATCAAAATCGAAGAGATCAAGAAGACCGAAATTCTTCAAACATCTCGTCAAGCGCCCAAATCCCGCATCAAATTGGAGAGAGAATCAGAGGAATCATAGTATAGCAACCTACAATCTATTCAAGTCTTCAAATATCTATTTGTAACCATCTTGTATATTTATTTTATCAAATAAATAAAATTTTGTGTTTACAAATTTTGGCACGCCCGGTGGGACAATCTCTACCTTTCATCTCTACTCTCCGTCAAATCGATCAAGATCAAGATGCCTGCAACTTTGGAGGAGCAAGTCGCCAATTTGACAAAGCTTGTCGAAGAGCTCGCCAAACAAGTTCACGAGCGAGACATCCAAATTGCGAAGTTGGAGAAGCAAAAGATTGTCGATGCAAATAGCGAGCAACTTGAGGACAATCATGAAGTCAAAAAGCCGCAAACAGAAGGAAGTGGAAAAAAACCTCCGGTCCCAAAGCTGGAAGTCAATTCCGATGGTTCAATCTATGTTGATCAACTCAAAGAATTCATCGAAAGATCAATCAAAGATAAAATTGAAGGCAAAATTGAAGGCAACTCCAAATCGTCATGGACATATAGCAAACCATATACTCCAAGAATTGATCGCTTGAAGATGTCATTCGGCTACCAACCTCCGAAGTTTCTACAATTTGATGGTCAAGGCAATCCGAAGCAACATGTGGCTCACTTTGTTGAGATTTGCAATGAGGCCGACACATACGGAGATCATATGGTGAAACAATTCGTACGCTCGTTGAAAGACAACGCATTTGATTGGTATGTCAACTTGGAGCCAAACTCAATTGACACTTGGGGGCAATTGGAAAAGGAATTCCTTAATCGCTTCTACAGCACTCGAAGAATGGTGAGCATGGTCGAGCTTACAAAGACAAGCCAACTCAAATATGAGTCTGTCATCGACTACATCAATCGTTGGAAGAACTTGAGTTTAAATTGCAAAGATTAGCTATCTGAAACTTCTGCAATTGAGATGTGCATCCAAGGCATGCATTGGAGTCTACAATACATCTTGAAAGGAATGCAACCAAAAACTTTTGAAGAAATGGCGACTAGAGCTCACGACATGGAGTTGAGCATGATTCTAAATGAAGTTGAAGATATCTCTACACAAAGTCTCCCAACTTTCAAGAAAGCTAGGAAATAAGACATGGGGGTAAATCTTTTGAAGAAACTCCAAGCGAAGATGAAGAAGAGGCGAGTGAATCTTCCAATCCATATGGCGATCTATGAAATTAAATGTACTCCTAAGCAAGAGTTTAAACTGTTCATAAAACTCCTAGATGCGAGTCAAAACCATCTAAATTCTCCAAATAAAGATATCAAGTATACTCCTTGACACGAGTATAAAATGTCTACAAATCCAAATCATGTGAATACTCCTTGACACGAGTATAAAATGTCTACAAGCCCAAATCGTGTGAATACTCCTTGACACGAGTATAAAATGTCTACAAATTCAAATCAAGTGATCTCCTTGACACGAGTATAAAATGTCTACAAATTCAAATCAAATGGACACTCCTTAACACGAGTATAAAAGGTTTACAAATCAAGTTTGTCAAAGCTCCTTAATACGAGCATAAACTATCTAACTTCAAATCAAGTTCGCCAAAACTCCTAAATACGAGTATAAACTATTTACAAAGTCAAATCCAAATTTGAAAGCAAGAACTTCTTGATACGAGTATAAACTATCTAAATTCAAATCAAGTGCATCAAAGCTCCTTGATATGAGCATAAACTTTCTAAATGCAAATCCAAAGCTCCTTGATACGAGCATAAACTTTCTAGATGTCAATCCAAAGCTCCTTGATACGAGCATAAACTATCCAAATCCAAATTCAAATCTAAGAACTCCTAGAAACGAGTATAAACTCTCTAACAAATCTCAAGTTCAAGAACTCTTGAATATGAGTATAAACTATTCACCAATTGAAAATCAAGAACTCCTTGATATGAGTATAAACTATTTAAATGTTCGAGACTCATTCATTTCCACGACATGTCGTTCATGAACAAGTCTCGAGGGGGCAATTTGTAGGCATCGAAAATTTGATTAAAAAAATATATAAGAAATATTTTGTTAATTATATATATTTATTTAATTTGGATTATTATGAAATCTAAATTAAATAATGTATTTAATTAAATGAAGATATTGAAGATAAATATCAATTTCTTTGCCAGCAAGTTAAATCTTTTATTGATATATATATCAATAATTGATAACCAATAAAATTGTGACACCTCATCATGGAGGCCCAATATAGAGCCCAAAAGCCCGTCAAGTCTGCTACTTCTACACCTATAAATAGGGGTCAAATGGGAGCTCAAAAATCACCACAAGAATTAGTTAGAGAGCTCTAAAGAGAAGAATATAAATTCTCTACGATTTCTCTACAATATTCAAAGTGGTCGGTCGGCATCCATCATCGCGTTCTTCGTGGAAGCTCCGTGTTCGTCGTCAAAGTCTACTCAAATCTACGCTAGATCCGGACGTCCTCCGAAGCTCCGCGTTCCTTGTCAAAGTCTGCTCAAATCTACGCTAGATCCGAACGTCCTCCGTTATTCGCCAAATCATCCCAAATCAGCACTTAATCCGGAGACAAGTCAAAAGACCTTCGGATTATAGCTAAATCCTCACATCAAAATCGAAGAGATCAAGAAGAGCGAAATTCTTCAAACATCTCGTCAAGCGCCCAAATCCCGCATCAAATTGGAGAGAGAATCAGAGGAATCATAGAGATAGCAACCTACAATCTATTCAAGTCTTCAAATATCTATTTGTACACATCTTTTTTATTTATTCTAGCAAATAAATAAATTTTATGTTTACAAGAGCATTTCCGATCATAACAAAAGATAGAATTAGGATTTTAAGTTGTGACCCATTATTTACTATCCACAAAAATGATTTTAGCAAATAATTCACTATTCCACTTTAAATTGAAGCGTTTCTCACACTCCTATTGATAGATACATAAGAATTTAACAAATACCACTAATTTTTCGTAACCTAGCTATTAGTACCATTATCCGAAAATGGAAAAAGAAAAACGCAAAAAAAGAAAAAAGAAAAAAGAAAAAAGAAAAAAGAGAGAGATATTATCCAACCATCGCGTGGGACCCGCATTTCCCAAGTCTGACGTGAAAGAATCATCAAAACGACGTTCTCGCCACAGCATGACTTTTGCTCCTGGGATACCTCAATTCGTGATTCTTCTTCTTACCAACAACAACATCATTAACATTACCACTTTTAGAAGAACTATCTTCGACGAAATAAGAAATCGGCCTCTCTTCATCGATCCTTCCCATGGCGACGCTGATGCTCCTCTGCGGCAGGGCCCGCGGCCAGGCCCTCGCTCTCCTGTCCAGCTTGATGTAGGCTTCGAGGTCAGAGCTGCCGCCGATGCTCCGGGCCGACGCGGCCCGAACTAGCTCCCGGTAGTCGTCGTTGTCCTCGATGGACCTCGACGACACCGCGCTGAAGCTCCTCGGCAGGCTCGGGCCCTGCGACGCGCCGTGCAGCCCGACGGCGTTCGAATTCGCGCAGTCTAACATGTTCCTCACGTAGAAGTCTCTGGCCTTGCACAGGGCCCTGTATGGGCTGCTGATTATGCGCACGAATATGTTCTGTTGGCTGCCTTTTGCTTTCATCTTTCTCTCTCTATCTCTCTCTATAAGGGTTTTAATCGTTTGAAGAAGGTTGGACAAAAATGGCTGTGTAATACTTTCTTATAAGAGAAGGGGAAGAAGAAATTTGAAATTTCTGGGTTGTGGGAGGAAGGTCTTAAAATATATATATATGCCAAATTTTTCTAAGCTTTGGTTGGGAAAAAACACTTGGAAATTTAATGATTTCTATTGATGGATAAACTTGAATGCCAGTTGCCAACTGACTTTTTTATTAAATACGAAATATACACGCGTAATAGTAGCGGTTGAAATGTGCTTATTTATTTATTTGTTTGTTTGCGCTTATTAAATTTATTTTATAGGATGTGTTTTCTCCGGAAACAAATTAAAGAAAATTATGAAAGGAAAATTTCAATAGGCCGCCGACTAATCAAGAATAGGGGGGAAAGGGTCAGCCACGGTTTTGCATTAAAATAGTGTGCCAGAATTGAATGAGTAAAGAATAACATTAACCAGAATTGAATTCTTTGATTATTTTCAATTCTTTGACTGATTTATGGCTTCCATGTACTTCGTTACTCCATTCAAATCATCTATTACATTTAATTATGCATTATCTCGCATTACACTAGTTCATAATTCTCATGTAATTTTTTCAAAATTGTTAGTGCAACGTGTTGTTGCATGAGGTTTAGCTATTATATGTATGCATTGGAAGATATGATTTATTTCCTTATGATTAAAGACTTGGTTTTTATTAAGGGATTTATTTTCCCTTAATTATATATTTGCATAAGGATTTATTAATGAACAATTTTTCCTTAATTATGTATTTGTATAAGGATTGTTCTTCTACAAGGAAATGATATCTAAAAGGAAAGAAGATATCCTAGTGGATCTAAAACTCTGTGGTATATAATGAAGTCAACACAAAAGAGCCGTTGTGTATTGGAGAGAGTTTTACGTGATTACTTCATTTTTTCATCTTCTACGTTTTCTCTTCATAAACGTAGATTTGTTTTCTTCTTTCATTGGGTTGATTAGTTTGGTGAGTGAACTTGTAATCTTGAGTATTCTATAAACTCAAGTTGGGATAAACTTCATAATCGAGATTTTGAAGTTTGGGTAGATGAAAGTGTTAGGTCTATCTTCAAGTTCGCTGTTGGTGGGTGTAGACGAGTGAGCAGTGAATACGTAGTGGTAGCTAGTATTCGTATACTTGTATCTCTGAAACTCACATATAGTGGATTGATCATTTGAGAGAAATCCCCAGACGTAGGTGTGTTGATCACCGAAATGGGTTAACAACTGTTGCGCGTTTGTTGTTTTCGTTACTGTTACTGTTTTTGTTACGCTCGCTGTTACACAATCTATGCGACAAATTATACGGATTACACAATTTTAAAAATTATTAATTTAATTATCATAAATTTCAATTATTGTTGTTGTTAAAAACATTGTAATCATGTGACGATCACTCACTCACTAATGCAGTAGAAAACATTGCATCAGCACAGGAACTTCGAAGTTGAAAGACTATACATTTGTCATTTGCCGGTCTTTAAGTATAATTTAATTTCATCTAATAGTATATTTAATGAACGTATGTACGAATGATAAATGCTCCCTACTTTTTTTAAAGTATCCATACGTATTATCTTAGTACGAGAGCATAAGAATTTACATGTTCTATGGCTCTTTTTTTCTAAAAATCAATTTATATAGTACCCCCTCCGTCCCAATAGGATATGAACCATTTGTTTTGGCGCGAGATGTAAGACAAGAGTGATAATAGTGTGTTAAGGTAATGCGTAGTGGGTTAAAGTGATGTGCCTAATTTTATTGGGTTAAAATATTCTATTTTAGGAAAGGTCCTTATATATCAGTGGGACGTCCAAAAAAGGAAAATGTCTCTTTATTAGGTGGGACAGAGGGAGTATAATATTAAGGGGCACACTCGTGTCAGCCCGGTCTCACCGTGAGGCCGGATCAAGATTGATACTTTTATTCATTATGATTGACACTAAATATAATTGGCACTTTATTTACAAAGATTGATACTTTTGAAACATTGACACTTTTATTATAATAATTGACACTTTTACGAAAAATACGTGAATAATGAATATTAATTTTATCTTGTAGAAATAACTATATATATATATATATATATATATATATATATATATATATATATATATATCAAAACATTATAATAACAAGTCGATAAAAAAATATAAAAAATTTCGATGTCACATAGATTGACACTTTTATTCAGAACAATTGACACTTTATTCATGAAAATTGACACTTTTGCTAAAGAATTATATATCTTACGTTTCAATTTATAATCCATATTTTACCTAATAAAATTGAAATTAAATACTAAAAAATAATTATAAAACCCTAAATTGATATGTAAACCCTATAAAATAATTTTAAAATTACAACGTACATACAAATTACATATAAATTTTTACTTATAAGATTGACTCTTTTGTTCACAAAGATTGAAACTTTAAACCGGCTCGGGTTGACCTGACCCAAAATCGGGTCAACCGGGTCGGGTTGACCCCTAGTCGGGCCGGGTTTCCGGGTCGGGTCGGGCTGCCGGATCGGGTCCGGCCGCACCCAAGTCTTTGTCTAATATTAATGATAGGGATAAGCAGATAAATTTTTAGTTATTATACAATCGAATTTTGGGGTGAAAACGGATCGGATATTTCCTGACTGATCCGGAGCCGTATCCGATCGGTATCGAATTCGGTATAAAAAATTAGTATATGGACGGATACGGATACGGATTCGGATACGGATAGTTGACTTCGGATATTAAATCGGATTCGGATTACATAGTATCTGACCGTATCCGGGTTTTACCATATTTTTATCGGATAATATCCGGATACCCGGATATCTGTATATTTCCATATTATTTTTTTTATTATTATTTATTTATAAAATTTATTAAAAAATTAAAAAAAATAAAAAAATTAAATTTAATTATTTACTTATTTAAGTTTTAAAAAATTAATTTTTTTATTTATTTTATACTAATATTACTAATATCTTTTTTAAAAACATTAACTATTAAGAAAAAAACATTAGTTAAGTTATTTATCTGTCATTTTCTTCTTTTTCGAGTTTCTTTTCTTTTCTTTTCTTTTCTTTATTTATTTATTTATTTTTTTTATTATTTTTTTTTTTTTGAGTTGTTCCTCAACACCGCTAATGGAAGAAGACCCACCTACGCCGCAACCTCTGAATTTACTATCCGATTATAATTATTCAATCCGACCCAGATCCATCCCGTATCCGTCCCGTGTCCATATACCGAATATTCCGAATTCGTATCCAAATTCGACTTTTCCGTATTCGACTCCGAATTTGAGAGAAAAATATGTGTTGCTGCATGGATTGCGTGGCGTATTTTATATGGCAAGTTTTATGTATGCGGTGGAGTTGTTCGTTGGTTTGGAATCCTTGTGGCTCAAGGATTCGGTCCATATATTTTATTCCCGCATTAATGTGAAGATTTGCATGAAGATTATATTTACCCTATTAAGGATATCTTTTAAGATATGCCTTAATTATCTCTTAGGGTTATGTGAGATGTATATAAGCACGAAGATTTTATTGGTGCCGCTGGGGGTTTATATAGATTATTGAGAGCTCGTCTTCTGGCCGTGTTCGTGAGTTAAGTTTTTCTTTTCATTCATCAATAGTTGGGGTAGTTAGTTTATTGGTGAGTGATTGTAATTCTTTGAACGTTCCACGTTCAAGGACGGGTTTCATCTTTTCAATTATGTGAAAAGTGTTTGGGTAGACTAGTGAGAGTTTACCGAGGATTCATTGGTGAGGAGTAGAGTCGGGTGAGGAGAGAACGTTCAGTGTTGCTGTCGTTCACGAGTCTTGTATCCCTTATACTCATCATAGTGAATTGTTTCTTGGAATAGCTTCCCCCAGACGTAGGTGTGTTTATCACCGAACTGGGTTACTAACTTGTGTTCTCAACTGTGTTACTTTCTGTGTTACGTGTTGAGTTACATTTACCTACCAAAGTAGGGATTATACAATTTCAATTGGCACCAGAGCAGGTCATCGAGGTGCGGTGTTAGATCCTGGGATATCTGTATAATCTGTTGGTACATTGGTGGTGCTTGCGATGAGTACTATCAAGGAGGGTGGTTCTACTGTCAGACCACCGTTGTTTGATGGCACAAGTTATGGGTATTGGAAGATCAGAATGGCTTCGTTTATCAGATCCATTGACGAGGCTGCATGGACTGCAGTGGAAAATGGTTGGAGTGCTCCAAAAGATGAAGATGGCTTAGAGAAACCTAGAACAAAATGGTCGGAAGAGGAGCTAAAGCTGTCTGGCATGAATCAGAAAGCTATCAACGCTATTCACACAGGTGTGAGTGTTGAAGTCTTCACCATTATCTCCACGTGCAAATCTGCCAAGGAAGCATGGGATATCTTGGAGATCACCTATGAGGGCAACAAACGGGTGAAGAATCAGAGGCTTCAACAACTTACTTCACAATTTGAGTGTCTCAGAATGGACGATAGTGAAAGCATTTCAGATTTTTATGCCAAATTGCTGAGTCTTTCAAATGAATTCTTCTCATTGGGAGAAAAGCTCACAGAAGCCAAAATTGTGAGGAAAATCCTGAGATCTCTTCCTGAGAGATTTGATTACAAGGTTGCAGCTATCGAGGAAGCAAAGGATGTTGATGAGCTATCACCAAATGAACTTATTGGTTCCTTGAGGACATTCGAGATGGGCATGCGAGTGAATCCTAGTGAAAAGAAGAAGTCTGTGGCGTTCAAGGCTTCATCTACGAGCCAATCTGAAGAGGAATTAACTGCCGAAGATATGGCTGAGTGCATCGCGTATATCTCAAAGAGGTTTGGGGAAATTTTTCAGGAGAGGAAATGGAGAAGGGAACTCCAGATTTCGTCGGACCGAGAATCAAAGCGGTACTCAGCACAGAGGACCGAACACTTCAGAGAAGAAAGAAAATGGAGACAGGGGACCGCAGTGCCATGAATGTGATGGTTTTGGTCACATCAAGAGCGAATGTGCCAATAACTTCAAGTATCAGAAAGTCAGCAAGAAGGCGTTCCAAGCCACACACAGTGATGATGAGGTCACTGACACTGAGTTTGAGGAAGGACAGGATACATCTCATACTGCACATGTTGCTACAGTAAATGGTCCAAGGCTCGTGTCTATTGTTGATGATCAAGATCCATTTAAAGTTAAAGACGTGGAGGAAGAAGAAGATGATCAGGAGGACTATGATGAGTTGATGGATGCGTGTAAGAAGGCACTGATTTTGAACCAGAGCCTTACGGAGCAGGTCAAGAATCTTGAAAGGGAAAGAAACACTTTAAGATCCGAGGTTGAATCTCTACAAGAAAAGCTCAGAAGCTGCGAGGACGGAAGAAAGGAGACTGATGAAGAATTGAGTCATATTCAGAAGTTGATAAGGATGATGAATTCCAGTACCGAGAAGCTTGATGAAATTCTCAGACTTGGAAAGAGAGCTGCAGACAAGGAGGGTCTTGGATTCAACCGAAATAACTATCAACAAGTTGGATACCAATATCAACAAAGAGCTCAAAGACAAGACTGGAGCAAGACAGAGAGAGGAGTCGAAGGATGGAGACAATCCAATGATTTTGTTGAAACTCAATCTAGTGGGAAATCGGTTAGGCGTGAGAAATGGAGGCCTAAACTAACCGAAACTTCAGTTGTTGCAGAACAGAAGCCTGGAGAACAAGGAGCTACAGAGGAGGTACCCAAACAAGAACTCCACAAGGTACCCGAGCATAATCCGGATTCTGAAGTATTCATTCCTCTCTGTCATTACTGTCATAGACTTGGCCATATCAGACCAAGATGTCGGTTCTACCTTGGTGATAAGAGGCAAGAGATGCTCAAATATCAGAATAGAAGGAATCAAGGCCAGGGCTATAGGGCTTATGTTGTTCACACCAGTAATAGCTCCAGAGTGGGTAACTCTTGGTCTATTGACAGTGGATGCTCGCAGCACATGACAGGTAACATGAATCTTCTTGTTAATGTGCAAAGTTGCTCTAATGAGTCAGTTGTGTTTGGTGATGGTGGAAAAGGCAGAATTCGAGGAATTGGTACACTGAATGTACCTGGGATGCCAGTTCTGGAAGGGGTTCTCTATGTTGAAGGCTTGAGAGCAAATCTGGTCAGTATCAGCCAATTGTGTGATGATGGGATGAGCGTAAGTTTTGGGAAAAATAGCTGCATCATCAACAAAGGAACAGATAAGTTTCTGGAGGCAAACAGATCAGCTGACAATTGCTATATCTTTACTCCAAAGATCACAAGCTACAGGGTCGCTTCTAAGATGAGTGAAATTTGGCATCAGAAACTTGGGCACACGCACTACAGGAATATTCAAAGGCTTATTCAACTGAATGCCATTGAAGGAATTCCCAAGATCAGATTTGGAGATGTTGATTTTTGTGGACCTTGTCAACAAGGGAAACAGACTCAGGAGGTACACAAGAGAGTACTCCGAATCACTACAGCCAAAGTCCTTGATCTCATGCACATTGATTTGATGGGGCCCATGCAAGTTGAAAGTCTAGGAGGAAAGAAATACATTCTTGTTTGCGTGGATGACTTCTCGAGATACACATGGGTTGAATTCTTAAGACAAAAATCAGACACTTTCGAGGCGTTCAGAGTTTTGTGTCTGAGATTGGAAGTAGAGAAGGAGAGAAAACTCAAGGCCATCAGAAGTGATCATGGGCGTGAGTTTGAGAATCAAGAGTTCATGGAGTTCTGCCAATCCAAAGGGATAAGACACGAATTCTTAGCTCCTATCACACCTACACAGAATGGTGTGGTTGAAAGGAAAAACAGGACCCTGCAGAGCACTGCCAGAACTATGATGAAGGCTAAAGAGATTGCACTTAGACTCTGGGCTGAAGCATTTGAGACAGCTTGCTACATTTGTAATAGAGTGTACCTCAGGCCGCAGACAGAGGTTACTGCTTATGAGATCTGGCGAGGAAGGAAGCCAAATGTGAAACACCTTCACATTTTTGGCTCACGATGCTTTGTGGTAAATGACAGAGTGCAGAGGAAGAAACTTGATGACAAGGGAATAGAGGGAATCTTTGTAGGCTACTCCAGAAACAGCCGAGCTTACAGAGTGTACCTAAAAAATCAAAGCACTGTTATTGAGTCAATTAATGTTACTTTTGATGATTCAGTGGAAGGCGATGTAAATACTGAAGAAGAGGTCCTGATTACCAGTATTGCAGAGAGTTCTCAGAGTCCTAGTAAGGAGAAGGATGTCAAAGTGGAGGAGATGACTCTGGAGGGTACTCAAGATGGTACTCCAACTGGTACCTCAGACATTGCCGAAACAAGAGTCCATAAGAATCACTCAGCTTCAGATGTGATTGGACATATTAATGATGGGATGCAAACCAGGAAGAGAGAGATAGACTTCAAGAAGTTGGTTTCCCACATAGCAACCGTGTGTTTTGTCTCAAAAATTGAGCCCAAGAACGTCAATGATGCATTCCAGGATGAAAACTGGATAGCTGCCATGCAAGAAGAACTCTTGGAATTTCAGCGTTGCAATGTATGGTATCTAACTTCTCTTCCCAAAGGTGCTAATGTGCTTGGGACGAAGTGGATATTCAAGAATAAGACAGATGAGCAAGGGAACATTACTCGTAACAAGCCAGATTGGTTGCTCAAGGATACTCACAGGAAGAAGGCATTGACTACGGGGAGACTTTTGCTCCAGTTACCAGATTGGAGTCTGTGAGATTTTTGATGGGTATGGCTAGCAGCTTGTATTTCAAGCTATACCAGATGGACGTCAAAAGTGCCTTTCTGAATGGAAATTTAGAAGAGGAGGTATATGTTATGCAACCGAAGGGTTTTGAAGACCCCGAGCACCCAGAGTATGTGTACAGGTTGAACAAGGCTCTATACGGATTGAAGCAAGCTCCCAGAGCTTGGTACAACACGTTGGCAGAGTTTCTCCTGAAGAAGGGATATGTTCGAGGTAGTGCTGACAAGACATTGTTTGTTAAGCAACAAGGAGGTCACATATTTATTGTTCAGGTATATGTTGATGATCTTGTCTTCGGTTCAAAATCAGAAGCTCTTGTGAATGAATTTGTGAAATTGATGACTTCTGAATTCAAGATGAGTATGTTCGGAGAACTGAAGTTCTTTTTGGGGCTTCAAGTCAAGCAGTGCGAAGATGGCATTTTTGTGAGTCAGGAGAAATATGCTGAAAATCTGGTGAAGAAGTTTGGCATGGAGATTTCTAAGTCAAAGAGGACACCAATGGTACATCAGTCAAACTGACTCAAGAAGGAGAAGGTAAACTAGTGGAACAAACAGTGTATAGAAGTATGATTGGTAGTCTATTGTACCTAACAACCAGTCGACCAGATATTGCTTACAGTGTTGGGGTCTGCTCGCGATTTCAATCAAACCCTAAGGAGAGTCACTACAAGGCTGTGAAGAACATTATAAAGTATGTCAAAGGAATGTGCAAGATTGGCATATGGTTTGGAAAGGGGAGTTCTCTGAAGCTTACCGGATACAGTGATGCTGATTGGGCTGGAAATCCAAATGATTGTAAGAGTACCACTGGAGGATGTTTTTTCTTGGGAGATAATCTAATCTCGTGGCATAGCAAGAAGCAGAATTGTGTCTCTCCATCCTCTACGGAAGCAGAATATATAGCAGCTGGGAGTGCATGCACTCAGTTGATCTAGATGACCAAGATGCTGTTTGATTATGGGTTCGATGAGAAAGAGTATGTTTTGTTCTGTGACAATATTGGGGCTATCAATCTTTCCGAAAATCCAGTCAGTCATTCAAAGGCCAAACACATTGAGATCAGACACCATTTTATTAGAGATCTTGTTGAAAACAAGACTTTGTCTCTTCAGCATGTTTCAACTCGTGTGCAAGTGGCAGATATTTTCACCAAACCTTTAGATGGAGAAAGGTTTGAGGCTCTAAGAAAGTCACTCGGGATGTGTATAATCTGAGCTGCTCAGATTATGTTTATTTGATTTCATATATTGTTTGATTTCATGGTGTGATGGATTGTGTTATGTTTGGTGTTCTTCTTTGGGTACTTATCTGACGTGGAGTTTCTGTCAGTTGAAATAAGGGGCTATTTTTCTGCGCGCCCTTTTGCTGTTACTGTTGCTCTTTGGAATTCGAACCGGTGCTTGCTTATTGCAGAGTTTATCTTCTCTGCTTCTCAATTGTGCTAGGGTTCCCTTATTTCCTAATTTCCTCTGCCGGGTTTTTCGTCTCTCTCTCGATTCTCTTCGATCTCCGCCGGATCTTCATATTTTCTACTGCTTCCATGGCTTCCTTCAAATTATCTGAAGGCATTGATCTAGATGCTCTGTTCAAATTGGCCGAACCTATTCCTCCTCTCCGCTTCCTGCCATGGTACGGTGCTGGGCTAGTCGAGGAGAAGACTCCTCCATCTCCTCTCAGAGAAGCAGTTCCCCCATCTCCGCCCAGGGATGAAGTCACAAAAGAGCCACTTCAGCCGTTATTTGGTGATGATTCCGTTCCTCCATCCCCGCCAAGAGATGCGGTTTCTCAGGAGCCTCTCCAGCCTCTATTTGCTGATGAGATCGTTGCTCCTCCTTCGACAGAAACCACCCCTAGGGTTTCTGTCCCTGCATCTTCAGTCGAGCCCCCTCAACGACGAAAGAAGATAAAGCAAGTGGCGAGGAAGAACAAATCTCCTCCGAGGAAGGTCAGATCATCCCCTCCTCCGCCGCCTTCTGGTGGCGTCGCCCGACGGACACGCTCTCAAGTGCGTGCTCCTCTCAGTGCTTCTGGGTCTGCTTCAAATCGGAAGAGGAAGGCCTCTTCTCCTGCGTCTGGTCAGGGGAAGTCAAAATCTGTCAAGGGAAAGGTGTCACATCCCAGTTCCCGAAGGAAGGCACGTGTGCCGGGACGTGGCAAGGGGTTGGAAATAAGAAGCGGGGATAGAAAGGGGCCTAGTTTCTTAGGATAATCAACCATGTTATTAATGAGTTTATTTAATTAATTATGGGATCGGGACGCACAACACGAACCACGGGGTAGGCAAACCATACTGCGCATGTCGGTCGGCCTTGTCTGAATACCCATAGACTTTAAATAAAACACGGGATCGGGACGCGTCAGCTCAAATTATGGGGTCGACTGAGCTAAACAACCCATAATGGCCGGCTTGTGTCTGAATACCCGTAAATACAAAGAATATATATATATTATATTCTTATAACGAGACTCAGGTATACAATAGAGATTTTATTTCAAAATCTGAAATTTAACTTAGGAAGCCTAGTACATTGCAGGATCGTTACTAGTGACCACTTTAACTATAAGCGTAGCGGAAGCTTTACTCTTATTTGACACAACAACAATCCTCTTTAGCCACGTCTGCTCCACCAGCTCCTTAATCTGCAAAACATTTGGAAAGGAATTGCAGGGCTGAGTACTAATGCACTCAGTGGGGTTATGCCAAAAACATTTGCTATAAAAAGAATATCCATGATAATAAAGCATACATAGAAGGGTTTTACAAATCATATAACTTCCATGCACACCAAAACTCATTTTCGTTGATTGCAATGCGGATTACCATGTTACTCTTATACCGATCCCGGGACGTACCACTGTCGAATCCTTTTCATAATGGAGCCATAGATTAACATATACCGATCCCGGGACGTACCACTGCCGGATCCCTTTTCATGATGGAGCCATAGATTAACTAATACCGATCCCGAGACGTACCACTGCCGGATCCCTTTCTGATGGAGCCTATAGTTTGGAGATAATGGAGTATTTCATCCACTAGTTCTCCCCTCGAAGTTAGAATCAATTGGTGATCAACCCAATGATATCTAACCGTGCGCACAGCCCCTCGATTAGTGTGTTAGACCAACCGAAAGACTCGATCGTAAACATAAGAGCCTTAAACATGTAATCACGCATCAAAACATTTTTCATGGATAATCCCATATTTTAGAGCTTACTAACTCAAATAATACTTTGAAAAGAGAAACCCCACCTTATTACTTTGAAATATCGAATCAACCAAAATCCTTGCTCCTGTATAAGTGAGGCTACTTATGTTTTGTTGGTGTTTAACCAATGCATGGAATGAATGGTATTTATAGGCAACTAAAACTTGCTTAGTCAATATTATAGCTTGTATTAGTCATGGTTTTATAGACTTATTTGACAACCTTCCATAAATGACACGTGTTGGAGCTACTACTAGGAAACATTAGTCATGGTGTAATTCGCATGCATTTATTTCATGCATGTAACTTGGTAGATATGCATATGTATACGTATGCCTATGTATATAGGGGCTAAACTCCATTTTAATAAAATATGCTATATAATATTCATACATATATGCACATAATTTATTTTGAACCATGCATATACATTTATTACTATGCTAATTACTTAAATAAAAAGAAATTAGTTTTGTCTATTAGTCAATATATCTATATATATCCTTATTTTTAGAATATTATCTAACCTCGACTTCTAAAAGTGTAACATTCGAAAATATTAAATCTTTCTCTTGAAAATTTATTTTAATTATATAAATTATACGGGATATTACAAAAGGGCAAGAAGCCCGTGATTGAGTTGGACTCGGAGTCTGATGCCGAGGTTCCTATTCCCAGCGACTCTGATGAAGAAGATGTTGCTCCTCCCTCTTCTTCGAAAGGTACAGAAGCTCCTCCTCTGCCTGCTGGGTATAAATTCATGCCAATTTTTCGTGATGCCTTCTATGCAAAGTTTTGGGAGATTAACTCTAAGAAAATAATCATAGTGGACAAGCCTGCCAGGGAGTTTGATTTGCGTAGGGCAGGGGTTTTTGATTGCATTTTTGATGCTAAGTTGTTGACTACCTTAGATGAAGGTTTTTGTTGGGTGAAGGATGTTATCATGGAGTTCTACTCCAATCTGAGCTTGTCAATGTTTGACATTAAGTCTCCTGATTACCATCGTGGTTTTGTTCGGGGACAGTTCTTTAACTTCTCTCCATCCTTGATTGATGCATTCGTATGTGGTGAAGTGGTGAGGGAAAGTTTAGAGCCCATTGATGCTAATCTAATTGCTGCTACCTTGCTGGACAAAGAAGGTGCTAAGTGGCCAGTTAAGGCTAAGAAACTGAGGGCCTCTTCCATGTCCCCTAAGTACAAAGCATTGTACTACATTGCCAACAGAAATTGGGTGCCTACGACCCACAAGACCTATGTTAATCTCTCTCTGGCAACGCTGCTATACAAGGTTGGGCAAGGACTTCCAGTGTCCTTTGGAAGATTGGTGTTTGAAGCTCTTGCAAAGCATGCTGAGAAGGTGGTATCTGCCAATAAGGCTATTTGCTTCCCTCGATTCTTGTATGCCTATATTTGCAAATTTGTGGAGTTTGAAATTCCTGATGGTGCTAAGGCTCCAGCTGCTCCTTTCATGAGATTCACTAAGGCTCAGACTGGTGTAGAGGCTAAGTCTCCTCCTTTCAGCACTAAGGCAGAAAAGGCATCTTCTTCCTCGATGCCTCATGAAGAGAATATTGAGGATATTCAGCCGCCTTTTGGCCCTGCTCCTCCCCATTATGAGCCTGTTATATCTAAGCTCATGTTCCAAGCTATCTCCTTGGAATATGAAATGACTTGTGAGCAGATTCGAATGCTGCTTAAAAAGAAGAAGGAGATTGAGGATTTGCTTATCCTGGCTGGTGGTACACCGCAAGGGGGAGCTGCTGCTGCTCCTGCTCCTGATGTTGATGCTGCGGTTGGTGCAGAAGAAGATGAGGCTGTTGATGAAGAGATTGAAGCAGAACAGCCTTAGCTTGGCATTTCATGTCTGCATTCAAGGGGGAGTATAGGTTGGTTTTATATTTTTGTTTGTTTTGCTGCTGCTCTGATGATTGCTCTGTTGATTCGATCTGGTTGTTATTGTGCTATTCTGGTGGTGGAACAATTTGGTTCTCTTTATTGTTGATTGCTGGATGGAGTGGATATTCAGTTTTTTGGTCTGTAATAGTAAATAGGCATTTGCTTTTGATGCTTGGATTTCTGGTGAAGCATTTTTGGTCAGCTGGTTTTCTGTGTTTTGGTTGGATCTCTGTGGAGTTATATGTGGTGTTCTAAGTGGTGTTATGGAGTGAGTATATATTGCTCTCTATGTGTGAGTATTCTAGTTCGGGTGAGCTCGGCTAGTACTACATATATGAGAGTGCTTGAAGCAAGGGGGAGTTTTTTCTGCACTATGCATTCGAGTATGGTTATGTGGGTGCGCTCCTTGCCTACTTGATTTTGCATTGAGTGCTTTGTATCTTGGAGGAGTTGTGTGTGTTGTGTGTGTTCGTGTGATTGCATACATAAAATGCCAAGGGGGAGATTGTTGCTGCATGGATTGCGTGGCGTATTTTATATGGCAAGTTTTATGTATGCGGTGGAGTTGTTCGTTGGTTTGGAATCCTTGTGGCTCAAGGATTCGGTCCATATATTTTATTCCCGCATTAATGTAAAGATTTGCATGAAGATTATATTTACCCTATTAAGGATATCTTTTAAGATATGCCTTAATTATCTTTTAGGGTTATGTGAGATGTATATAAGCACGAAGATTTTATTGGTGCCGCTGGGGGTTTATATAGATTATTGAGAGCTCGTCTTCTGGCCGTGTTCGTGAGTTAAGTTTTTCTTTTCATTCATCAATAGTTGGGGTAGTTAGTTTATTGATGAGTGATTGTAATTCTTTGAACGTTCCACGTTCAAGGACGGGTTTCATCTTTTCAATTCTGTGAAAAGTGTTTGGGTAGACTAGTGAGAGTTTACCGAGGATTCATTGGTGAGGAGTAGAGTCGGGTGAGGAGAGAACGTTCAGTGTTGTTGTCGTTCACGAGTCTTGTATCCCTTATACTCATCATAGTGAATTGTTTCTTGGAATAGCTTCCCCCAGACGTAGGTGTGTTTATCACCGAACTGGGTTACCAACTTGTGTTCTCAACTGTGTTACTTTCTGTGATACGTGTTGAGTTACATTTACCTACCAAAGTAGGGATTATACAATTTCAATATGGTTTAGAATACGGTATGGGCATTATCCGTCCGTATCCGATCCGTTTTCAACCCTAATCGAATTCCTAAAGAAAAAATACACTTAAAAAGAAATAAGACAAACTCAAAATGTGGCAATTAAATAAAAATATCTCAATTTATACGATCAAAAGATACATATTGTAGTTTTCCGTGATGCGAAACAAATGAATATTATTTAATTTGGGAAGTTAGGAATTGCATTTAAGTTGAATTAGGCAAGTTTGAAAATTAGGATGAGTTGATGCGATGTGTGTGATGGGAACATTGATTAATAAATATATATATCTCACTAGTCCTTCCCATATTGCGTAGAACGAACGACGTATTTTTCCTTATGTGACTTTGTTTGCTCCTAATCGTTAATGTAATTTAATATTTGAGAAAATTAGGTGCAATAGAGTTGGAAGTTTTATGAGTATTGTGAGAAACACATTAACAAATTACTTTATATATATGTCTTATAATTAATGGGACAAATTTTTAGTTAGTCATTCAGAAAAACAAACTAGGTTTTTAAACTTTAAATGTACAATCATTCGAAATTTCTCTTAAGCCTTTTAATACTATGTCAAATTTGTAAAATCTACGTAAAATGACACCAATATACTCCCCCGTCTATTAAATATACGCTGCTTTTTAATTTATTCATGCATTCACAATTTATGTGTCTAAATCCAATTTTAGACGTGAACTCAACATTCATCATTTATTTTACATCTTAAAAGTTAATAAAAAAAAAAACACATTACTATATTATATTCATTATACTTTAATACACATTCACATTAAGTACGACCCAAACATTACTTTATCATCATTCATTACAATATTTAAAATTCGTACCAAAACTAAAGTAATTATACACGTATTTGGTGAATGGATGGAGTATATAAAGTCGTGCAAAACTTAAAACACTTTGATAAGTGATCTTTATATGTTGTAAGTTGTATTTTGTTTTAATTGTTTCAAAGATATGATGAATACATAAAGCTATATTTTCAAATAACCACCTTCCATGGTACTTGAGCAAAACCTATTTTTGGATATTAACTTCATATCTTAGTTTTCTTCCTACCCTAAAAAGTTAAGGAAGTACACTTTAATATACACTCAGTTTACATCGAGTAGGGCCAGAAAATAACTTTAACATCTACTTGTCATTAATATTAGAACATATCAACAATATATGATGCACAAATACTGCTAATGAAGGATGGGAGTATGAATATGGGCCTTACTGGGGCCAATTTGCATATAATGAGCAATTTGACAAGTAGCGGTCTTTGGCCCAACAGAAAATTAGCGATTGACATTTATTTGGACAAATATTGATCACGGAAAAAGACACTTATTTAAATAATAAATAGCAATCGGTACGTGTGTGATTGATCGAGCAATAAAAGTTAATATTTAAAATTAAAGGTTCTAGGTTTTAAACTTTGTGGTGCGGCTTTAAATTTACAGTCAATAGTTCGCCTCTCTGTTTACGAATTTGAATTATCACTTTTTTTGAAGGGTGAACTATTAATTTTATTTGCAATAATTATCACTTTTGAAATTATTAAGGAATAACTAGAAAATTACCCGCACGATGTGCGACAGACTCGTTTGATAAAGAAATAATTTGATTTATTCGTAATATTTCATTATTATATGATATTACCATAAATGTTTTGCATATTATCTTATTGCATATTTTATCTCATTCTTCTATATAATTATAAAATTAGATTTGCACCCGTACAATGTAGAAATATTTACTTCGTTGTAAAATAATAATGTGATAATAATAAACCTATATAACATATGTAATTCCTAAATTATCAAAATTATTTTCCACTTCCACGAATGTGAAAATAAAAATATTAATAAATAATAAGTATTTTATAGAATATAATTTTGTTCACAGTTATTCAGTTTTAACAGTTTCACCCAATAACACCTAATCATATATTGATTTATCGATTTTGTATTCAATGGGGAAAAGTATAGATGAAATTGTTATTAAGTAAATCGGTAGCCAATTCTGTTACCCTAGTAAACATATACAACTTTTAAAAATATAATTTCATTTAACATATAGTAATTGTTTTCAAAACATGATTCCTTTTTTTCTACATTTTTTTATGTGTTTCTCTAAATTCACCAAATATCATGAGCTAATGAGTTTATGATGGGTTATAAGTGGTTAATTAATACACCTAGTATAATTTTATAGTTGAAAACAATCTACATTTTTCAAATTAATGAATTTGTTTTGTTAATTATAATTTGTCTTGGCTTATTAGCTTAGCAATATACTATATGCGTGTGTCCTTTTCTCAATTTAATAACATAAGTCATTGATTTGATATTTATAGATTAGTTGTACAGTATTTCTAAAATTAATTCATGATTCGCATGTAATTACCGGTAGAAGAGTTAATGGACGTGGAGTAGCTGGTTTATATGAGTTTTAATTAATAAATCAAAATTATATTTTTATATCTTTAAACATTGAAGTTGTTTTATTTATAAAATTGTCACTCAAATTGATTTTAAATTGAATGAATTCCATATTCATATATATGTAGATAGCTGAAATATTTGGATCGAATATATACTCAATAAAAGTTTAATCCATAGTTTTTAAACAAACATTTTGAAATCAATAAATGAATGTATGTACGTCCTAGAAGCCTAGAAGCCGTAATTAAAGAGCTATGTTAGTTAATCATAGCTCCTGTTGTAAAGTAAATTGTAGAACAGAGATTACGAGAAGAAAAGAAAAGAAACGAGAGAAGAAGATGGAGGCGCAGAAAATAGGGTTTCTCATTAATCTCATATTCTGCCGTATCTTACAAATAGAGTACAATGAGATATATATACTAGATATAAAACCTTAACTAATAAGTAATGTCCACAATATATAAATATTTATAACACTCCCCCTTGGACATTACGACGTGATGTTCATGCCTCGTTAAAAACCTCTTCGTAAAAACCACGTGGGAAAAATGTGGTAGAGGAAAAGAGTGCATAACATACGTTTATTCATGTGTTGCATTAGTTGCCTCATTAAAAACCTTCACTACGAAAACCCAATGGGAAAAAACTTAGTAAGGGAAAAAGAGTACAACTATTAAGCCTCCAGGGCATAATCTTCGGGATTATATATTTCGATCTTCAAGACCTATTCTTCAAAATAATTTAAAATTTGTTACTCCCCCTCAAGACAACAATCTTTCACATTATCTATTTCTCGTGCATAGATATATGATGAGGTTTAGTGAATAATCTGAAGGACTATCGCTTATTATATATCTATAACAATGGTTCTTCTAGAACTCATGTATGTAACACAATAACAACATTATATATCCTCATATAGGATATTGGGGATTTTAATAATATACCAGTCCCAAAAATGCGCTGTGGGGATCAATCAAAATAAGTAAAAGCATCCAAAATCAACCAACATCAATCTCAATTAGTATCTCAACACGTAATATATATCAATGTTTTAGCGAACCTTGAAGATAAAAAGAATATGATGAACACCATATAAATAGTCTCCTTCCAGGAGTAACAATAAACCAAGGTTTTGTATACTTTATAACAAATATAGTGTTCAACATCCTTCAATATATCTCCTTCTAGGAGAATCTCAAAATCTTTAAGAAGATAGATCAAGGTTTCGTATACCTTGAAGATAACAAATAATATGATTACCATCATATAAACATATCTCCTTCCGGGAGTAATTCAAGTATTGCTAGCATGTTGATTTCATAAGACGTATCAGGCTTGATAGAGTAGTACTTATGGTACTTAATATAATGAACTTCTGGTTCATAATTTATTTGTTATCTTTTTCACTTCAAGTGATAAAACAAATACTGAGATACTGAACGGATGCAATTTATCAAATTAACACAATTAAAAATTCTTATAAAACAAACCGACTGGTATAATACTCCTTCTAGGAGACACTCGTACTGTAGGCCGAGATAATATTTAGACTTATTCAAGTCTCTAAAATCTTCGTCATTAAGCATGAGTTAACTCTCTCAAATTCTATGCGTGTACCAATATACTACATCAATATAATCAAAACCATTAAATATTCAAATACTTTTTGAATAAACACGCAAGATCATTTTAACATATCCTTACTCCATAAGGATAAATTTCATGTAATTCATGTTGCAATTTTATTTTCCTTTAGATAGGAAATTTTAAGTCCAACAGGGACTTGATTTACATATACATAGATATCTGCCTTATAACTTATTCAATTGCGGTTATGATGATAAATCACTAGGATATCTATAATTACTGCCAGATATATTGAATAGCGGAACATTTATAACAGGAGAATGAAACTATATTGAGGGTCTCTCTGCTAAAAGCCCTCGAGCCACTCGCTTTGCTTTTCACCACCTCATTAATTTATTTCCTCATTAAAAACCATTTGTGCCCTGTTGGGACAACATTCACTATAAGAAGATATTACTGAGAAAAGTAAGACTTATCGTCTATTTAGCGAGTTAAGCTCCACCTCAACCTCAAGTGCTTCTGGCACTATAATCTATATTTCACCAAGTGCTTCTAGCACTAAATTATCAAATTTTTCTAGATCTAGATCATCATTTGAAATATATACCGGTATGATTGAGGTGAAAGTGTCGACACTTATGATACTTCAATTATATATTTCTCCTGAATTGTCATCCATGACAATATATATAATTCTAAATAAACCAGATTATTCATCATTTCCCAATAATATATTTTAATCTGGTTGTTCCGTAATCCCAGTGATATGATTAATTAATGCACGTGCAAACTCGTCTGCTGGACGATCCTCTTTGGGAGGTTATATCGAGTAACTGGGATTCTCGTCTGCAGGACGATCCTCTTCAGGAGGTTCTATGGAGTGATAACATGTATTGAATTTTTGTTATTACCGCGGATTTTCTTTTTAGCACCAATATAATGTTTACGCTTCAGGCGTATAAGAGCATCAAATAATTTGTTCTCAAAGAACTTCATTATACTATGGTGCATATATACTGCAAGTATATAGAATTTATTCACTCCATTGGCAGTTAATATTGATTGAACTTTTAGTTCATCTTATGTAGTGCGTGAATTAATATTCAATCCAACAAGATTTTAGCAGCATTCTTTCATTCATATCTCCCCCTAATGCCATGAAATGATTAGTTGGATTATAATAACGTACCAATTGATAAAATGATCCCCAAAATTTTGGCTCTATTTATTTGGTATTTAAAATTCGACGGAGTATACATATAACATTTCATAGAGCCTTTATAGGTACGTTTTGGTGGTAATATAAGAGATAGCAGATTGGGAAATGATGATTTATATTATCACACACTAATTATATGTGGGGAAACCCCAAATACTCATGCTATAGATAATTGTAAATAATTTGGGCATTTTAAAATATTAATTTTATTCGCAACATGGTTATCGTTAGATTACTATCCCATGAAGGAAAAGTAATGTGCATTCCAATAGGGAATATAGCTGTTCTAGAGATGACAATAGGGATATTGTTATATGAATTCTTGAAGTTCTCCCCCTCTTTTTAGAAAGTGTTACAAAATTAATATTCTCCAAAATATTATTTCAATGCTCTAATATAACATGTCATAAGTTCTAATCTTCAGGATTATGTGTTATAGGAGAATATTAAGTCTGCTTCAGGCAAACAAATAGTGGAAGCTAACATCTACACATTCATGGGCTACATGAACATAACTATATTCTTGACCTCAATTTGCTCACTCACATTCTATTACATTAGAATCAATAAAATTTCTTATCATTCCCTCAAGTATTACAATAAATAGTGTGCTTCAGGCATCACTTGACCGCAATTATAAATTTTAATAAAGGTGAAAATATTCATAATCATTATATATGATTTGTTTAGCTATGTATTACTTCAGGAATACACAAGTTAATAATTATACAACTTAAGGGAGAACTATGTGAGCTTCTTGTTAAGATGTCATCTCCTTAATTACAATCTTATGAATAGAATATAATCTAAGAGGTCTTGACATGAAAATATGCTTATAGTGTGAATTGACAAATCTCTGCTTATTAATCCATTATGCCATAAGGTATATCATAATATATTTAAAAGGCATAAAATAATGTACTAAAATTAATCATAAGGCTTTAAATGTTGCACTATTAAATAATCAGACATGATAAATATTTCACACAAAACAATTTTTCACTCAAAACAAATTTTCAAATCAGTACTTTCGTGAACTACAGAACATGAGTGTTATTTATATACGAAGTCACATTAAACGAGCAAAATCTCACCTCACCTATAAAATTTATTCAGTTGATCATTCCAAGATCTGCTCAATCGATAGGGAATTCGTGCTTCAGTATATGCTTGCTCAATTGGTAGAGACTCGTGCTGATAACGTGTTGTAAAGTAAATTGTAGAACAGAGATTACGAGAAGAAAAGAAATGAGAGAAGAAGATGGAGGCGCAGGAAATAGGGTTTCTCATTAATCTCATATTCTGCCGTATCTTACAAATAGAGTAGAATGAGATATATATACTAGATATAAAACCTTAACTGATAAGTAATGTCCACAATATATAAATATTTATAACAACTCCTTTATTAATTTAAATATTAACTGTGTTATTACTTATTAGGATAAACATATTAACTGCATATATCTGCATAAATACAATTTAAAGTAGAATTAGAGTTCTAAAAAAACTTTTAAATATAAAACCAATTTCTAAAAATTTTATTCTGCCTAATATTCCATGCATGAATTACAATTTTACATAGAAAAAGAAATAAATATTCCAGCAACAAAAATATTAGAAGAATTAATCGACAAATGAAGAATTTCAACATCTAAAAATCTATACTGTCATACCTTGAATGAAGATTTGATTCACTTGAAATTGACATAAATATCATTATCTTAAATAGATATCACTCATGGGTATTCTCATATTTTTTTACTTTATGGCAATTTCATGTACACGGTAGAGTGAACCACATTTTTTTTTTTTCAATCAAAATTATATTTTGAGCAGGTAAAACCTTTACCACCATAAAAATATTGATGCGGCCATTAATCAAATTCATCATCTTTGAAATCATGAAGGAAAAAGGTGCAAAATACTTTTTATGGGAATATATCTTAATGAATTTGTATCTATATCAAATTTATATCTCCACTAAATTGAATTGTTCATGACAGTGATAACGACGAAGTGGACTCAAAAGTCATTTTAGTTCTAAGATTAATGAAGAACGCATCATTTCGTGAAACTGTTCTTCCAATAAATTAGTTATTTTCCGTGGACATTTTTTCCCCTTTTAACAATTATTTCCAATTGTTACGGACTACATCTGTAATACCCAACATAAAATTCAACATCCATAAAATAACATCATATCTAAGCACACTCTAGATTTTGATGGAATTGATAAAAATCAACACGATCATCAAAATGAACAATCAATCCACTTATATATTTCACATAAAATCCAATTTTAAGATAGATAACTAATTTCCCAAATTATCGGAAAATCACCTAGATCACAAGTTTTCTGAAGCAATGTACTTACTTTGTTGGGTTAAGATTATATTTGATAAGAAATTTGAGAGAAAATATTATTTTAGGAGATCAAGTTTTCTTTGCAGAGTCTAATTATGATTCTTCCCTTCAATTGCTATATATAGACACTCCCTCCCTCATTGTAATTGTACTAATGAGTCAATGAAGATTTTCGATTCATGTGTTATTTTGTGTTAAAAAAAGAAGTATACATCACAAATACATTCGATTTTTACTATGTCTAAAATAATATGGAAAAGAATTACCTAAGAAGTAAAAATTTGTAACAAAAAAGCAAAGAATACCCGTTTTTGGGGAGCAATCGAACCGTCCGATGTGTCGACATCGAAGAACGGAGACGCGTGCGGGAAGCAGGAACGAAAATTTAAAATTGTTGTTCCATAAATATTTGTTGAGCGTATTTGTTCGAATCATAATGCTCTGAGATTTAGCCTGTTGGGAACCCCCTGCAGTTTGATTTTGATGATGTTTATCGAAACCACACTTAGGCATATTTTACTTGTTTAGGGTCAAGGCCGATAGATCGACCTGCTGCCTGTTAGTGCAGGTCGATACCCTAAAGTTTAGTATCAAGTTCGATCCACCCTGTAAGAGAAAGGTCGATGTATCGACCTGCCTCAATTGGATCGAGCTGGATCATCAGCCTGTCTATCGACCTCCCCTATCAAGCTTCCAGCTGGCATTGCCTTAGAAGATTTCAAGAGCTGGATTGTCAATCAAGGTCGATGCTCCGCCTTCATGGAGCGTCACGACCTGATCCTTGCCACGTCGAGTGCCAGCAAGGACGAATATTCCCAACGGCTAGAAGTGAGTCAGCATCCAACGGCTAGTGCCACGTCAGCCCGACTCCAACGGCTAGTTTTTGAAAACTACCTATAAATACTTCAGCCATTTTCGGATTCAAGAACGGGAAACACATGCTATCAACGCCATATCTCTGCCCAAATCTCTCTCAAAGCTCAAATCCATTCAAGTGTTCGAAATCCGATTAGTTTCCCAAACACTTGACGAAGAGAGGTTTCCGAGTCCGAAAAACACCACAACGACGAAGCGTTCACTGCTGCTTGTCGATTGTTCAAACAACTTCTTCTCCGAACTTGTTCGAAGTTAGAAAGCTTGTTTTTTATTTTCGCCATTATAGAGTTAGTCAAGCTCTGTAAAAGTGTAAGGTTGTTTGTACGTTTTAGTACGAAGGTTGTAAGGGTCACGACCCAAAACTCGTGTCTAGTTACTCTCAAGTTAGATTGTATCTAGAACTGATACTCAGTCAGTATAAATAAGAGAGAGGTGGATCCAAAAGAAAAGGGATTCTCAGGTCGAGTCGACCTGACGTGGACGTAGGAGGGTTTCTCCGAACCACGCTACATCGCGGTGTCTCTCTCTCTCTCTCTCTATTTATTGCACTTACATTTTATTATCTAACTAACGAGCATCAACCTGCATTACACGAATCAACCTGCCATCCATATTCAGCCTTAAGATTTTTCAAAGAGTAATCAACCTCCACCAACTTCCGCATTAACAGTTTGATAAGTCAAGCTTGATACCATACGAGCTTGATAGATCAAACTGCCTCTGATAAGGTCGACCTTGACAATCGACCTGCAGATTGACCTGAACTTTAAAAAGTCAAAAACGGTTGGTTATTGGTGTATTCCCCCCCCCCATACACCAATTACTCTTTCCCGGGACCAACAAGTGGTATCAGAGCAGTGGTTCTTTTGACCGCTGCTTTGCATACTAAAAGTTCTTTTATCAAACTTTTGGTCATTTTGAACCGATCCTTAGAAAAATCTTTTTCATTCATTCATATCATATTATTTTGCTATGGAGGCTTCTCTTCTCAGGGTATGTGAAGACTTCTCTATTCAAGGCTATGAAGACTGGAGCTTTCGAATCAAGATGTGTCTCAAGGCGCATCACGTCCTCATGTGGGATATCATTGAGAATGGCCCCTCCCCCATATATGCAGCGAAGATCATTGTGGATGGAACATCCCCCGGGGAGGCCACATACGAGAAGGTTCTCAAAAACCCTCGCGACTACTCAACCGAGGAAAGGAAAGAGGCCGGTCTCGATGATTACGCAAAGGGACTCATCTCCAGCACCGTGAAGGGCGTCTACTTGGCCAAGATCAGAAATCTCGAAACGGCCAAAGAAATGTGGGACACCCTCCGGTCCATCAGCCTTGGCTCAGAGGAGATGAAGGAGAACAAGCTGTCTATGGCGTGCAGCAAGTTCGATGACTTCAAGATGGTTTCGGGAGAAACCATTGAAGCGATGAAAATTCGTTTCACCGAGATTATTCTCGAAGTGGCTGCCATCAACCCATACAAGTATACGCAGCGCGAGAAGAATCTTAAAGTAATACGTGCCCTCCCTGCAAATTGGCACGTATACGCCGCCATGCATCCAGCTCGATCGGATTTCAACTCCCTCACCACTGAAGATCTTTTCGACATTCTTGTCGGAAATGAGTATGAGATGATCCGCATCCATGGATCAACCCAGCCTACCACCAGCAAGAAGGTTGATGAAAAGAACAAGGAGGTAGCCTTCAAGGCCGACTCAGCCTCAGCTGCTACCCCAAGCCCGATCGACGAATCCATCGTCAAGAAGTTCGAGAAGATGACCCTCGACTATGCTCTAGCCGCTAGGAGAAATGAGAAGCTCCTAGGGAAGGTTGTCAAATACAAGAAATTCTACCGTGACAACAAACGAAACTTCTCAAACCGCAACCACGACCGCCCTGACAAAAAGGGAGAAGGTAAACCCTCAACCTTCAATTCTTCTAACACGCCCGAGGGTGGTTGTTTCAACTGTGGCAGGCCAGGTCATTACAAGACGGACTGCCCGGATCTTACCAAGGCCGAGAGAGACGAGCTCCGTGCAAAGCGTGATAAGAAGCTCAAAGATCAACGAGCTGCAATGATTGCCGAAGAAACAAAGGAAGCTCACCTCTCGGATAGCTCATCAAGTGATGACGAAGGATACATCGCTTTCGATGAAAGTGATGATGAAGAATGCTTCGTTGGAGAGCATCAACAAAACGAGGGATCTTCAAAGGTAGATCTTCAACCCATTTCACTTTCTTTTTCTGACGATGATTGTGCAGAAGAAGGTGATGAAGACCTATCCGAGGCTGTGTCTTGGGAAGAAATCAAGAAACAGCTCGACGACTATGCCGATCTCGTGGATACACTCAAAGAGGTCGTTGAAGACAATGCTGAGCTATTGGATAAAAATGAAAAATACAAGCTAGCATTGGAAGAAAGATTCTCTCCCTACGATGAAGAAAAGGAAAGGGAGATCGAAACCCTAATGTCAAAGGTTGACGAATTAACTTTACGGGTCAAGGAGTTCGATACCAGGGAGCTCGAGAAGAACGAGTCCCTCAAGACCAAAGATGCCGAAATACACAGCCTTACCTCAAAGCTGGCTGACTTGGTAATTCGACACGAACTCCTCGTGAAAAAGGAAGAAAAACTTCAACTCACATTGAGTCAGTTGAAGAAAAGTGGAAAGAAGCTGGAAGAGGTCCAATCCATGCAACGCAATCCGCGCGATCACTCTGGGATTGGATTTAATGGAGAACCCAAGAAAGGCAAGAACAAAGACTGCGAGATCACGTTCGTGAAAGCGCAGCCTAAATCAAAGAATGTTCGGAAAGCTAATCAAGCTCTCCCTGATAAGATGGTCAAGCTGAAGAATCCAGCTCGACAGCCCCAGGCCATCCTCATAAAGCAACGAAAGAAAGAACAGTCCGCTCCTCAAAAGAAGGAGAGTCGACCTGCCCAGCAACGTCGACCTGCCCCCTACCATCAAAATAAGGCTGTTCATCAAGGGCGATACCAAGGCCAGCACTATCAAAGGCCGTATCACCCTGAGTTCTTCCACCCGGATTATCAAGGATGCTACTGCCATTATCAACAATCAAATTTTCAAGACTGGCAGTATCAACCTGGGTTTTACGAAGAACAATATTATCAGCCTCGTCGCCCTCGCTCGAAGAAATCCAAGGCTCCCAAGTCCAAGACCGCCACTGCCTCGTCCTCAGCCTCGGATAGAAGCAAACCGGCGAAACAAATTTGGGTCCCCAAGGCCGTTCCCGCAACCGATGTAGCACCCAATCTCAAGTGGGTTGCTAAGTTTAACTAATTGCAGGTTGGGAAGGCTCAAAGAAGGAGCGAAGCAGCTCATGGAGCTGTATGGATCATTGATAGTGGATGCTCAAAGCACATGACGTGTGACAAAACGCCACTTTCAAATTACCAAGAACGAGACGGGCCACTTGTAACCTTTGGAGGAAATTCTAAGGGATTTACGAAAGGCCAGGGCGATCTAAGAGTTGGTAAAACAACTATTTCTAACGTCTCTTATGTTGAAGGTCTTAATCATAATCTATTCTCTGTGTCGCAATTCTGCTCGAATGGTAAACGAGTAGAATTCACCGCTAACAAGTGTCTCGTGAAAAATGAGGAAGGAGAAATTCTTCTTACCGGAATTTTGCAGGATAGACTCTACATTGTACAATGGACAGATTGGATAGAGACCTGCCTGGTCACAAAGGCCGATTCCGAGACAAGCTGGCTATGGCACAAGAGGTTGAGTCACTTAAACTTCAAGGCCATCAACAAGCTCGCACGCAACAAGCTGGTGAACGACCTGCCAGACCAAGTCTTCGATCGTGATCACATCTGCAGAGCATGTCAAGCTGGAAAGCAGACAAGATCATCATTTCCAAGCGTGACAGCTCATTCATCGAATCGAATTCTTGAGCTTCTCCATCTCGACCTCTTCGGTCCAGTCACTCCCTTGAGTATAAACGGTAGAAAATATGCTCTCGTTATTATAGATGATTATTCTAGATTTACGTGGGTTATTTTCATGTTCAAAAAGAAGGAGACATTGGAGAAGCTACCCGCGTTGCTGAGCAAGCTATGCAATCAAAAGGAGAAATCCATCATCTCCATTCGATCAGATCGAGGCACTGAATTTATCAATGCGATGATCGAAGAATATTGCACAAAGAGTGGGATTCATCATCAAACTTCAGCCGCACGTACACCTCAACAAAACGGCGTGGTGGAACGTCGTAACAGATCGCTGAAAGAAGCAGCTCGTACCATGTTGGATGAAACCAATCTTCCAAAGAAGTTTTGGGCAGAGGCTGTCAACACAGCCTGCTATACCCAAAACAGGTCGATCATCACGACCCGACATGGAAAGACTCCATACGAGCTGTGGAACAACAAGCTCCCCAGGTTAAAGTATTTTAAAGCTTTTGGGTGTTTGTGTTACATTCATAACAATGGGAAATCCCAATTGAAAACTTTTGATAGCAAGGCTGATCCAGGAGTATTTTTAGGATACTCGGAGGTTAGCAAAGCTTATAGAGTTTTTAATAAGAAAACCCTAGTTGTGGAGGTAACACCTCATGTTGTATTTGATGAGTCTACTTGTCTGTACAGAGAGTCAAGTACAGGTTCAGATCAGCCCGCTGCTAACAGGCCGTCTAACTCCCCCATTGACGACCTGCTAGTATGGACTCCAAATGATTTGGAGGAAGAGGATCAATCTGATCCTAAGGTCACACAGCAAGGGGGAAGTGATGCAAATGACACTTCGAGCTGTGATACAACAGCCGGGCTTAACCAAGCTGATCCCCCTCCCTCAGTCCCCAAGACTGATGCTGTTCACGACCTCACATCCCAAATTGAGCAGCTTGATAACACAATGGAGCAGCTCAACATCCAGGCCGAACAGCAGCCTGATCAACAGCTCGAGCAACAACTCGTTCCCGCTAATCAACCTTCAACTCACCCCGAGTTTGATGAACCCATTAATGAGCCCGAACCAATCATTTCAAATGATGAAAGATCGCGACGCAGACGTTGGATCGATGATCATCCGAAAGAGCTCATTGTTGGGAACCCAAACCAAGGAGTACGAACGAGAAGGACGATTGGTGAAAGTGCACTTCTAAGTTGCTATCTCTCTCGCATAGAACCCAAGGATGCCTATGAAGCTCTTCAAGATGCTGACTGGATAGAAGCCATGCAAGAAGAACTCAATGAATTCAAAAGAAATGAAGTATGGTCACTAGTTGATCGTCCTTATCATCAAGGCGTCATTGGAGTTAAATGGGTTTACAAGAACAAGAGAGATGAATCTGGAGAAGTTGTCAGAAACAAAGCCCGATTGGTAGCAAAGGGTTACTGTCAACAAGAAGGAATCGACTATGATGAGACGTTTGCCCCCGTTGCAAGATTAGAAGCTATAAGGCTGTTTCTAGCTTATGCCGCTCATCAACGATTCAAAGTCTACCAGATGGATGTTAAAAGTGCGTTCCTCAATGGCGTCCTTGAAGAGGAAGTCTATGTGGAACAACCTCCTGGATTCGAGGAGGGTGATTCAAGCAAAGTCTACAAACTGCACAAGGCCGTCTATGGTCTTAAGCAAGCTCCTCGAGCTTGGTATGAGACGCTGTCATCCTTCCTCATCGAATCAGGATTCAAACGTGGTTCAGTCGACAAGACGCTATTCACTATCAAAGTGAATGAACATATCCTTTTAGTACAAATTTATGTTGATGATATCATTTTTGGATCTAAATCTCCCATTTTGTACGAAAAATTTGGTAACCTCATGACCGAAAAATATAAAATGTCTATGATGGGGGAAATGAATTTCTTTCTAGGGTTGCAGGTAAAGCAGTCCGATGAAGGAATCTTCATTAGCCAAACAAAGTATGCACACGAGCTGGTCGACAAGTTTGGTGTCAAAGACAGCAAGCCTGTCAAAATACCAATGCTCTCTGGTGGGAAGATCGACCCGGATCCCCAAGGAAAACCTGCCAACATAACACAGTACAGGGGTATTATTGGTTCATTACTTTATTTAACTGCTAGTCGACCTGATATCACTTTTGCAGTTGGAGTGTGTGCTAGATTTCAAGCTAATCCGAAGGAATCTCACTTGGAAGCAGCAAAGAAAATTCTACGTTATATCAAAGGAACCACAAATTTAGGTCTTTGGTATCCTTGTGATGATAACTTGCAGCTTACAGGTTTTTCAGATTCAGATCATGCTGGGTGCAAGCTCGATAGGAAATCTACATCGGGTACTTGCCATTTTCTCGGAAGCAAGCTGATTTCTTGGTTTTCAAAGAAGCAAACTTCAGTAGCCACCTCCACCACAGAGGCCGAGTACATGGCCGCAGGAAGTTGTTGTGCACAAATCTTGTGGATCAAGCAACAACTTAAGGATTATGAAGTTGAAGTCAGTGAAGTGCCTATATTCTGCGACAGCTCGAGTGCCATCGCCATTACTCAGAATCCAGTTCTTCATTCAAGATGCAAGCACGTGGATATTCGACATCACTTCATTCGTGATCACGTGGAAAAGAAGAACGTGGTTATTGAGAAGATACACACTGACATTCAACGAGCTGATATTCTAACCAAACCCCTAGCCGAAGAAAGATTCAAAATGCTATGTGGAAAGCTAGGGTTATTAAATGTTGAGACTTCAGGCCGATCATAAGCCTCCAGGCCGTTTTCTCCTCATCAGCCTGCAACATCTTTCAAAAGCTTGTGTGGGACCAACTGGGACCAACAAGCAGGACGTCTCTTTACAAGCAGGCAGATATTAAGGGGGAACAGGCCGTCACCTCTCAACAGGCCGTTACTATTTGAACAGGCCATATCTACCTACAGGCCGTGTCCATCCTCAGGCCGTCGACTATTTAACGCATCGACCTGTATTCCTCAAATTAAGGGGGAACACTTAGTCAAAGTGATCCATCATTTGAGGGGGAACAAAGGCCGATGTCTGTATCCAGGGCGTTTATTTCGCCAAGTCGATATCTTTAGTCCAGGCAGTTCTACCTTGCCAGGCCGATGTCATATGTCCAGGCCGTTATCTCAAATTAAGGCCGTTCATTTCGACAGGCCGTTCTCCGTCACAAGGCCGATATCAACAGACCGATATCAACCTGAATGCAACTGCATTTATGAAGGAAGAATCAAAGGGGCAGTATCACCCTTTTGTCTTATAACTTCTTTAATACGCATTGAATTTTTCATTTATTAATGTTATTTATTTCTCAATGTGTTTCATTATTTAAGGGACTGCTAATTTGCAGAAAATGAGGAAAAAGGGAGTAATGATTACCATTTCTACAACACATCTAGTCAAGTGTCAAGTTTTGACACGTTGACCGAGGCTACATTTAATTCCCTGCCATTTTTCTGTAAAAGTGCATATTTACGCACGTTCCAACCTCTTCACGCGCGGATGTGAAACGCTACACATTCCACGCGCCCACGATCGTGCGGTTGAGGGTTAATACTGCAACTTTAACCTTTTCAAATTCGAACGATCTCAACCGTTCGAAAAATCTATATATGTCATGCAGTTTTCTCTCAAAAACTTTACTTACTCTTATCATCTTCATCTACTAAAACCTAATTTTCTCTGCAAAATTTTAAACTGCCGCCGTCGTGATCATCGTTTCTCTGCTTCATCACTCTCTGCATCGAATCACTCGCAGTGGTTTGTGTTCTTTTTATCATTTATGCTTTTAATTTCCTGTCAAGTTCTTCACTGTGTTTCTCTCGAAAAACGATTGGTTCTCTTTCTAATCTCTTTCGAAAATTTGCAGAAAACAACAATGGCAGCAAATATCTTACCCTCTGGTCGTAAAGAAATGCTGTGGTCGGAAATAGAAGAGTTCTTGACGGCTCGCATCAAGTTCGAGCCCTACATGGTGCGTGAAAACTTCGGTTTTCACGATCTCGACTCCATGTTCGCCATGGTGGAGAAGTGCCGTTCATTCCATCAGATCATCTCCACCCGGCCGGCGAAGAATCTTCCCAGGCTTGTGGGTGCCTTCTTCTACAATTGGAATGAAGGAGATTCCGTATCCACCCACACCGTCTCTATTGGAACCACGAAGTCCGTGGCCACCATCAACGTTCTTGATGCTGTGAAAGCGGCCTTCGACATTGATGAAGAGGGAACGATGCAGCTCGCGGACATTTCTAGGGACCAACTGCAGCAGGTTGCAGATCGTGTCCTAATCGAGCAGAGGCAGTTCGTGCCAGTCGCATTCAAGAGGAACGAACTCCGCCCTAAATATCGCCTCTTGATGGACTTCGTGCAGAAGTGTTTTCTGGGGCTTCTCGGGAACTACGACCAGGTCACCCCTTTCAAATTCCAGATCTTGGCGGCCGTAGTGCTCGACCTGCCCGTCTGTTGGGCCAAATTGTTGGTCTCCCTGCTTTGGGATGAAGCCAGGATGATCATCTGCGAGACGGAGGGAGAGGCCGTTGTAAAAGTATCTCTCCACAACGACAAGCCGCTTCGCCTTGGGACGAAGGTGACCTCCATCATCATCTCCCACTTCAAGCAGAGGACTTGGTCCAAAGATCCGGACTTCCCCCCTCTGTTTATTCCAAAGGATCTCCACCAGCTGGAAATGGCGATAGGGGTTTCGGCGCAGATCTATCACAACTCCTCTGACGATGTCAGGTTGCACATTGCCAAGACGGGCCATTCCAAAGTTGGTTGGAGGATCCCAGTTCGACCCCTTCAAAAGAAAAGGAAGGCCGATGTCGATCTGGTCCCCTCTCGCCCTGTCAAGAAGGGCCAGCCAGTGAAGAGGACTCCCCCTCGTAAGACGCAGTCGGCCTCCGGTGACCCTCCCAGGCCGATGCATAAAGTCCTTCCCGTGCAGCTCGATGAGCCTGCAGCTCGCACGGAGACTTCACGCTCTCCAACGCGCTCTCCATCAACCGAACGGACTCCATCTCCAGTCCGTTCCGCTGGCGAGCCGTCTGCCTCGCAGCAACGCCCTGCATCCTCTCAGCAGGTCGTTGCCCCCTCTCCCCAGAAGCCTCCCCCAGTACAACGTGCTGGATCTGTTGAGATCCAGGATCTGACTGCTGATGAATCCCTGCCTTCCCCAGTTCGAGATGCACCTGTGGAGGAGGACGTCGTGCTGGAGGTCCAGCCGTTCGTTGAGCAGCCAATTTCTGCTGCTCACTCCCAGGTCGCTGCCAAGAAGGCGGAGGCCAGGCTGAAGGTCATCGACCTGATGCCGGGGATAGCCCAACTCCCCAAATCCCTCGACCTCGCCACTCGCCTCCAGTTCTACCTGGATTGTAAGTCGAGTTATTATTATGTTTTCGAGGCGTTGCTGCAGGTCGTCACTCTCGACGACCTGAAGGTCGAGGAGCTGGCTCTTGAAGCAGAGTTCGGTTTCTACACCGTGGGGGATGCGGCCTCCAATTTTCGCCAGCTGGTGCTTCGCCGCATGAAGGTCGAAGCCAAAATTTTGGGCATCGACCTTCGCCCCCTATACGCGCACTCTCGCGCCCTGTACAACTCCGCCGCCGAAGCCGGAGATGAGTTTGATCGGATTCAAACTCCGGAGCAATCATCACCCAGGATTGAGGGTGATGATCAGCCTCTAGTTGCTGCTGCTCCGTCTCCAAGGGTCGATGTGGAGGCTGCGCTGGATGATATTTCTGCCAAGCTCGAGTCCATCATCACCAGCCTCCCCAACCAAATCAAGCAGGCCGTAGCCGAGGTCCGGGCCGATATTATTAATGAAGCCAAGGCCCAGGCCGATGAAGTTGCTAAGGAGCGTGTCACTGATTTTGCAGTGAGGCTTTTGAAGGAATATACTGACAAGCTCCTACCTGGCCAGCTTGATGAGCTCAACATGGCATCCCGCGACCAAATCGCGGAAGTATTGGAGGATGTGGAGAAGGTCGATGAGCGAGTAACCGAACTGGCTTCTTCTATCTCAAACTCGGCATCGACCTCCAACGAACAGATCAACGCAATTCACGGCACCATCTCCTCCCTTCTCAATGGCCAGCAGGAGTTGAAGGATGCCGTGACAAAGCTGCAGCAGGAGGATGCTACTCTTCTTTCCCTTATTAAAACCCTTTCTGATGATGTCGAAAAGGGGGAAGAAGAGCGAGCTGCCACCACCGCGAAGAAGAAGAAGCCCATCAAAACCAAATCTGCTTCAACTTCCGTGGCTCCTCCTCCTTCTCAAAAGAAGCCCTCCCAGGCCGTTGCACCCAAGGCCGCTGCCTCTCATGCCGATCCTATCTCTCAGCTTGGTGCGGAGCAGGCTGCTGCCGCCAAAGCTCGATTGGCAGCCGAGGCCGATCTCATTTCCGCCATGGTGCTGGCTGGTGCTACGCCGGAGCAGGCTGCAAATCGAGAGGAGCAGCAGCGTTTCAAGGCCGAGCGCCGAGCTGCTGAAGCTAGGAGGAAGAGAGAGTTGGACTGGATCAGCCAGTCCGCTCTTGTTCTGAATGCAGGAGGATCGCAGCAGGTCGTTGATTGGCTTGATGAATCTCAGAACAACCTGCTGCGGGAGCTCAATTCTTGCTTCATCCTGCTGCACTACTTCATCAAGGATCCCTCCCTGCCTGCCGATGCCGATGAAGCGTATGCAGCCTATATGCGCAAGTTTCCGTACCAAAAATTCATTGGTGATCTACAGAAAAAGGCTGCAGAGGCTGGTGTGACGATAAGGGCCCCTCCTCAGCAATATTTCGCGCCCTTACGTCTTGGTGCTTCGGAGTATTTGGATTACTCTCGAATCGACCAGTACATCGCCCAAACTGCCATCGGCCTAGGCGTCAACGTATCGAATTCCGATCCCGACTATCGTCGTATCAGGGATGGAATCTACGCAAGCATGCAGACGTTGTCAAGGGAGCAGATCCAAGAAGAGCGCACAGCAGCCCGTGCCAAGATCCAGGCTATGTAGATGATTTTGTAATATTTTGTTTTTCATTTATGCTCTCAGCCCGATGTAAATTCTTCATGTATTCAGCTATCGAGCTTAATGAAACAAAATCATCTTTCGTCCTGATGACAATACCTCTTTGTCCAGGCATCTGCCTTTACTGCTTTAATTTAATTATGTTCTTATTTGCCCTTCATTTAATTCCTTATCAATCTTCATAATTGAAAAATTAGGGGAAGCTCTGATACCATTCTTTCAGTGTTTCATCTTAGGAATTATTTGTAAAGTGTTTGGTTTCGACATCATCAAAAAGGGGGAAATTGTTGGGAACCCCCTGCAGTTTGATTTTGATGATGTTTATCGAAACCACACTTAGGCATATTTTACTTGTTTAGGGTCAAGGCCGATAGATCGACCTGCTGCCTGTTAGTGCAGGTCGATACCCTAAAGTTTAGTATCAAGTTCGATCCACCCTGTAAGAGAAAGGTCGATGTATCGACCTGCCTCAATTGGATCGAGCTGGATCATCAGCCTGTCTATCGACCTCCCCTATCAAGCTTCCAGCTGGCATTGCCTTAGAAGATTTCAAGAGCTGGATTGTCAATCAAGGTCGATGCTCCGCCTTCATGGAGCGTCACGACCTGATCCTTGCCACGTCGAGTGCCAGCAAGGACGAATATTCCCAACGGCTAGAAGTGAGTCAGCATCCAACGGCTAGTGCCACGTCAGCCCGACTCCAACGGCTAGTTTTTGAAAACTACCTATAAATACTTCAGCCATTTTCGGATTCAAGAACGGGAAACACATGCTATCAACGCCATATCTCTGCCCAAATCTCTCTCAAAGCTCAAATCCATTCAAGTGTTCGAAATCCGATTAGTTTCCCAAACACTTGACGAAGAGAGGTTTCCGAGTCCGAAAAACACCACAACGACGAAGCGTTCACTGCTGCTTGTCGATTGTTCAAACAACTTCTTCTCCGAACTTGTTCGAAGTTAGAAAGCTTGTTTTTTATTTTCGCCATTATAGAGTTAGTCAAGCTCTGTAAAAGCGTAAGGTTGTTTGTACGTTTTAGTACGAAGGTTGTAAGGGTCACGACCCAAAACTCGTGTCTAGTTACTCTCAAGTTAGATTGTATCTAGAACTGATACTCAGTCAGTATAAATAAGAGAGAGGTGGATCCAAAAGAAAAGGGATTCTCAGGTCGAGTCGACCTGACGTGGACGTAGGAGGGTTTCTCCGAACCACGCTACATCGCGGTGTCTCTCTCTCTCTCTCTATTTATTGCACTTACATTTTATTATCTAACTAACGAGCATCAACCTGCATTACACGAATCAACCTGCCATCCATATTCAGCCTTAAGATTTTTCAAAGAGTAATCAACCTCCACCAACTTCCGCATTAACAGTTTGATAAGTCAAGCTTGATACCATACGAGCTTGATAGATCAAACTGCCTCTGATAAGGTCGACCTTGACAATCGACCTGCAGATTGACCTGAACTTTAAAAAGTCAAAAACGGTTGGTTATTGGTGTATTCCCCCCCCATACACCAATTACTCTTTCCCGGGACCAACATAGCCTTTAACCTTTAAATACATATTTTGGGTTTTTGACTTATGGGACACGATGGTTTACTATTAGATATTGCATGACGAAGAGGCATGAATGACGTCTTAAGTCCCTAATTTGAAATTGCAGTTAATAACAATCTAATATGCATTTTAAATAAAATTTATTAGTTTTAGCAAATATACAAAAATAACCCTAAAAATAGAAGTGAAATTACTTAAATAACCCTTGTTTTTTGTTTTTATATATTATATAGATTAGTTTTTTCTTTATGATAGTTACATTTATTGCTGTGAAATTACATTTATTCTTTTTTTTAATGCTGTCACTTTTTCGTTCCGATTATTATCACATTTTTTTCCATTATTATAATCACAGTAAATTTTAATTTTGACCAATTTTCATATGATTGTTTCTTTTAACTAATGATAATTTTCTATAAAATTATTTTCACTTTAAAAACAAGAAATTTTATGGAAATTGTTAATTTTGATCCAATTACGCTATGTTTGTAAAGTAAAAAAGTTAAACGAACTCGACTTACCTTTCGTTACAGATGGTGGTAGTTTGATGGGATAAGGCCCAACTCCCCGACCCACACGATGAAGGGCCCAAACTCAAAGAGAGATACGCCAAGGGAGTCAGGCCCCATTACAGCTCGGCCCATGTATATGCAGGGCCCAGGAAATTAAAGTGGACAAGCAACGTGGGATCGTGGGAGTAACCGATGCTCCCACGATCATCGGCGTTAGTGGATAGATGAAGATATAGATTTAAAAAAAACAACTCTATATACAGACACAATCTGAATACTAATCATATATCTTTTCTCTGTCGTGGACGTAGATCTACACACCGTAGATCGAACCACGTAAATCTGTCGCGTTCTTTCGATTCCTTTCTATATCGTTTCAGCTTAACCATTGTTCAATCGATTACAACAAAACTGAGATTCATCACTGGCGCCGTCTGTGGGAACGAAAAATTTTGTGAGTTAAACCTTTGTTTCTGCTATTAATCACTTATTATGTCTCCAAAGAAATGATTAACCAAGGGGGGTACGTCCTGGTCACCTTGTTTAGCTTCATGTAGTCAATGCATACTCTCCACCCAGTTTGAAGTTGGGTGGCTATCATCTCTTTCTTCTCATTTTCCACGACTTGTATGCCTGACTTCTTGGGTACAACAAGGACTGGACTGACCCATTTGCTGTCTGAGATTGGGTAGATGATGTTCTGATCCAACAGCTTGAGTACCTCCATGAGAACAACTTCCTTCATGGCTGGATTTAACTTCTTCTACTGGTCACGGACGGGATTCGCCTCTTCCTCCAATAAGAAGTGACGGTGGCAAATGGTTGGGCTGATACCCTTGATATCGGTCAATGTCCATCCAATGGCCATCTTGTACATCTGGATCATCATCCTAACCTGCTTTTCTTGGTTGATGCTCATTTCAGCGCTTATGATAATGGGAAATGTGTCATTCTCACCCAAGAACAAATATTTCAAGTGCTTGGGCAAGGGCTTGAGCTGAAGATTCGGCGCCTTGAGAAGTGAAGGCATTAACTTTTCCTCATTCCGTAGTTCCTCCCGATAGATCTGTCTATGCTCTGTTTCTGCCTTCATTTGGTTAAACTCCCTTGGGCATTCCTCTTCATCCACGATACTCTCTTGAATCACTGTATCCAGCATATCGCGAGATGCGATCTTGGGCAATGTTTCCTCTACTATGTTGTCCACAGTATCTACATAGTTCACCATTTCAGTATCTGGATGATGTTTTTTCGCTTTGTAGATATTGAATCCGACTGTCTCTCCTGCAACTTGACATGTCAGCTTGCCCGTGTCGCAATCGATCTGCGTTCGTGCGGTCTTGAGGAATGGTCTTCCCAAGAGCATGACCGGCGATTTCCCTTCACTTTCTCCCATGTCGAGAACATAGAAGTCAGGGGGAAAAATCAAATCCTTCACCTTGACCAAGATGTCTTCTAGAATCCCCTTGGGGTACACATTTGACTTGTCCGCCAGTTGGATTATGACTCATATGGGTTTCAATGGGCCCATGTTTAGTTCTTGGTACATAGAAAGCGACATCACATTGATTGATGCTCCCAAGTCTAACATGGCCTTTTAAATCTTCATGGTTCCAATCACGCAAGGAATGTAGAACATCCCTGGGTCTCCACACTTTGTTGCCATCTCCGTGCCCAAGACTAACGCTACATGGTCTCCTACTTGGAACTTCGCGTTTTAATCGAACTTCACCTTCCGAGTGCACAATTCCTTCAAGAATTTTGCGCATCTAGGCATAGAGCGCATGGCAGTGAGTAGCGGAATGTTGACGTCCACTTTCTTGAAGAGTTGATACATCTCGCCCATCTCCTCAGCTTCCTTACTCTTGGCCAACCTTCCTGGAAAGGGTGTCTTGGGCTTGTAGGGACGGGGTATCACAGTCTCTTCGTCCTTCTTTTCATCCTCAATCTTTCTCGAGTTTATTTCAATTTCTTCTTCCTCCACTAGTTGTTTCCTTTCAGGCAGTTGCATTCCACTTCTAGTAGTGATTGCCTTGACATGGGCATGATTTATTCCACTTGTGGTGGTAACTCTCCCTGCTTCTTCTCCAATCAGGCTAACGTCTGAGTGAGCTGCCCAAGTTGAGCGTTGATGTGTTTAACGGCTCCTTGAGTTTCCATTCTGAACTTTTTGAACTCCGCCTGTGCCTTGCTATTATCCCTTGCCATAGTGTTGACCATCTCAGCCAATGATGACCTGTTCTGCTGATGTTGCCCTGGCTGGTGTTGTGGTTGTTGTTGTGGCTTTGGCCCCCATTTGAAATTCTCATGATCTCTCCATCCCAGGTTGTAGAATTGGAAGCTGGGATCGTATTTAGGATAGCCATTTCCCAAATTTTCTTGGTTATGCCCAAGGATCTTCACTTCTTCCAGCGGCATTACCTCGGGACACTCATTGGTCATGTGTGTGGTGGCAAAGCATAGTTGACATGCCCGCACTCCTTTCTTATGTGGTCCATTCATGTTCACTATCTGCTCCAATAGAGTGCACATCTTGTCAAGTTTTGAGTCCGACACCGATTGTTCAACAGTACTTGCCCTGAGCAAGTCAATGGGCTCATCTCTGGATTCCTCCTCCATATCTGCAAACAATTCATAGCCTGACTGGGTAGTTTGTTTAGTACGGATCCTCCGTAAGCAGCATTAACCCAAGCACGATCTTGAGGTCGAAGCCCCATCATGAAATATTGAACCAAGTCAGGTTCGGCAATTGCGTGCTGTGGGGACTTGGCCTAGAGCTGCTTGAATCTGACCCAATACTCATAGAAGTTCTCTCCCACACCCATCTTGATCGAGCTGATCCTTTTTCGCATGTTTTGGATGTGGGAAGTATGGTAGTACTTTTCCAAAAACTTTTGTTGCAGCTGTGCCCAGGTAGTCACCGAACCTTCTTCTAGCATGTCAACCATTCCCTTGCCCCATCTTGCAGCGAGAAAGGGAGTGCCAGTAGCCTTATATACTCTCCCATGTTGCCTTGAGCTCTGACAGTGTTGTTGGATCCGTGAAGATCGCTCGGATGTTAATCAATTAAACAAAAATTATAACATGCAATTTCCTAGATCCTAAAGCTGAAACAGATCTAGAATTGCATACCTTGTCGGGTAGATCCAGCCGGAGTATGAGATTTCGGTGAAGAATTCCACGCACTAGATCTCTGCACACGAGATCTAGCTCTTCTCGTAAACCTCAAGATCTTCTAGAGTATTCCCGAGCACAGAGAAGAATTCCGGATGGACGGAAATCTTTCTTCTCTCCCTCACAGTAAAACCCTAGCCGTCACACTAATTCTCGTATGTGAACTTATGACGGAATCCCATCTCACCATCTATATATATAGAGGCAGATTAGGGTTAGGGTTTTCCTTACTGGCCAAGGCCTGCTTCTGGTGGGCTACACTAGGGATCTTAAGGAGGATATGGACTGGGCCTCCCAATATAATTAATAATCCAAGTATTCTCTTGGCACGAATACTTTACTTAATTATATTAATATTATTTCACTCCACTAAAGAAATAATATTGCACTGCCATCCATTTCCCAAATTATTACATAATGGGCTCCTTTTTTAATTATATTATTTCCCGTGTTTAAGATATCGCATGTCCATTAATTAATTAAGCTACTGATAGCTTTTATTAATTAATATCTCAACCGAGATTAGTACCCGCTCGACCTTATTATTATATCGGAACTTAATCCACCTGCAGGGTTTAGGGGTGGACCGGTACGGGATATTGATAATTTTCACCGATATTGATATTGATATTGATCGGTATCGCATTTTCGATACCGATACCGATACCGCAAGTACCGGTATACCGCATACCGGTATACCGCAATTTCGGTATCGACGAAGAGCGATACCGATGCCGTGCCGACGCCGCGGTAATATCGCGGTATCGATAATACCGCGGTATTGATAAAAAATTCCGAATTTTCTAATAAATATTTTTTTTAAATACTAATAAAATGCAAAACTAAAAACCCCTAACACAAAGTGAAGAACTTAAAGGCACAAACAAACAACATAAATACACAATCCAACAAAAATAAATAAACACGGAAGCAGCTTGCCCAAAGTCCAAACACAAAATAACAAAACAAAATGGAACAATTAGCTTAGAGAAACTCAATGCATGTCTAAGAAAATATAAGAAACTCATGTCTTTGAGAACACTTATTTAGAAACAATTATCATGTTTGTTCATGTATACTTTGTTAGAACTTAGAAATAGAGAATATATTCTTAAGATATTTACCAAATTATACTAAATCATTTATAATTTTTAAATTTATAAACATTGGCATTAAGCGTGACCGTAAATCATTTCAAATTTCATAGAGTCATAGTTCATTAATTCTCAATGTGTCGAGAATCGAGATTAACGTAGTTATGTCAAATCTTTGAGAACACTTATTTAGATACAATTATGTATCATGTTTGTTCATATATGCTTTGTTAGAAATAAAGAGTTTATTATTAAAATATTTACCAAATTATACTAAATAATTTATAATTTTTATTTTACAAATATTAGCATTAAGCGTGACCGTAAATTATTTTGAATTTATAGAGTCATACATAGTTCATTAATTCTCAATATGTCGAGAATCGAGATTAACGTAGTTATGCCAAATCTTTGAGAACACTTAGTTAGATACAATTATCATGTGTATTCATATATAAATGGTTTGCTATAAATCAATAAAGTGTTTATTCTTAAGATATTAACCAAATTATTTATAATTTTTAATCTTACAGACATTAGCATTAAGCGTAATCGAGAATCATTAGTTTTACAAATTTGTTAAAGTTGTAGTATCTAAAATTCAATAGTTCATTAGTTTTACAAATTTTAATTTCATAATCAATAGTTCATTAGTTTTCAATGTATCGAATTTGACTTATAAAGTTATATATACAATTATACAAATTATAAAGGTTGAATCTAAATTACAAATTTATTCAAATATAAGAAATATTACAAATAAAAATATATAAAATATCGGCAAATGTCAATATCTACGGTATTATTGCGGTATCGGTATTATATCGGTACCGGTATTATGCGGTATTATTGCGGCATTTGCGGTATTGTACGGTATCGGTATTTTCCGGTAATATCGCGGTATTTCACTTTTGGATACCGGTGCCGTATTGAACTTGTGCGGGACGGCGTAAATACCGTACCGTAAATGCGGTATACCGCAAAATTCGGTATTTTTGGTATTTTTTCGGCGCGATATTGTCGGTATTTCGGTATTTCGGTATTTTTGTCCAGCCCTAGCAGGGTTTGATATAATAATCTTTAGAGCACCTCAAGGGGACATCAACTCGGACTCCGCCGAGACACGATTTCTAGCTATAATATTAATTCTCATATTAATATTATTACCCAAGATATCGAGATACTTTGAGTTGCAATAACTCTCACTCATTTATAAATCAAAGTAATAATTATCATAAATATATAATTCAATATTATACAACTAGAATTAAGAAATAATAATCGTCCGAGATCTTAAATCCTTTATTAAATCAGTACAAAAGGATTTATCTCAACGCGATCCTGTTCAATGCAACTAGATGCATTAGTATAAGTTAATAGCCAATATCAGCTAATATCAAGCATTATACTACAACCTTAACAAGTAATTTGTCCATGATTACTTAGGTTGCGAACTCTATTTAAGTATATAAGAAACCGATAATATGATCTTCCGTGTGACCACCCACACCATATTATCTATAATATATACTACAGGATGCTTATTTGCATAACCATAACACAAATAAATATGCAAAACATATGACTTCATTTATTTCATAAAACAAGAAGAAGTAGTATACAACTAAGCATAAAAAGTATGCTTTTCAGTTTATAATCCCAACAATCTCCCACTTATACTCAAAAGCATGCTTTCAAGTATACTACTACACTACTATCCCTCCCACTTATACTCAAAGCAGTGCTGTCATGCATCGAACTCCCATGCCTCCAACATGCCTTTCGAACAACTTGACAGACAAGGCCTTCATGAAAGGATCAACCAGGTTATCCTCCGAAGCAATCTTTGACACCACGACCTCTCCTCTTTTCACATACTCTCGTATGAGATGGTACTTCCTTTCAATGTGTTTACTGGCATTATGGGTTCGTGGTTCCGTTGAATTTGCCACTGCACCAGAATTGTCACAATAAATTGTGATCGACTGAGGCAAATTCGGAATCACATCCAAATCCATCAAGAAGTTCCGGAGCCATACAGCCTCTTTGGCTGCTTCCGAGGCTGCGACATACTCAGCCTCCATTGTTGAGTCAGCAATGCATTTCTGCTTTATGCTCCTCCAACAAATGGCTCCACCTCCCAGTGTAAAAACACATCCTAAGGTAGACTTTCGAGAATCCCTATCTGATTGGAAATCAGAATCAGTATATCCCAAAGGAAGTAGACTGTCAGACTGAAAGACCAACATATAATCCCTAGTCCTTCTCAGGTACTTGATTATATTCTTTACAGCAGTCCAGTGTCCTTTCCTGGGTTAGACTGATATCTGGCAACCATGCCCACAGCATAACAGATATCCGGTCTAGTGTAAAGCATAGCATACATGAGGCTTCTAATTGCTGAAGCATATGGAACTGCCTTCATGTCATCTATCTCCTCTTGTGTCGTCGGACACATCTCCTTCGATAGATGAATTCCACTTTGGAGAGGTAGAGATCCTGATACGATCTTTGATGACCGACTTGAAGACGCACATGGAAGAAATAAGACAACGAACGAACGAACTGAAGAATAACGATGGATATTCCAATATACCTAAGATCTAATCCTATAAATGATATAAGTCAGTTCTAAGAACAACCTATACCCCAAATAGCGATCGTCTTAGTCACACGGGAACGATGATTGACACACAACGAGGGATGATTGACTCGCTGATTTGCCGGATAATGAATTCGTCTTGGAATAATCAAGAGGAATTCGAGAAACTCTCAAGAGAGAAATAAACTCACAATAATATTAATGATAAGCTGTCTAATTTTCGTCCACAAAGACCCCCTTATATAGGGAGGCAAATAAAACCATCTAAACCTAATCAAACTAGGAAATAACTGACCTAAAGTCAAAGGTATGGCCCAACCCATTAACCAAAATGATAAAAACCCCAAAAACAAGTCTTTTAAGGCCCAAAAACATGGCCTGGCCCAAAACACATGAAAATTAAAATAAAGTCTTCAATCTTCAGCCCGAACGCACTCGATAAAATTAATAACTCGCGGGCTGTCCGGTCCGCCTTCTCCAATGGGCTTCTTCATCAATTCTTGAGCCCAAACTTCTTGGATCAATCCTTGCAAGCCTTCCTTGAACTTCTTAGCTCGAGCTCTCGTCACCGGCCCTTCGGGAACACGAACAGGATCTTTACTCAACGAACCTTGGACTCCAATCATTCCCCTCCTCTTGAAGATGATTTGTCCTCAAATCCAAGTCGTCACCTACATCAAAAGGACTCAAATCAGCCACATTGAATGTAGCACTAACATTATACTCACCAGGTAAGTCCAATTTGTAGGCATTATCATTGATGCGCTCCAACACTTGAAAAGGTCCATCGCCTCGAGGTAGCAACTTCGAACGCCTTTGCAACGGAAACCTTTCCTTGCGCATATGCAGCCATACCCAATCTCCGGGATCAAACACAATTTGACGGCGCCCCTTGTTAGCTTGCTTGGCGTACTACTCTGTTCGTCTCTCAATATTCAGCCTTGCCTTCTCATGAATCTGTTTCACAAAATCAGCCTTTTTCTGGCCATCAAGGTTAGTATGCTCATGTTCAGGCAATGGAGATAAATCTAAAGGAGTTAAAGGATTAAAACCATAGGCGAAAACTTAGTAGCAGAATGAACAAAACGATTATATGCAAACTCAACATGTGGCAAACATTCTTCCCAAGACTTAATATTCTTCTTAATTATAGCCCTAAGCAAGGTAGACAAAGTTCTATTGACTACTTCAGTTTAACCATCAGTTTGTGGATGACAAGTAGTAGAAAACAACAATTTAGTACCTAACTTACCCCACAAAGTCTTCCAAAAGTAACTCAAGAACTTCGCATCCCTATCCGAAACAATAGTCCTAGGCATTCCATGCAATCTAACAATCTCTCGAAAGAACAAATCAGCAACATGAGATGCATTATCAGATTTATGACATGAAATGAAATGCGCCATCTTAGAAAATCTATCCACCACCACAAAAATAGAATCACTACCATGCTTACCCCTAGGCAGCCCTAACACAAAATCCATAGAAATATCAATCCAAGGAGCAGTAGGAATAGGCAATGGCTTATACAAACCATGGGAACTCACTCTAGACTTAGCTTGTTTACAAGTGACACATCTACCACAAATTTGCTCAACATCTCTCTTCATATGAGGCCAAAAGAAGTGTTCATGCAAAACAACTAAAGTCTTAGCAACACCGAAATGTCCCATCAAACCCCCACCATGAGATTCAAGCAACAACAATTCACGAAGAGAACACTTAGGAACACACAACCTATTTTTCTTAAACAAATAGTCATCATGCCTAAAGTACTCTTCAAAACTAGATTTCTCACATGCTCGATAAATCTCACCAAAATCAGCATCATCCACATATAAACTCTTCAAACACTCGAAACCAAGCAACTTAGCATCTAAAGTAGAGATCAAGGCATACCTCCGTGAAAGTGCGTCAGCCGCTACATTCTCTTTACCTTTCTTATACTTGATGACGTAAGGAAACGTCTCTATGAACTCCATCCACCTAGCATGCCTCTTGTTCAACTTGTGCTGCCCCTTCAAGTGCTTCAAGGACTCATGATCGGTGTGAATGACGAATTCCTTGGTCCACAAGTAGTGCTGCCACGTTTTCAAGGCTCTTACCAATGCATACAACTCCTTATCGTACGTTGGATAGCTCAACGTTGCTCTGTTTAGCTTCTCGCTGAAGTACGCTACCGGCCGTCCTTCTTGCATCAAAACTGCACCAATTCCAACACCAGAAGCATCACATTCAATCTCAAAACATTTAGAAAAGTTAGGAAGAGATAATACCGGGGCGTGTGTCAGTTTGTACTTCAAAAGCTGGAATGCCTTCTCTTGATCTTCTCCCCAATAAAACTCCACATTCTTCTTGATGATTGCTGTCAATGGTGCTGCAACACTACTGAAATGAGGCACGAATCTCCTATAAAAGCTAGCAAGTCCGTGGAAACTTCTAACTTCTCCAATGCTCTTTGGACTCGGCCACTCTTGAATAGCTCGTATTTTCTCATCGTCAACCTGTACACCCTGTGCACTAACAACAAATCCAAGAAACACAAGCTTGTCCGTACAAAAGATGCACTTCTTTAGGTTAGCAAACAGCCTCTCCTTCCTAAGTACATCTAAAACAGACCTCAAATGATCAACATGCTCATCATGACTCTTGTTATACACTAAGATATCATCAAAATAAACAACTACAAATCTGCCAATAGAAGCTCGTAAAACATGGTTCATAAGACGCATAAATGTACTAGGTGCATTAGTTAAACCAAAAGACATAACCAACCACTCATACAAACCAAGTTTAGTTTTAAAAGCAGTTTTCCATTCATCCCCTTCCTTAATCCTAATCTGATGGTATCCACTACGCAAATCAATTTTCGAAAACACACAAGAACCATGCAGTTCATCAAGCATATCATCTAAAAAAGGGATAGAATGTCGATACTTTACCGTGATGTTGTTGATGGCTCGACAATCGCAACACATCCTCATCGTTGAGTCCTTCTTGGGTACGAGTAACACCGGAACTCCACAAGGACTCAAACTCTCCCTCACATGCCCTTTCGCCAACAACTCTCCAATCTGCCTCTCCAACTCATTCGTCTCCTCCGGATTGGTGTGATAGGCTGGCCTATTTGGAAGTGTTGCTCCAGGCACAAAATCGATTTGATGTTCTATCCCCCTAATTGGTGGTAAGCCAGCTGGTGTATCCTCGAGAAAGACATCATCAAATTCCTGCAAAACAGAAGAGATAGAAGGGGTAGAGAATCGAGATCGTTAGTAGACAAAAAGTTCCCCTTGTACAGAAGTACGATCAAGGTCCTCTCCTCCTGCACCGCCAACTTCAGATCACTCGCCTTTGCAAAGCACGATTTTTGTACTACACCATTCTCCTTATCTCCCTTCTCCTTATTCTCCACCTTCTGTTCCTCCAACTTCAGCCGCTCAGCCTCCTTTTGCAACAACACTTGATCCTCATACACTTGTTTGGGAGTAAGAGGAACAAACGACACCTTCTTCTGCTTGTACTCGAACAAATATTTGTTGGTGAAGCCATCATGTGTCACCCTCCTATCGAACTGCCATGGACGTCCCAACAGTATATGGTTTGCTTGCATCGGCACCACATCACATAATATCTCATCCTCATATTTTCCGATGCAAAACGAAACCTTCACCTGCTTCGTTACTTTGACGACACCAGTTTCGTTGAGCCACTGCAGCCGGTACGATTTGGGATGCTGTATCACAGGTAGCCCTAATTTTCGAAACATGGCCACGCTAGCGACGTTGGTGCAGCTCCCTCCGTCAATAATCACGCTGCACAGCTGATCCTTCACCTGACATCTCGTGTGAAAGATATTTTTGCGCTGCACTAATTCGTCCACATGATTCTGGACGCTTAATGCTCTTCTGGCCACACAAATGCGTCCTACAGGCGGCTCAATATCCTCTCCTTCGTCCTCAGACTCCTCCAAACCAGGCATCTCCGTCTCAACTTCATCATCAGTCACAACTTCTCCATCATCTCTCATGATCATCACTCTCCGATTTGGACAGTCACTCATGATATGTCCGAATCCTTGACACTTGAAGCACTTACGATCACGATTACTAACCTCAGGCACTGCTGGTTTGCCTTGGTTGTTAGAGCTCGTCAAATCTGATCGCGCCTTCACGAATGGCTTCCTCTCATCTTTCGGCGACTCCTCCTTCTTCCATAGATTCCCTCTCGAAAAGGAACCACTAGCAGCAGGCTGAGATTGCTTCCAATTGGGCTGGTTCTGCTTATTGTAGCTATTGTTGCCCCTCCTCTTGAGTTGATTCTCTATCTTTACAGCCATGTGCACCATGTCCTCTATCTCGACATAATGTTGCAGCTCCACTCCATTCCGAATCTCCCAATTCAGACCAGCCAAGAATCTCGCCATCGTCGCCTCATTGTCCTCCAAAACATTAGCTCGAATCATGGCTACTTCCATCTCCTTGTAATATTCATACACACTCTTAGATCCCTGTCTTAAGCTTTGGAGCTTGTTGTGTAGTTCTCTATAGTAGTGAGCTGGTATAAATCGCTTCCTCATGATTCCCTTAATCTCGTTCCAAGTCTGAACTGGAGGTTCCCCATTCCTTCTCCTACCCTTCTCCAACTGATCCCACCAAACTAGAGCGTAATCGGAGAACTCTATCGCTGCCAACTTCACCTTCTTCAGCTCTGAGTAATTGTGACAATCGAACATGAGGTCGATCTTCCTCTCCCACTCAATATACGCATCCGGATCATTCCTCCCATGGAATGAAGGAATATTCAGCTTGATGTTGCCCAGATTGTTGTCAGGCCCGTTCCTTGGTTCCTCTCATTCCTCTTCCCCTTCGTAATCAAACTCCTCCTCAACCGGCCCATAGTCTCGATGGTTATGATGACCTCCTCTGCCACCTCGTCCTCCCCTCCCACCTCGATGATGCTGAATCTGTTTGGAAACTGACTCCACTTCACCAATTCTACCATAAACTCCTGCCAGCTTGGATTTCATAATCTTCCCCAACTCCGACTTCAATGCTTCAAACACGAACTTCATCTTGGGGTCCAACGTCTCTTGTTCATCTGCCATACCTGCAATTTTTATTTATTTATTTATTTATTTTTATTTTTTACAAAAAGAAACAAACGAAAGTTAGTAAAAACAGAATTCCTCACCACCTCACAATCACTCGTGTATCCCTCAATACAGTTCACACTCAGCACTCGTGTATCGCTCAATATCAATGGCTTTTACCCTCTAATAATCTCACCTCTCTTGCCTTTTTCCGCTCAATTCTCTCTTAAGAGGCTCAAATTCCCTTAATCTACCACATAAATCACTATTAAAGAATCAAGAGTACTGAAAGTAGGAAGACGGGATGACTGAACTAAGAAAACCCTAAATCCGAAGACACGAAAAATTTACCGAAAACTTCGATGAGCGATTTGACCCTTTACACGGCCGATTTTGCCAAAAATAACAAACCAATTACGACGAAGATGTAACCACCATATAGATCTTTTCAAGAGGTTTCCGAAAAGGTATTATGGAGCAAAATCGGAGTTTGTATGCAGATTCTATGGCCGTTTTAGTGCTGGCCGACGAAAAAGGGCTTTTTTTTTTTTTTTGGCCCTAATCAATATCAAACTCGAAAACTAATCCCTATAACTCACGAACTCACGAACAGATCGGATTTCACTCTCTCTCTCTCTCTCTCTTTTTTTTTTGACTCGGAAACGACTCGAACGAAGGAACAGAACGACGACGAAGACTCAAACGAAACGACTGACACGAACAGAAAGCAACACGAAAAGACGAATATCAACACGAAAGAACGATAAAACCTGGATGACGTAAACTCTAGCTCTGGTGCCAAATGATACGATCCTTGACGACCGACTTGAAGATGCACGTGGAAGAAATAAGACAATGAACGAACGAACTAAAGAATAACGATGGATATTCCAATATACTTAATATCTAATCCTATAAATGATCTAAGTCAGTTCTAAGAACAACCTATACCCCAAATAGCGATCGTCTTAGTCACACGGGAACGATGATTGACACACAACGAGGCATGATTGACTCGCTGATTTGCCGGATAATGAATTCGTCTTGGAATAATCAAGAGGAATTCGAGAAACTCACAAGAGAGAAATAAACTCACAATAATATTAATGATAAGTTGTCTAATTTTCGTCCACAAAGACCCCCTTATATAGGGAGGGAAATAAAACCATCTAAACCTAATCAAATTAGGAAATAACTGATCTAAAGTCAAAGGTATGGCCCAACCCATTAACCAACATGATAAAAACCCCAAAAACAAGTCTTTTAAGGCCCAAAAACGTGGCCTGACCCAAAACACGTGAAAATTAAAAAAAGGTCTTCAATCTTCAGCCCGAACGCACTCGATAAAATTGATAACTCGCGGGCTGTCCGGTCCGCCTTCTCCAATGGGATTCTTCATCAATTCTTGAGCCCAAACTTCTTGGATCAATCCTTGCAAGCCTTCCTTGAACTTCTTAGCTCGAGCTCTCGTCACCGGCCCTTCGGGAACACGAACAGGATCTTTACTCAACGAACCTTGGACTCTATCAGATCCCCTCTTGGAACTTTCCATGCTAAACCGCTTTACAACCGTATCAATGTAGGTTGCTTGGGAAAGACACAACATTCTCTTCTTTCGATCTCGAAAGATCTTAATCCCAAGAATGTGTCCTGCTTCTCCCAAATCCTTCATCTTGAATTGGTTGGACAGCCACATCTGTACGTCCGATAACATATCCACGTTGTTGCCAATCAGTAGAATGTCATCCACATACAGTACTAGAAACACCAAGACATTTCCTTCACACTTCTTGTAAACACAACTCTCATATACACACTGCGTGAATCCATATGACTGGATTACCTCGTCAAATCGTGTGTTCCAAGACCTAGATGTTTGCTTAAGTCCATAAATGGATCGCTTAAGTCTGCATGCAAGATGCTCACTCCCTTCGGCAATGTAACCCTCTGGTTGGCGCATGTAAATAGGTTTATCAAGACTACCATTCGAGAAAGCAGTCTTGACATCCATTTGCCAAATCTCCAGATCCATGTGGGCCGCAATGGCCAAGAGAATCCGGATCGACTTAAGCATGACGACAGGCGAAAAAGTTTCATCATAATCGATGCCCTCTTTCTGAGTGAAACCTTTTGTAATAGCCCAAAATTTTAGATATTTATTATTATTATTATTATTATTATTATTATTATTATTATTATTATTATTATTATTATTATTATTATTATTATTATCACCCAAAGTTCTTGCAAATGGGATAGTACATATACTTTATACATAGAGTCCACTACTTGAGACATGAAATGTATTAACCAAGTTCTTTACTACTCCCTCCGTCCCGCGACATTAGTCCCATTTGCTTTCGGCACATGAACCAAGGGAGTGGAGAATGAGTGGAGAATATGTGGTTGTAATTAATTCTAAGGAGAGAGAGTGAATTGTGGCCAAGTATATTTTACCATTTAAAGAAATGAGACTAATAAATGGGACAGACAAAAAAGGAAATTGGGACTAATGCCACGGGACAGAGGGAGTATTTTAAATAATGTAGTAATAGTGAATTTACTCCATATACGTTTATTCTTCTTTATTTTTCCATGTGATGATTGTAACCTACATACTACAATAACTAGACATGATGTGGGAAGAGGAATAGGTATGGTCTCCATTATACTACCTCCATCCCGTTTAAGTAGGTTGATATTCCTTTTTGGGACATCCCGTATATTAGACATGTTTCCTTTTATGGCAAAAAATTAACATCACATCACCATCTACATCACACTTAATTAATTTTAATTACATCTCCATGTGAGTAGGTTTAATATTTTAAATTAAATTAAACTCTAATTTACCATCACATCTCCATCACATCACCCTTTATACCCACTTTACTTGGTTTGTGTTCCATTTAGAAATCAACCAATTAAATGGGATGGAGGTAGTAGTATCTTAAATCGTATAATAACTCTTCCTTTCATGCGCAAATAGTGGCCTAGCAATAGTAAATGACTAGATGGTTGATCTACCCTCTACCTATGAGTATAAAAAGGTAGAGTCTTAGAGGGGAATATTACCTCACCTCCTACAAAACCCCAAATCGACAAGTTTGAGTTTTTCTTTTCTTCACCTTTTCCCAACTGTTTGTGAGGTAAAAGTTTCTGCTATTTGTAGTATTTTATTTCTGCTAGTAGGTTGAGCAATTACTCCTGGCTACTATATATACAGATAAATATCCAGATAAATAGAAGGGTGTATCTAGGTGTGAGCTATACATGTGGATCTATATTAGTGTGCATGTGTATTGTCTATCACTTATGGATTTTTTTGTAAAAATTTAAATACGTATGCCTACGTTTTACTTTTAAAACAAAAATATGCTTATGAAAGTTTTTATTTATTTACTTATTTTGATAAAACTCATTTGCAAAGAACAAGTCAAAACTCTTATTCTTTCTTGCATTTATCTTGGCCATATCTTCCACAAATCACATATATTTATATATATACACGTGTGTGTGTATGAATGAAGGTCCCTACTGTGTAAATTTTTCTAACATTTGTTTATTAAATTAGTTATATTTTCAAGCATTCTGCATTCTTAAATATTATTATTATTATTTGTTTCTTTCATAATAGCTTTTAAAATTTGTGTTCGGCCATGTAGTTTAGAATTTGTTAACCTGTGTGTCAATAATAAGATTAGTTATTCATTTAATTATAAATGTATATATTATTTAGGTGTGGTGCAATAAGGTTGAACTTGATTTTAAGTTGCTCGTTCCAATACCAGAAGTTCGAGGTTAAGGTGTGTGATTCTTTTAAATTATGCACGTTGATATGATTTTGTCCCTTTTAATATTACGTGACTTGCCGTGTGATATTTGACGTTAAGTGTTGAGCAGGACAATTCAATTAAAGTTGTCCATTTGACTTTACTCTCACTATATATTGGTTGATCCCTATATGCGTTTGACTTTAATATTCATATGTGCCTCTGTTTTATTAATTTGGACAACCTCCGCATAATATCTCACACTAAGTATTTTTATACTTACCCTCAAAGTTTAACATTTCAGGTAACTAAGCTCGGACGCATGTGGGGGATCGAATGGCTCGTCAAAGTTTTATTTACATATTTTTATGCATCAATAAAGTCTCTCGTTTTGAGCATCTAGACACAAAGTTAAGAAACTTACTTTAAATTAGTATGGTTTAGTTCTTAAAACGTTCGGTTCTTATATTCAAATAAAGGACATCTTCGTTTATTTTATTTAACACTAAGTCTTACATTTTACATAAATTGTTTTGGAATTTATTTCATATTTTCCCGCAAATAAATTTATATAAAAATGATTTATAATATTCTATTTAGATTAGGGTGTTACACCTTTTGCCACGAGTCTAACTTTGAAGGTTTCAACCTTCCCGTTAGGTCCTCTCTTACCTTTATAGATCCACTTACACCCGATGGGTTTAACCCCCTCAGGAAGTTCTACAACGTCATACACATCGTTTTCATGCATGGATTGAATTTCTAAATCCATTGCAACTTGACAAAGCTGTGCATCTTTGTCTTGGATTGCCTCTTTGTACGTCCAAGGGTCAGAGTCATCTTCACCAGGTAAGTTGTCCGAAGACTCTCCCAAACACAACCATCTTTCAGGTTGAATGATAACCCTCCCACTGCGACGAGGCATATTCTGAGATTGTGTACACTTAGTGTCAACACGTGGTGCAGTAGATGATGCAACATCTAGTACGGGTGGTTCAAGCGGATTTTTATCCCTCATCTCTTCTAAGATGACCTCATGATGAAGCCCGTAGATCGTGGATTTTAATTCATGGGCCGAGAATTAAAGATGATATGGGCTGAAGATGGAAGATATTATTTACTAGTTTATTTAGTTGTTTATTTTTATTAATTTTCGTTTTTTATGAGTACTATAGTTGGTAAGTTAATTTTTAGCATTATTTTAAGGATTTTATTCCTTTTTAGACTAGGATTTGGTTTGATATCTTTTAGAATAAGTTTTTAAGTAGTTTCCCTGTGGAATTATGACTTTTCGAAGCCTACAAATAAGGCTTATTCATAGGTAGGGATGTCAAAAAAGCCCGAGCCCGACGGGCCGATCCGATTAGCCCGAAAAAAATAGTGGGTTAGGGCCAAAAAATAATAGCCCGAAAGTAAAAAAGCCCGATAGGGCTGGACCGAAAAAAGCCCGAGCCCGATAGGGCTGGCCCGAAAGCCCGGTAGGTTACCATAAATTATGAATTCATGACATATTTCATTACTCTACTTATAAATTTGATAAATTAGGTTGTGTTTTTAATTATTATTGAGTATTTTTAATTTGTTTTAATAAAAATATAACCTTCATTTTAAATTCTATACGTTTTTTACTTCGCCGCTTGGTGAAAAGTAAAATAAAGATTGACATTCGAAAATATTTTTGTTAAATTCACAATATTTAATAATTTTTTTTTTTATACAAGTATGTGCTAAAATAATAATTATTTTTATATTTATACGATGTCAATTTTATTTTTTATAAACTTAATGGCCCGGTGGGCCAGCCCGAAACCCGGTGGGTAGGGTTAGGTTAAAAAAATAATAACCCGAAAGAACAAAAAGCCCGATTAACCCGATCCGAAAAGCCCGCAACCCGATAGGGCTAGCCCGAAACCCGGTGGGTTGGCCCGTTTGATATCCCTATTCATAGATGACGAAAATAAGATCATATTCATCAATAATACTTCAGTTTATTTCTCTTGTGAGATTTATCTTCGAATTTCTTTTGGTGTGACCAAGAAGTTCTTTATCCGGCGAATCAATCGAGTTCATCACCCTCGTTTGTGTGTCATTCATCGTCTCCGTGTGACTAAGGCGATCACCACTTGGGGTAAAGGGGGTTTATGCCGATTCTATATCATTTGTGGGGTTAGAATTTAGGTATATTGGGATATTCCATCTTTTCTATTAATTTCGAGTCTTGCGCTTGAGTCTTGTGTGTTATCGGTTGTCAAGGATCGTATCACCTCACTCATGGGTTTGTGATTGTTCATGTAGTCTTCTTCCAACAATTGAGCAGTGGTGCTAACAATGATCTTTTGGTCCCTCGGACTATAGAACAATCCACCTCTTGTTCCCTTAGGGTATCCTACAAACAGCCGTAATTCAGTTCGTGATTCAAACTTATCAGCATCCTTGCGCAATACATGTGCAGGACAACCCCAGATCCGAATATGTTCAAGATTGGCCTTTTGGCCCAACCACAATTCCAAGGGAGTTTTGGGTACTGATTTAGAAGGAACTAAGTTTAGAATATACGTCGCCGTTTCTAAGGCATAGCCCCAAAACGAAGTAGGTAGCTCAGATTAGCTCATCATCGACCGAATCATATTAAGTAATATCCGGTTCCTGCGTTCTGCCACACCATTCTGCTGTGGTGTTCTTGGCGCAGTGAGCTGGGACGTGTCACGACCGGATTTTGCTAAGGATAGCTAAACCGGGGAAACCGTGACTAGGGGTGGGAATTAAGAAGGGAGAATAGAAAGGGGTAAGGAATTGAATGTGGATCTTGGCACATATGAATACTAGAACATTACGATAACTTCGAAGATTCGGCTCAAGGCCCAAAAGAACACAAGGTTACTTGTCTTAGTCAATACATAACTGAAAAGTACTTAGAAAGTACGTAATTATTACGTAGAGTGTACGCAGCGGAAAGAGTACTGGAATACATGTATGAAGACATGTATTACCGAAAGTCTATCTATTACATAATTACACGACAAAAGGCTCCGCTCGTCACTTCACTCCACCTGGCTCAACCTGCACATTTAGAAATACATGCAGGGCTGAGTACAGAGTACTCAGTGGACACATTGCCGAAAACTATACAATATAATTGTACATGCCATTAGTAAGTGAAACATAGGGATTTTACTGTAAAGATCCTATGTTCACTAAAACTGTTCTTGTGATCTAAAAGTGTCAGCGCTGACTAAGTTCTTTAGTAATCTACCATATCTGAAACTGTGGTGTCGAGGAGGTGGCCACCTCACACGACACCTGACCGGCCGACCCTGAAGATGACTCACGGTCCTGTGTACACTAGTCCAAGTAAGATAGCAAGTCTTAACAAGGACCCGAAATCGATTAACTTAATTGGCGAAGCCAATTCAGATAGGTGTCATACACAAAACAAAAATGTTTATGGCATGACAAGCTGAAAATAACTAGAACTTAATTAAATAAATTCTCATTTTTCTTTGGAAGAAAGCCCACCTTAAATAGCATAAAAAGAGCTGGATTCAAATAGGATCGTGTCGTTCGCCTTCCGATCGACTCCCACCTATTTAAAAGCGAAGCTATAAGAATTTCTATTCTTAAAGAATTTAATGATTCTTAATAAAGGAATATTCTATCCCTTTTTCCTAATTTCTCGTTTCGACTATCGTTCCGTTAATATATCGTGAGATTATTAATCGGAGTTAATGATTCTCCTTGGCTAGTGATAGCCGTTAATTATCCTCATAAGCTTCGAATAATAATTTATTTGAAGTTATATATATATTATTGGATTATTAAACCCAACATTATAATATAATTCATTTCCGTGAATTAAATAGGCTATTTTTGGCTCGAAAATTTATCGAGCTTCGTTAATAGGCTCGAATTAGTCGAGTTATTTTATTTAAATAAATAAAATATTTCTCGGTAATTTATAACGTTCCTCGTCTAAATTTTATGGTATTAACATACGAAATATTTAAAAAAATTAAACAGTTGGGCCGTAATTTAATCGGCCCAACCTGAGCCCATTCCCGGCCCATCTGATTCCAACCCATAAGCCCAACCCGAAACCCAGCCCCAAAAACTGACCCAGGACCCGACCCGAAACCCGACCCGGTTCAAACCCTAAGTATAAAAACCCAAATCTCACCATCACTCTCATTTCCCCCAATTATCATTCATCCGCCTCATCTCCCATCTCCCTCTTGTCCAGTCGGCGCCACCGTCACCGGCGGCGAGAACCGCTGCCGCCGGTGACGCCATCTCTCTCCCTCCCTCGTTCTCTCTCTATCTTCTCTACCCTCTCTCCCTGTCTCTCTCTATCTTCTCTACCCTCTCTCGGAATGACACCCGACTGGAGTCGACGCTGCCGTTGCCGGCGGCGAGGCTCGCCGTCGCTGGCCACGTCGTCCCCTCCCTCTCCCGTTCTTCCTCCTCTACTTGCAGGGCTCCGGGAGCGCTGCCAGGAGACGCCGGCGCTGGAACGTCCGTCGGGGAACGTCGTCGCCGGAGACCTCCCTCTGAACTCTCACTCTCTCGGCATTCATATATATATTTTAAGGTTTTAACATTTTCTTTGTTTATACAGGGTTTCGGCAGCAGCTACTCAACGGTGAAGAGTGCCGTCGAAGCTTGACTCGGGGCCGCCTTTGCCGCCCCGACAGACTCGGCTTCAGCCCCTTTCCCGTCGAGGCTTCGGCCTCGACGGAGGTTCGACTTGAATCTCCCCTTTTATAAATGATTCGATTTGTAAATATTATGCTCTCGTTCTCTTATTCTTGTGCATATATGTGATAACTGTTTTTGTTCTTTCGTTCTTTTGCATTGCAAAATCAGATTTCATATAACTATTAAACCCCATGATTTAATCAATTTAAGCAAGTGATTATTTAAAAAGGGCAGTAGGGTATATGCTTATTTGTTTGAGTATAAATTGCGTCTTGACTAATAAGCATGCTTTGCTTGTATACATGAATTTGTAACGGGTGTGTTACTACATGCTTAACTCTTGAATTCCTTCTTGAGCATTTTAAGTGTGTAAGTGAGCATCAAGTTATGCCTCTTATCTAAAATAAGATTGAGTCCTTCATGCTTTTGATTCTTTTTATAAGCTGTAAATATTTGTGTGTGTGATACTTGCTAGAACTTCTTTAGGAGCTCATGCTTGGTTTATTATTAACCTAAGAGTTAATATTTTTAGCATGCTTCCATTGAAATTGAATCTGAAAATTAGCATGCTTGCTTCCTATTGATATTTAATTTGAAAGATGGTGATGGTATGCTTACTAGTTGTTAGAAGGGCTGTGGTTGTTAGCTTTGCTCTTCCTCTTCCTTAGTTCCTCTTCTTCTTCTCTTAAATTCTATCTTCTTTGAGTGATAATTGTGGGAGAGGTTGAAAACTGAATTATGGTCTATGTTGGGGTATTTATACTACTCTTTTGATGAGGATTGGTATGTAATTAGCAGGTGTGAAACCTGTGAACTTAACCTCCATTTTCTTCATGATTTGATGCCTCCTTTCCCTTGTTTTAGGGGGATGGTTTTGCAGGACATAGTTGGGCTGATTTTGTCAATGAAGCTATGGAAAGGATGATGGTGGCTAGAAGAAAAAGCTGTTGTGGAAGTGCTGGAGAAGTGGCAGCCGCTTCTTTTATTTTCATTCATTGAATGTGTATTAATTTCTTGTACATTATACAATGCATGTGATTTCTTTATTCCTTATGTAATGGTTAGATGTATTATTAGATTACTGCAAGTCTAGCTAGGTGTAAGAGATAGAGTCCTTTATTTTCTGATTTCTTCTCTAATCCTATCCTTTTTGCTTTGCAGTATGCAGGTGGCAAGTTGAGGGACAAGTTGAGAGAAGTTGATATTTTTCTTGGAGCTCAAGAATGGTGTAAGGGGGGGAGAATGAAGCTGGAAAACTGGAAGAATATCCTCTGCTGCTGCTGTCACTTCTCTGCCCCTTTTCTGCTGCTGCATCTTTGTTTTTCTTGTGGCTCAAGAAGGTGTAGGGGTGAAGAATGAAGCTGGAAAACTGGAAGAATATCCTCTGCAGCTGCTGTCCCTTCTCCCTTCTCTGCCACCTTTTCTGCTATTCTATTTTTTTGTCTTTCTTTTGATTCAAGCAACGAATACATACACATGTATTCCCTTAATTATCTGTTTTAATTTGTATAATCATTAATTATTCATGATATTATTATTATAGACATGTGGGTTTATTGTTATTAATTTACTGTTTTTGATTCATTAATGTATTAATCGAATGTTTGGTTCGATTGTTATCTAGCGGTTCGATCATGAACCGATGGGCTTGGCCCATAATATAAATTAATTAAGATTGCCTTCGTTTAATAACGTGCTATCTTACTCGATAATCAATCCGACTATCTTCCTTTCATCATAACATATTAAATCAAGCATAGATATCTTGATGTATATATTTATAAATATATCTATAAATACGAGTATTACTCGTAACTTATTGCCGTAACTTAGATTTATAGATTATCGAATTTGCGGGCCATTACATCCTACCCACCTTAAAAAAAATTTCGTCCCGAAATTTGCATACCTCTAATTGAAAAGCTCGGGGTATTTTTCTTTCATCTTATCCTCAAGTTCCCATGTCGCTTCTTCCTGTCCGTGGTGCTTCCACAGAACCTTGACTGAAGTAATAGACTTATTCCTAAGTTGTTGTACCTTCCGGTCCAAAATTGCTTCTGGTTTGTTCTCATAACTCAAGTCTGAGTCTAAGGTTACTTCGTCCTGATGGATCACATGTTTGGGATCAAACACGTACTTCCTAAGCTGTGACACGTGGAATACATTGTGTACGCTTCCTAAACTTGGCGGTAGTGCTAATCTGTATGCTATTGGGCCTATTCTTTCCAGAATCTCGTATGGTCCAATGAAACGTGGTTTCAGCTTTCCTTTAACACCAAATCTTGCTATTCTCTTCGAAGGTGAAACCTTCAAGAAAACTTTATCTCCTACATCGAAACTTATCTCAGTCCTGCGATTATCTGCGTAAGATTTCTGTCTATCTTGGGCTTCTTTGATCCTTCCTCGGATTTGTCTCACAATCTCGATCATTTCCTCGACCGCATCGGGCCCTAGAGCTTTCCTCTCACCTACCTCGTCCCAGTAAAGTGGTGACCTACACTTCCTCCCATACAAAGCCTCGTATGGTGCCATGTCTATCGTTGCCTGATAGCTGTTGTTATATGCAAACTCAACTAACGGCAATATCGGTTCCCAATTTCCGCCTCTGTCGAGTACTACCGTCCTCAGCATGTCCTCTAGAGTTTGAATCGTCCTTTCCGATTGTCCGTCTGTTTGAGGATGAAATGTTGTGCTGAAGTTTAGCCTAGTACCTAATTCCTTATGCAAGCTGGTCCAAAATCTGGACGTAAACTTTGAGTCTCGGTCCGAGGTAATTGAAATAGGCACGCCGTGTAGACGTACTATCTCGCGAATGTACAACTGGGCTAACTTCTCAGATCCATAAGTGATTTGAATGGGAACGAAATGAGCACTCTTGGTGAGTCGGTCTATGATAACCCAGATGGCTGTGTTTCCTTGTTTCGATTTAGGCAGACTCGTCACGAAATCCATCGCGATGTGCTCCCATTTCCATTGTGGAATTTCTAATGGTTGTAACTTTCCATAAGGTCGTTGGTGCAATGCCTTCACTTGTTGACAAGCTAAACATCTCTCGACGAAAGAAGCTATGTCCCTTTTCATGCCTTCCCACCAGAATTTCCTCTTCAGGTCTTGGTACATCTTTGTACTTCCGGGGTGGGCGGCGTATGGTGTGTCATGAGCCTCGCTCAATATCTCATCTCTGAGCTCTTCACCGGGTGGTATGCACAACCTCCCTTCTTTCGTGATAGCATTGTTAGCTTCCTCACGATATCCTCCTCCATCATTTGTCCTTATCCTTAAGCGTATTTTCTCCACAGCCTCATCCTTCTTCTGTGCTTCCAAAATTATGTTTCTCAAATCTGGCATCACTGTCAAGGTAGCGATAATTCCCTCGACTGTCTCTGGTGGGGGTATTACCTCCAGTAAATCTTTGGAATTCCTTAACAAGAGTTGACTCACTCGTGAGTAAGGTTGCCAGTTTCGGGTGCGTCTTGCGACTTAGGGCATCTGCCACTACGTTGGCTTTGCCTGGGTGATAATTGATACCACAATCGTAATCTTTTACTAGTTCGAGCCACCTTCTCTGGCGCATATTTAGGTCTCTCTGCTCGAAAAAGTATTTGAGACTTTTATGGTCCGTGAAGATTTCACATCGAACTCCGTAGAGGTGATGTCTCCAAATTTTCAGGGCGTGCACGACGGCTGCCAATTCCAGGTCATGAGTGGGATAATTGAGCTCATGGGGTCGAAGTTGTCGTGATGCATACGCTATCACCTTTCCCTCTTGCATCAACACGCAACCAAGCCCGTTCTTTGAGGCATCGGTGTAAATCACGTATTCTTTCTCCGATCCGGGACGGCCAAAATTGGTGCGGTGGTCAATTTCTCCTTCAACAACTGGAAGTTCGACTCACACTCCGGGGTCCATGTAAACTTGATCCCTTTTCTCAAGAGTTGAGTCATTGGCCTTGCTATCTTGGAGAATCCCTCAATGAATCTCCTATAGTACCCAGCTAGCCCTAAGAAACTACGAATTTCGTTTGGGGTAGTGGGTGACTTCCAATTTTGTACGGCCTCCACTTTCGCGGGGTCCACCTTAATCCCTTCCGAAGACACGATGTGTCCCAGAAATGCGACTTCGCTGAGCCAAAATTCGCACTTGCTGAACTTAGCGTAAAGCTTCTCTACCCTTAGAGTTCCTAACACTTTTCTCAAGTGTTCTTCGTGTTCCTCCCTATTCCTTGAGTAGATGAGGACGTCATCTATAAAGACTAGAACAAATTTGTCCAAGTAAGGGTGGAAAACACGGTTCATGAGATCCATGAATACTGCTGGTGCGTTGGTTAATCCAAATGGTACAACTACAAACTCGTAGTGACCATAGCGAGTTCGAAAGGCTGTCTTAGGTATGTCCTCTGGCCGTACCTTTAACTGATGGTATCCTGACCTCAAGTCTATTTTAGAGAATACACTTGCTCCCTTGAGCTGATCAAACAAATCATCTATTCTAGGTAGAGGATATTTATTTTTAAGGGTCAGTTTGTTCAGTTCTCTATAATCGATACACATTCTCATCGAACCATCCTTCTTCTTCTTCACAAAGAGCACGGGAGCTCCCCAAGGTGATACACTAGGCCGGATGAAACCTAAGTCTAAGAGTTCCTGAAGTTGCACGTTGAGTTCTTCTAACTCCTTCGGGGCCATTCTGTATGGTGCTTTAGATACCGGAGCTGATCCAGGTTCTAAATCGATGGTGAATTCTATCTTCCAATCCGGCGGTAGTCCTGGTAGTACGTCTGGAAAGACATCAGGAAATTCTCGTACTATGGCTACGTCTCTCATATTTCTTTCTTCCTTCGGTTCCTCATTCAAGTAGACCAAGTAAGCTGGACAACCCTTCTTTAACATGGTTGTGGCCTGCAGAGCTGAAATAATGGCCTTGCGCTTCCCCATGGAGATTCCATGAAATATCGTTGGCTCCCTCCCTGGTGGTCGGAACGCAATTTGCCTTTCTTTGCAAAGGATCGTGGCGTAGTTTTCAGCTAGCCAATCCATTCCTAAAATTATATCTACGTCCTTCATGGCCATAACACTAAGATCGTTTGCTATAAGTTCAAGTGGACCTATGTTCAATACTAGGTTAGAGCAACAATTTGTGAGACTAACAGTCCCTCCTATTGGTGAAATGACTTTCATAATCGCAGTTATCTGATCTGTTCTAAGCCTTAATTTATCAACACATGCTTTGGCGATGAAAGAATGCGAGGCACCCGTATCGAACAAAATTATAACAGGGATATTCAGAAGTTGGCCCATACCTGCCAAATTCCCCTGGTTTTTCTCGGGTTGCTTCTGCTTTAGCGCGTAGGCTCTTGCATTCTGCTGAGGCTGCTGCTTATACTGCTGAAACAGTTGTTGTTGTGGTGGCAGTGGGGGCGGTGGTGGGGGTAGCTGGGATTGTCCTGGCATAATCTGGGCCTGGATTGCCCTCAGTTGTTGGGTCTGGTTCGGTTGATTGGGACCCATTCCTGTTCCTCTTTGCTTGATGGGGCACTCCCTAGCATAGTGCCATTTCTGTCCGCGGATGTAACAGCTATCACTCCCTGCCTTGCACAATCCGCCATGCATCCTGTTGCACTTAGGGCACATGGGGGACTTCTGTTTGTAACCACCCATCTGCCCGGGAGCAGTTTGTTTTCCAAATTCTTGAGTGGGGTTCCCTTTCCACGGTTTCCCCTCAACCTGCTTGCCAGAATTGTCCTCCCACTTACGGTTGCCTTTGTCCTGCTGCGATTGAGACTGAGCTGTTGTCGGTGTCATGATCAGTTTGTCCCTGGGCATAGCTGCCTCCACATCTAATGCTCTGCTAAGCGACTCAGAATACGATAGTCCTCCGTGACTTGCAAGTGTCATCCTGATTTCATGCCTCAGACCGGCACAAAATTTTTCTGCCATTTTCTCCTCGGTATCCACTTGCTCGGGAGCAAATCGCGATAGCTCGCAGAACATCCTGTCGTACTCCGTCACAGTCATCTTCCCCTGCTTCAGATGGTAGAACTCATTCTCCTTTTTCTTTCTGTAGCTCTTGGGGATATACTTATCGTAAATCCCTACCTTAAACTGTTCCCAAGTTAAATTCCTCAGTTGGTGGGCCGTCATGGATTTCTGTCTTGCCTCCCACCAGAAATCAGCAGGTCCAGATAGTTGGAATGCTACACAGGTCAGTCGTTCATTATCAGTGCACCTAAGAAACTTAAAGATGCGTTCCATAGCTCGCACCCAAATTTCTGCTTCAGCTGGATCCCCGGTTCCATTAAACACGGGTGGGTTCTGTTTTAAGAACATTTCCTCTATCCTCCGCTCATGCGGTGGAGGTGGAGGAGGTGGAGGTGCTTCTTCCCTTTCCTCCTCAGATCCCTCTTCGGATTCCTCCTCTTGCTGTTCACTTACCGAATCCTCACTTTCATCTTGCGGTTCTTCTTCCTCAGGAGTCTGTTCCCTCCTGCGATTCTTTGGTGGTCTCCCACGTCCTCGGGGAAAAACAACTTGCCTTTTGGGTGCCATCTATAAAATGAGGGTATTCTAATCAATTATGCTTCATGCTAATAAACTATTAGCTAACAAGGGTTATTACACCACTATACTTTATTGTACCTTCCTTTAACTTTTCTAACTGTTCTTTTCTTAGTTATCGACATAATATGTTCTCTTTTACCCAAGATGTGGTACATCTATGAGTTGGTAGTGGTCTTACCTTTATTGTGCCACAATATTATGATAATCAAATCATTTGATATCTTCCATCGTCATTTAGAGACTTGCATCGTTCAATGCCTTGAAAAGTCGTCAAAGGCTAAGCCCATGTCATTTGGTTGATGACATTATCTTCCTTGATCATTTTTGCCCTTGTGCACTTCCTTGACGTCTTTTCCTTGTCTCTAACTATTAAGAAGGAAGTTCGTTCCTTCAAAATTTAAATCTTGTCTATAAGAAAAGATGACTAGTTTGAGCAACTATGTTCTCATAAAAGGCATGCTCTTACTTCTATGTGATCATGAATCAATCATAGTTCATTCTAGATTATGAAAAGATTTTACTCTTTAATAATAACTTAACTTTACCTTTTTCCTCGTTGAGTAGGGATAGTGAAGTGCTGAGCCTTTGTCGATTAACTTGAATAGTCCAGTGATTCAAACTGGACTAGACTCTGAAAGAAGACTCTCGGGTTTAGAGCAACGAGTGCTCTGATACCACTCTGTCACGACCGGATTTTGCTAAGGATAGCTAAACCGGGGAAACCGTGACTAGGGGTGGGAATTAAGAAGGGGGAATAGAAAGGGGTAAGGAATTGAATGCGGATCTTGGCACATATGAATACTAGAACATTACGATAACTTCGAAGATTCGGCTCAAGGCCCAAAAGAACACAAGGTTACTTGTCTTAGTCAATACATAACTGAAAAGTACTTAGAAAGTACGTAATTATTACGTAGAGTGTACGCAGCGGAAAGAGTACTGGAATACATGTATGAAGACATGTATTACCGAAAGTCTATCTATTACATAATTACACGACAAAAGGCTCCGCTCGTCACTTCACTCCACCTGGCTCAACCTGCACATTTAGAAATACATGCAGGGCTGAGTACAGAGTACTCAGTGGACACATTGCCGAAAACTATACAATATAATTGTACATGCCATTAGTAAGTGAAACATAGGGATTTTACTGTAAAGATCCTATGTTCACTAAAACTGTTCTTGTGATCTAAAAGTGTCAGCGCTGACTAAGTTCTTTAGTAATCTACCATATCTGAAACTGTGGTGTCGAGGAGGTGGCCACCTCACACGACACCTGACCGGCCAACCCTGAAGATGACTCACGGTCCTGTGTACACTAGTCCAAGTAAGATAGCAAGTCTTAACAAGGACCCGAAATCGATTAACTTAATTGGCGAAGCCAATTCAGATAGGTGTCATACACAAAACAAAAATGTTTATGGCATGACAAGCTGAAAATAACTAGAACTTAATTAAATAAATTCTCATTTTTCTTTGGAAGAAAGCCCACCTTAAATAGCATAAAAAGAGCTGGATTCAAATAGGATCGTGTCGTTCGCCTTCCGATCGACTCCCACCTATTTAAAAGCGAAGCTATAAGAATTTCTATTCTTAAAGAATTTAATAATTCTTAATAAAGGAATATTCTATCCCTTTTTCCTAATTTCTCGTTTTGACTATCGTTCCGTTAATATATCGTGAGATTATTAATCGGAGTTAATGATTCTCCTTGGCTAGTGATAGCCGTTAATTATCCTCATAAGCTTCGAATAATAATTTATTTGAAGTTATATATATATTATTGGATTATTAAACCCAACATTATAATATAATTCATTTCCGTGAATTAAATAGGCTATTTTTGGCTCGAAAATTTATCGAGCTTCGTTAATAGGCTCGAATTAGTCGAGTTATTTTATTTAAATAAATAAAATATTTCTCGGTAATTTATAACGTTCCTCGTCTAAATTTTATGGTATTAACATACGAAATATTTAAAAAAATTAAACAGTTGGGCCGTAATTTAATCGGCCCAACCTGAGCCCATTCCCGGCCCATCTGATTCCAACCCATAAGCCCAACCCGAAACCCAGCCCCAAAAACTGACCCAGGACCCGACCCGAAACCCGACCCGGTTCAAACCCTAAGTATAAAAACCCAAATCTCACCATCACTCTCATTTCCCCCAATTATCATTCATCCGCCTCATCTCCCATCTCCCTCTTGTCCAGTCGGCGCCACCGTCACCGGCGGCGAGAACCGCTGCCGCCGGTGACGCCATCTCTCTCCCTCCCTCGTTCTCTCTCTATCTTCTCTACCCTCTCTCCCTGTCTCTCTCTATCTTCTCTACCCTCTCTCGGAATGACACCCGACTGGAGTCGACGCTGCCGTTGCCGGCGGCGAGGCTCGCCGTCGCTGGCCACGTCGTCCCCTCCCTCTCCCGTTCTTCCTCCTCTACTTGCAGGGCTCCGGGAGCGCTGCCAGGAGACGCCGGCGCTGGAACGTCCGTCGGGGAACGTCGTCGCCGGAGACCTCCCTCTGAACTCTCACTCTCTCGGCATTCATATATATATTTTAAGGTTTTAACATTTTCTTTGTTTATACAGGGTTTGGGCAGCAGCTACTCAACGGTGAAGAGTGCCGTCGAAGCTTGACTCGGGGCCGCCTTTGCCGCCCCGACAGACTCGGCTTCAGCCCCTTTCCCGTCGAGGCTTCGGCCTCGACGGAGGTTCGACTTGAATCTCCCCTTTTATAAATGATTCGATTTGTAAATATTATGCTCTCATTCTCTTATTCTTGTGCATATATGTGATAACTGTTTTTGTTCTTTCGTTCTTTTGCATTGCAAAATCAGATTTCATATAACTATTAAACCCCATGATTTAATCAATTTAAGCAAGTGATTATTTAAAAAGGGCAGTAGGGTATATGCTTATTTGTTTGAGTATAAATTACGTCTTGACTAATAAGCATGCTTTGCTTGTATACATGAATTTGTAACGGGTGTGTTACTACATGCTTAACTCTTGAATTCCTTCTTGAGCATTTTAAGTGTGTAAGTGAGCATCAAGTTATGCCTCTTATCTAAAATAAGATTGAGTCCTTCATGCTTTTGATTCTTTTTATAAGCTGTAAATATTTGTGTGTGTGATACTTGCTAGAACTTCTTTAGGAGCTCATGCTTGGTTTATTATTAACCTAAGAGTTAATATTTTTAGCATGCTTCCATTGAAATTGAATCTGAAAATTAGCATGCTTGCTTCCTATTGATATTTAATTTGAAAGATGGTGATGGTATGCTACTAGTTGTTAGAAGGGCTGTGGTTGTTAGCTTTGCTCTTCCTCTTCCTTAGTTCCTCTTCTTCTTCTCTTAAATTCTATCTTCTTTGAGTGATAATTGTGGGAGAGGTTGAAAACTGAATTATGGTCTATGTTGGGGTATTTATACTACTCTTTTGATGAGGATTGGTATGTAATTAGCAGGTGTGAAACCTGTGAACTTAACCTCCATTTTCTTCATGATTTGATGCCTCCTTTCCCTTGTTTTAGGGGGATGGTTTTACAGGACATAGTTGGGCTGATTTTGTCAATGAAGCTATGGAAAGGATGATGGTGGCTAGAAGAAAAAGCTGCTGTGGAAGTGCTGGAGAAGTGGCAGCCGCTTCTTTTATTTTCATTCATTGAATGTGTATTAATTTCTTGTACATTATACAATGCATGTGATTTCTTTATTCCTTATGTAATGGTTAGATGTATTATTAGATTACTGCAAGTCTAGCTAGGTGTAAGAGATAGAGTCCTTTATTTTCTGATTTCTTCTCTAATCCTATCATTTTTGCTTTGCAGTATGCAGGTGGCAAGTTGAGGGACAAGTTGAGGGAAGTTGATATTTTTCTTGGAGCTCAAGAATGGTGTAAGGGGGGGAGAATGAAGCTGGAAAACTGGAAGAATATCCTCTGCTGCTGCTGTCACTTCTCTGCCCCTTCTCTGCTACTGCATCTTTGTTTTTCTTGTGGCTCAAGAAGGTGTAGGGGTGAAGAATGAAGCTGGAAAACTGGAAGAATATCCTCTGCAGCTGCTGTCCCTTCTCCCTTCTCTGCCACCTTTTCTGCTATTCTATTTTTTTGTCTTTCTTTTGATTCAAGCAATGAATACATACACATGTATTCCCTTAATTATCTGTTTTAATTTGTATAATCATTAATTATTCATGATATTATTATTATAGACATGTGGGTTTATTGTTATTAATTTACTGTTTTTGATTCATTAATGTATTAATCGAATGTTTGGTTCGATTGTTATCTAGCGGTTCGATCATGAACCGATGGGCTTGGCCCATAATATAAATTAATTAAGATTGCCTTCGTTTAATAACGTGCTATCTTACTCGATAATCAATCCGACTATTTTCCTTTCATCATAACATATTAAATCAAGCATGTGGGTTTATTATGTTGATTCTCCACTTCCGCCTTAAAAACTTTGAATTTATCAAAGGATTCAGACTTCCGTTTCATCAAATAAATGTATCCAAACCGTGAGTAATCATCAATAAAAGTGATGAAATACTCATAGCCACCTCTAGCCTGAATTGTCATTGGACCAAACACATCTGTATGAATCAAATCCAACACATTCTCTGATCTGTTGCCCTTGGATTTAACAATCTTTTTCGTCATTTTACCTTCCAAGCATGATTCGCAAGTTGGTAGTGGTCCTACTTGGAGTTTATCCAAAGGCCCATCTTTCACCAACCTTTGAATTCGCTTGAGGTTAATGTGACCTAGCCTCAGATGCCAGAGATATGTTTGATTCACACTTGAAGAAACCTTTCGTTTTCTCGAACTCGATGATATGCTATAAATAGCAGGTACAGTACAGTTAATGGTATAGAGATTGTTAGACATAATACCTGAACAAATGACATCATTGTTACGAAAAATAGTAACGTCATTCAAACCAAAAGTAACCGAATATCCATCCAAATACAATCTGGAAACCGAAATAAGGTTCCTTTTAAAACCAGGTACTAACAAAACGTCTCTCAAAACCAATGTTTTATCCAAAAACGGTAAACTGACAACTCCCACTGCAAAAAACGCCACGTGCGTAGCATTCCCCATGGTGACGGTAATCTCTCTAGCATTAAGCCTTCGGGTTTGACAAAACCCCTGCAAGTCAAAACATACATGATCAATGGCTCCTGTATCTACAATCCAAGTACATGTAGAACGAGCCGCTAAACAAGCTTCGACAACTAATGCACAAGATATACCTTTAGGATTGCCTCTTAACTGAGGACAAGCCGCCTTGTAATGTCCCTTCTCTCCGCAACGGAAACACTTCCCCTTAGGCTTCTTTATGCCGCCCTGAGGTCCTCCCACTCTTTGATTTTCTCCTCTTTGAGCTTGGCCACCCTGTTTCTTCTTCTTCTTAATTCCACCTTTCAGTTTAGAAGATGTAGAAGCAGTGGCTACATGCACCTGAGGTTCTACCTTTAGAACTCCCTCAGCCTGCACAAGCTCATTGAGCAATACGGATAACGTGTATAACTTCTTATTCATGTTATAGTTCATCCGAAACTGATCAAAAGATCAAGGAAGCGATTCTATGATGATATCGACCTGGGTCTCCCCATCGATCTCAGCACCTAGAACCTCAAGTTCATTGAGATGACCAATCATCTTTAGAACATGATCCTTCACAGAATCACCATCAGCCATGAGCATAGTCATAATGGCCTTCATGGCCTTCTGACGCGCTTGGCGACCATGGTGCCCAAACATCTCCGTAAGGCTATAGATCATATCAGCTGCAGTACGGACATTCTGATGTTGATGCTGCAAAATGCTTGACATTGAAGCCAATATATAGCATTTTGCCATCTCATCTGCCCTTTTCCAGCTGGTATAAGCCTCACGCTGTTCTGGCTTGGATTCCTGAGTGGGTTCAGGGGGGCATTCCAGAACGAGCAATATCCAAGTTTCTTTTCCAATCAATATAATTGGAACCCTCGAGTTTGTTTTCTTTGAGAATCGTAGCAAGCTGATTAAGAGACATAGTGAAGCTGAAATAAATAAATAAACAACACATTAAAAGCCATATAATATTTGAAGCAAATTATATTGATCAACCTTGAAACAATATAAAAGCATCCCCCAACACCTTAAGTTTTTATACATAAGCCACTATAGGTGGTCAGTTTATAATAATTCCTTAAGTAGATTTTTACATCTTTAACCTTATTATCCAATCAACCTTAGCCTTCTGATTGATAAAGTTAATAGTTGGTCCTCCTAGCCATGCAAAATAATTAATTACCTTTCCTTCAGGGAAATAACTAATTAATTTACACCTAAGTGAATACCATAATTTAATATTTCCAAAAATTAATTCTATAAAGAGTAACCCTACCGAAAGGAGATGTTACCTATATAAAATCATTTTTCAAATATTATCAATTTGATTTAACCAATGAATTCTATAATCAGCGTATCCTATAGGGAGGAAGACCCGTGGTCAGAGCGAACGCTAATTATTTCATTTTAAATCAAATTATTCTTTTGAAGTCTAAACCAATGAAATCTATAATTAGCATCTCCTATAGGGAGGAAGACCTGTGGTCAACGCGAATGATAATTATTTCATTTTTTAAACCAATTATGGAGGCTAGATTATTATAATTTTTCAAATTATATCGAAAATTAATAATAATATTTTCTCAGTTAGTAATTTTAAATCAAGGTTTTTTACACATTTTCAAGCATAGCATATAAATAATTATCACGAATAATTAAACAACATGCTATCCACCACATCGAATAAAATAACCATGAAAAATAAATAAATATCCAATCATCATGTTCTTCAATTTTCTTCGAACGATCTTGAAAATCTGGAATCTTCAAGTAACGGGCTGATCTTCACGAGAAAACGGGCCCGAGAATCGGCCCGTAGGGTTTCGGCCCGCTAGGGTTTCTAGAAACCCTAGCCGCAAACCCTAGCCGCCAAAACCGCCACTGCCGTCGCCCTTCCGCCGCTGTCGCTGTGCCGTGTCCGCCTGGAGCCGGAGGGGACCTCGCCGGAGGTCTCCCACTGGACGCTGCCGCCGTCGGTCGCCGGAAGAACGGAGGACAGCAGTAAAAACGCTGTTGCCGCCGCTGCACAGTCGCTGGAGCGACTGACGCAGTCAGCAGCTGCTACCGCCATCCTTCCTCCTCCTCCACGCCCGCCGTCCGTCGTCCTGGAGTCGCCGGCGTTCAGGGAGAACGCCGTCCAGCAGTCTGCCGCGAGCCGCTAGGGTTCCGAGAAACACTAGCACGCGCTGCCGCCGGGCAACAGCGTTTCCGCCGCCGCCGGCGTCGCCGAGCCGCAACAGCCGCGTAGGGTGAAACCCTAGCGCATTGCCCTCGTCGCCGTCGAGCCGCCGCCGCCGTCCTCGATTCCCGACGAGACCTTTGTCTCTTCTCCTCCATAGTCCGATCAGTTACATAGATAGGGAATATTTACATCGAATTTACATAGAAAAACGAAAAATAAAACCTAATCTAACACGATCAACCCTCGTGTTTTACAAACGCGACCACAAACATACCGATTTTAATACATAATTAAAACCGAAAACATTCATATTAACCATGATAATTGGATCACTGCAAAAAAAACCAAAATTGCATCCAAGAACAAATAATATGAAATTTATAATTTTAATTAATTAATCAACAGAGCTGAGTTGGCTCTGATACCAATTGTTGGATCCGTGAAGATCGCTCGGATGTTAATTAATTAAACAAAAATTATAACATGCAATTTCCTAGATCCTAAAGCGGAAACAGATCTAGAAGGAAACAGATCTAGAATTGCATACCTTGTCGGGCAGATCCAGCCGGAGTATGAGATTTCGGTGAAGAATTTCACGCACTAGATCTCTGCACACGAGATCTAGCTCTTCTCGTAAACCTCAAGATCTTCTAGAGTATTCCCGAGTACAAAGAAGAATTCCGGATGGACGGAAATCTTTCTTCTCTCCCTCACAGTAAAACCCTAGCCGTCACACTAATTCTCGTATGTGAACTTATGACGGAATCCCATCTCACCATCTATATATATAGAGGCAGATTAGGGTTAGGGTTTTCCTTACTGGCCAAGGCCTGCTTCTGGTGGGCTACACTAGGAATCTTAAGGAGGATATGGACTGGGCCTCCCAATATAATTAATAATCGAAGTATTCTCTGGGCCCGAATACTTTACTTAATTATATTAATATTATTTCACTCCACTAAAGAAATAATATTGCACTGCCGTCCATTTCCCAAATTATTACATAATGGGCTCCTTTTTTAATTATATTATTTCCCGTGTTTAAGATATCGCATGTCTATTAATTAATTAAGCTACTGATAGCTTTTATTAATTAATATCTCAACCGAGAGTAGTACCCGCTCAACCTTATTATTATATCGGAACTTAATCCACCTGCAGGGTTTGCTATAATAATCTTTAGAGCGCCTCAAGGGGACATCATCAACTCGGACTCCGCCGAGACACGATTTCTAGCTATAATATTAATTATCATATTTATAATATTATTACCCAAGATATCGAGATACTTTGAGTTGCAATAACTCTCACTCATTGATAAATCAAAGTAATAATTATCATAAATATATAATTCAATATTATACAACTAGAATTAAGAAATAATAATCGTCCGAGATCTTAAATCCTTTATTAAATCAGTACAAAAGGATTTATCTCAACGTGATCTTGTTCAATGCAACTGGATGCATTAGTATAAGCTAATAGCCAAGATCAGCTAATATCAAGCATTATACTACAACCTTAACAAGTAATTTGTCCATGATTACTTAGGTTGCGAACGCTATTTAAGTATATAAGAAACCGATAATATGATCTTCCGTGTGACCACCCACACCATATTATCTATAATATATACTACAGGACGCTTATTTGCATAACCATAACACGAATAAATATGCAAAATATATGACTTCATTTATTTCATAAAACAGGAAGAAGTAGTATACAACTAAGCATAAAAAGTATGTTTTTCAGTATATAATCCCAACAAATGCAACACGTCATTTCAAAATCCTGGAGATGACGTTGAGGGTCTTCTCCAGGCATATCACTGAACTTAGGCAATAGTTGCAAGAACTCATGCTTAAGTTCCCAATTGGGGCCGAAGGAACGGGCAAGGTGATGCCTAGTGGCCTCAGATTTGCATTGTTAGGGAAAACAGTTTCCTTCAGTGTTCGCTCAGCGTGGTTAGGCGGTGCTCGCTGGTCGCCTCCCATCTCACGCCGCCTTCTTTCGCGAGCTCGTTGTTCAAACCTTCTCCTTTGCGCACGCAACTCGGTTGGTTCTCTCGATCTCCGCATCGAATCGAAATTCTTCGGGTTGAGCACCACTCCTCAATTGCATGCACTAGTCTAGCACCTGAAAAATGGAAATTGAAAAGATTACTTTTAGCACAACTCTCCGGCAACAGCGCCAATTGACGCGACCGTCGTTTTGCCGCAATCAATAAATTTATAAGCCTATGCCTTGACTACTACAACTAGTATAGTAATTTACGCACATGGTCGATCCCACGCGGAGTTGGAGTAGCAATCTTTCCAGAAACAAGTTGTCACGTTTGGGGTGGGCGTTGCCCAAGACAGATCAGAAAATAACAAGGGAAAGTAAAGACAACGTAATTAAAAATACTTGTAAGCAATAATAAAAGGAAAACCCAGCCTGGGCAAGTAACCTTAATTATAATATAACTTCATTCGTTCATCGGTCTTAATATATTCACACATGCACATGTCATTGGCTATAGGCAAGTCACTAGGCAGGACCCCTTACTGTCAAGTGTCACGTGCCCCGCCAATGTGTGCCCAATCCACCCTTACAGTTTAGAAATATAAATCTCCCTAACTTGAACAATCTACATGCAAGGACCAGTTGTTACGCATCTTGCCCAAGCAGCATTACCGATCTGTGGCGGACCCGAATAGCCTCAGCGGCAGGCCTAACGTCGACCTACGACTACACTCTGTTGCTAGTTCATACTATATGGCGTGAGGAGCCATCCTACACGTTTTGCCCATGTACTATTTGTAATCGTGCTTGACTCGATATGATACTTGCCACACACCCGACCAAGACTAACATGAATTGTAGAACAGAACCTAGAAATCTCGGGAACACATGCATGCATTATTAAGTCCAATCCTTCTGACCTCACGAGTTTTTAAGTTACATTATATTTACGGCATCTTGCCCAAGTTGGGTTTAGACGACTACTCTAACATGTTGGAAACATAAACAACAGAATTAAAAGAAGACATAATGTAAAAGAAATACGAGAAATATTATAAAACAGAAACAAAAGGGTGGACACCAACGTCTACCAAACAAATACTAAAAGCATAAAAGTGTTTGCCCGTAGGACTTGTTCATTCCTCCCCACTCTCAAATGAAAAGTAAAGCATAAATGGGAAAGTATGAAAGCAGCTCCGGTGAAAGCGTGAAGTGTCCAAAAGCTCCTTTCTTCATGAAATGATTCTGCTTTTATACTTGTAGATGAATCATGGACCAGACCCATCAATCGGCTGCTAGGGTTTGAGCTCGGGAAGACTTGCCTTGCTGCGTAGATTTGTTTCCTTGTTGATCATCGCGAGAGTTCGGAAAGAATCTCGGCTGGGATTCTTTCCTTCTTCGCTTCTCTTCCTCTATTTAGAACCCTCGTCCTAGCTCGATTTGGTCGTCGTACGGCTCACGATCACTCCTTAAGCCCGACCCATTATGCTTGAACTCCATCTTGCCCAGTCAGCTCTCCAAACTGCCTTGTTTGCTCCAGATCCTGTCCAAGCTTCCCTGAAACTAAAATGTGCCCTCCCAAGCACAAGACTCATGCAAAACACTCGACTAAACACCTTAATGCAGACACAATATGATACAAAATACGAGCAAAATATGGGCTCATAAGATACATTGCCTTCGAAGATGAAGACAAAGAAGAAAGCTTCGTTGGTGAACTATCAGGAACGACCTCTACAGCAGAAGCTACAAAGGTAATTCCGCAAACTGTTTAAATTTCTTTCTCTGACAGCGATTATGCAGATGAGGAAGAAGATCTTTCCGAGGCGGAGTCTTGGGAAAAGATCAAAGAACAGATGAAGGGGTATGTTGAGCTAGCTATACTGTTCAAAGAGGTTGTCAAGTATAATGTGGAGCTTATAGATAAAAATGAGAAATACAAGATCGCACTAGAAGAAAGGTTCAATCCCTACAGTGAAGAGAAAGAAAGGGAAATGGAAACCCTAAGGTCAAAGGTTGATTTGACAAAATGATTAGAAGATACACGTGTATATGATCAAATAGAATGAATACGGAATAAGTAAATTTTGAAAAGAAGATTCAATAATACTAATAAATACCAAGAGGAAGAGAATAGGAATACCTACATGGGAGGGTTGGCTGGAGGAAACCAAGGGGCAGAGAGAGAGAGAGAGTGATAGAGAGAGCGCTCTACACAACTAAGTGAAAGTCAGAAACCGAAGGAGGAGGAGAGGAGAGAAATACAAGTTTTCTTCTTAGCATATTGGAATGGAATGGGCAGGCTATATATCTTCAGTTGAACGACTCAAGATGCCAACTGCACACCAAATCAACCCTACCTAATATGAGTAATATATATCCCACTCCATCGGGTTCTGACAGCCTGCACTTCCTCGCGGCTTCAGACCGTGCTATAACCTCCGGAGTATCCCAATAAGTACACAACCCCTTCCACATTTCTTCTATGATAAATGGCGGCCTCCCACTATCATTTTCACCCCTTAGCTCTTTGATATCATGTAGCATATCATTATATCTGACACATGCTTTCGACTCCCATTTCTCATACACAATAGTCTCCCAATCATTAGGCCATTAGAAATATCCCTGCAAAACCGTCAGGGTTTCCGAATTTTCAATTGAATCAAATAATTAGAGATCTTGCCCGAAATTCTTCAAAGTAAATTATTCTCCACTTCCTTCAGATTCAACGTCCAACTAAAACCAACAAGGTTCCGAATTTGTGAAATGTTTTTGTGATTGTACTTGACATTTTCTTGTGTGTTGTAATCAACCTTTAGTTGGCTACATGAAATGACGACATGCTACTAGAACCACATCGAAAGCCACCTCTGTGAGACATTTCTAAAGAGCAAATAAATTATAGCTCAGGGACATAAAATAGAAAATGGAAGCAACAAATAATACAAATAAATAAATAAAGAGCATACTATTTGCCATCTCTTCAATGCATACAATCATTTCTTCAATTATATTCTACTCCTATTACTCTAATCTATCATCATTTTCTTGTTGTGTAAGGTTAATATTACAAATTATTTCCACATATTGTACAGTTGCAAAGGGTATTTCAGTCCAATAATTTGGTACAAGTTGCGTGCAGTTAGCAAGCAAGTTAGCAAGAGGGGATCCACTCCGAGCAATCAAATTCAACTCTCTCTCTCTCCGTGATTCCATTCTCAACTCCACTCAGTTAATAGTAATGTGGTCTCACAAAAGCAATATCACCAATCTACTTGCAATTCTCAAAACATCAGCTATATTAAAACAGAGGGAGTGCAGGGTCGTCTCTACTATCTCACTAAATAACTCATGTTTTGGTCATGATGGCTTGTCAATGACTTCATGTACTTACAAGCTTCAGAGGGAGATAGAGATATAGAGACATAGACAATGTTTCAAGAGAGGAGCTGAAGCAGAAGCTGCAAAGTCTTTATCATAAACAAACAAACATCATATAACATTGCAATTTTATTCTAATCATTGCAGCATCAAGAATAATTGAAATAAATGTAAATGGCAGGTTAACAATTCAACACCTAGAGTCTGTGGAGTTTCAAACTTCAAATCGAAAACCAAAATTTAGTTGGTGTATATAAGAAACTAGTAGGACTTCAGAATGAGAAGATTTCCTTATCATAACATCTCCGGCCAATGAACACAAATCATGTTTTCATACAACAAAACAAGCAACAGAAACAAGGACGACGGAACATGTATAATATGTTGAAAAAAAACATTTTAGATCAATTCATGAAGAAGTCTAAGATTACCTACAACACTTAGACAATTTCCTAAGGTGCTTTTCCCACCCTGCATAAATGCAATCTTAAGTTTCATAAATAGTTTAAAATAGAAGAATAAGCCTTAAGAAAGAAAAAGCAATTGTATCCTTTGCAATTCTCAAAATTCAAAAGAGAATGCACAGTATATTTCTCCTTCATTAAGAGCACTTGGTGTTCTACTATCTATTGATAACTCCTCTTTTTTCCATTTAGTCGGAGATGAGATTAATAATATGTGGCTTGGTTCCAACGGCAGTTGCCAGTTTTTAATTTCACTGTCTGACTGTCAATTTAAGAAGCACAAGCACAAAAAAGAAACAAGATAATAGTAATCAAGATCTGAGGTCTAGCAACCCGAGCTTCACAGTTCAGAATTTTGGTGAAATAAAATGAAGCAAACATCATAACTTTATATGTAAGGAAACTGTATGGTTACGTCAGTGGTTAGACAAACTAAAATTAAATGTTTCGATCTTGAAACGACCACATTATATGTCAAAAAGAACGACTGATCCCTAGCAAGCAATGAAAAATATCAAAATTGTACTAATAAAGAAATAGTGACAAAAACTACTGTAAGATAAATAAGAAGAAAATACATTCAGTCTATGATAACAAAATTTTCATAATAAGTCTTATAAATAGTCAGCAATCAAACATCACCAAGAAAATGCAAATAACTGTTCAAAACATATATTTCTCACTTCATTCCTCGACAGACACCGAAAAAAAGGTCAAAGAAGAATGCTAATCATCATCGTTCATCTCATCCATATTATGGTCTTCTTCATTTGAAGACATTACTACTTTATCAATATCTTCCTCAATTTCATTTATTTCTATCATCCCACCTTGTGGATGAAGTGGTGTCAGATCATCATCCATTGTTTGACTACCCATTATATCCATGACCATTGCATCCTCTTGAAATGGTAGGTCTATTGTTGATTCAGATGATTTACACGGGAATTCTGCTTTGAATCTTGGTTTCACTTTACATACTTCCCACCAATCCTCCCTAGCTTGATTCGTACTAGGATAAGAACAAAAGTATACTTGTTCAACTTGGCTTGCTAGAACAAATGACTCTTACTTTTTATACCTACGTCTATGGTTTATTGAAACCAACTAAAAATCAGGATGAACCAACGTCCTGGAAGATGATGAAACCATTCGCAGTTGAACAACATTTTTAGCTTTATTGTAAACCAGAATACTCCAACACACACACTTCCAACAAACGACCATAAAAGTCTTGCTCCTCACTATTATAGACAACACCCTTTATGAAAATGTCGTTATTCGTAGTGGCCTTTTGTGATCCATGAGATATTGTGTGAAACCTATACCCATTAATCATAGATCCGGAATATGTTTGTACCTTTAGTAAAGGCCCTTCTGCAAGATCTTTGATATACTTGTTGACACGTTGCTTGAAGGACGTTTGACCTTCATGAGATAGATAGACAACTTATTATCTAACATTAATTTGCTAAACTAATAAGAATCACTATAAACAATAAAATTCAAAAAAAAAAAAAAAAAAAAAAAAAAAAAAAAAAACCCTTACATATTCTTTGAACCACTGTGCAAATTCTTCATCAAACATAGTTTCCAAGTCAGAATTTGATATTAATGGATTGATTGGCCGAATTTCATCTTCAAATAATATTATAAGTAAAACAATATGTATCAATAAGTTGATATGTATAATAATATGTATTAAAATCTATCTAGATACTTACCTAGCATACGTATCTGTAACCTCAGCACAATTGTTTAGAACATAGATTTGTGCAGCTTTGTACTCTTTACTATCCAGATATCTCCGAGACTTATTAGCAAAAGGACGTCCTTTTTGTCTAAATATAAAAAGCACATTTGCATCAATATCTCCCACACCATTATCTCCATAATTGTAGTTACGAGGCATGTTTCTCATCTTCGTGCTCACATGGTCCTCATAATAATATGAACAAAATGTAGATGCTTCTTCCACTAAGTAAGCATTACAAATGGATCCTTCAACTCTAGCTTTGGTGCTCACATTATTTTTCAGCCTCCTTAAGTACCTTTCGAAGGGATACATCCATCGATATTGAACAGGAACAACGAGGTAGGCTTCATGGATATGCTCGAGCTTGGTGGGAAAATATGCTCGACAGCTCGAGCTTGCAAAGAGCAACCGGGATTTTTTCATTAAGTATGCACATATCCTCGATCTTTATTGTCCTTGAGGTCAAGCCCTTAAAGAATATGCATAACTCGATGATTGCCTTCCAGACACCTTGTGGAAGGAGTTCGCGAAATGTAAGGGGTAAAATTCGCTGCATGAACACATGACAATCGTGACTTTTCATCCCAAACATCTTTAATTTTCTCATGTCCACACATCTACTCATGTTGGATACATACCCGTCTGTAAATCTAAGAGCCTTAACCCATTCACATAAAACCTTCTTCTCGTTACTATCAAGAGTGTAACAAGCCTTTGGATATCTTCCTGCTGTTTCATTATGCTTCAGTTCAGGTCTAGAGCAATATAAGTTCAATTCTTCTATAGACTTGATGGTATCTTTCGTCCTCCCATGGACATTGAGCACAGTGCTGAACAAGTTGTCGAACACATTTTTTTCGATGTGCATGACATCCAAGTTATGTCAAATCAAAAGTTATTTCCAGTAAGGAAGATCCCAGAATATGCTTCTCTTCTTCCATCCAGAACTAGAACGGCTGCAAGCATTCTTATTTGTGTCATCATAATCCTCCATTACTTTTATCAAACCAACGAGTCTATCGAATTCAATATTTGTTTTCCTGTTTTGGGTTCAGGGGGGGTATGCTGTTATCACTTTATTTTTTCTAAAAGCTTTTTTTTGTTTCTTCGAAATGAATGATTATGAGGTAGAAACTTTCGATGGTTGTCAAACCACGACTGCTTACCACTCTTCTCTAGAGCGAATGCATCACTTTGTTCCGTGCAATGCGGACAAGCCAATCTTCTGCAGTTTTCTATCCTGACAACATCTAGTCTGTGGGAAAGTCGTTTATGGTCCACATCAAGATTGCCCACAGCAGAAAATTTTGCTTTAACGAGACGTCATATTTAGGCACACCAACATCCCATAACTGAATCAACTCTTCTATCAATGGTCACAAAAATACATCCAACTTTTCCTTCGGGTTGCGTGGGTCGGGGACTAAGATTGTGAGGAACATAAATTGTTCCTTCATGCATAACCAAGGAGGCAAATTATAAGGTGTGACTATAACCGGCCATGAAGAATATTGTCTCCCCGATTGCCCAAATGGTTGAAAACCATTGGTCGAAAGACCCAGTCTTAAATTTCGCAACTCGGAAGCAAAATCAAGAAAAATCGTGTCAATGTGTTTCCATGCCAGAGAGTCTCAACGGTGACGCATAACCCCATCATCTGAAGAAGAAGAAGCATGCCAACGCATGTCTGTTGCTGTTGCTTTAGATGCATATAGCCTCTGCAGTCTTAGAGTCAGGGGAAAATAGTACATCTTCATGGATGCAGTTCGTTTCTTCTTATGTCTTCCAGATTCACGATTATTATCCTTAAAACGTGAAGTGTTGCAAAATTTACAGCTCACCAACTCACTATCATCACGCCAATATATCACACAACTGTTGGGACAACATTCGATCTTCTCTACTGGTAATCCCATGCCACGAAGTAGTTTCTTCGTATTGTAGAAGTTTTCGGGAACCAAATTATTTTCTGGAAGAATCTCTTGCATCAATTGTGTGAGTTGATCATATCACCTCTCTAACCTGTGATTCTCAGCCTTCAAGCTCATCATTCGAACCACAAGGGACAATTGTGAATGGTTCTTGCAACCAGGCCACAACTCCCTATCAGCAGCATTCAACATGTCGAAAATTTGATGTGCATCGGGATTTGGTGTCTCTTCAATATTTTCATTTTGTAAACTAGGTCCGGTATGGTCAATCACCATCGTATGGTAGGTACTTGGAGCATGCACCGGTGAAACCTAGCCATATTTATGTCTTCTGTCGTATTTGTTGATGTTTCCCCATGAAACCTCCAAATATGTTAATCTTTCACAAACCCAAATCTTGAGATGTGATATTGCACTTCATCCGTACCTTTGTATGGCTCATTGTCACATAGAGTACATGGACACTTGATCTTTTCTTTATCCATGACGCTTTTGGCCGCTTGCAAATTCGATGAAAGTCTCAAGTCCGGCAAGAAATTCGAAAGTCCAAATACTATTTTCAAAACGTCTATACATCCACTCATGAGTTGTACTCATTATGACAAATGCTAACGAGAGATGAGAAATTAAAGAAAATATATAAATCACTAGAACATCTGGTCAAATAAATAAATCCCTAGAAGAAAACTTGGAATTGAGTTTTGTGAGAAAAATCACAAAATGATGGAATGAGAATTGGAAAAAGGAAATTGGGATTGAAACTGAATACAAGAACTTAAGTTAGTGAAAATTCCCCTATGGTTGAGTCTGTTTGGGTGAGAGTTTATACAATAATCATAGGAAGCTCTATTTACGATGCTGAGTTATAAATAAAGTCCAAGTTTAGTCCTTCTAACTAGATAATAAAGCCCAAGTTATAAATTAGAGTTTACTAACTAGCTAGTGTAGTCATCAATGTTTAGTCTACTTTAATTAGTCCATAAAAAAATTTGTCTTTAATAGAGCCCTTAAAAATCTTAGTTTCAAGACACTTTTATATATCATGCATGTGCTCAAATTTCCAAATAAATCATCACAGACTAGCTAAGGCATAATATGTACACAAAATGTTTGAACAAATCTTTATACATTAACTTTAACAGAACTCTTAATATCAACAGAACCACAAAGTATATATGCTTCCAAGAATTTTTTTATTATTATTATTATTGAGACAATTAGGAACTATATATTCAACACCACCTTAAAAATTCATTAGGCAAATTTTTGTTTAAAATATCATCACATACTTTAACTAAGAAAAAAAAAAGGAAGAAGAAATTTTCCAAAATCGTACAAGCAAGTATAGCACAAACTATTAGGAAAAAGTCCAAGAAATAGATAACCAAAAAAAAAAAAAAGGGAATTTTAAACTAAGCTGCGAGCCTATTATTTTATAAACTATGGGCCTATATTAACATGATCCAAAATTAAGGGCCTATTATATAGAATTGTGGGCCTATTTTAACATGATCCAAAATAATGTTCTATAATAAAAATCATAAGTAAATTGATTTGGGTTTGGGTTTGGGCCAAAACCAGACCTAACTATGAACTATTATTATACCGTACATGCATGTTGAGACGTCCAACTGGGCTAGTTGGGCGCTGCCTTTGATATTCCTTCATTCATAAAAAAATAATTACCTACTTTTATACTACTATGATACTTAATTAATTCTGCTTCTATACATAAGGTAGTAAATAAGCATAAAAAAAATAGTCACAGATTCTAAAATTGATAAATTCCTAGCAAAATACGATGTATAACAGTTGTATGCTACACGATGAATAATTAATACTCAAGCTAACGAGATTTTCGAATTATTGCCTAAGTTCTAGCTATTAGAAAAGCTATCATACTTAATTTACCGCATGTTTTTGATGGTTGTGAACTCGTTTTATTGGCGTCTTAGCTTTCACTTACGAAGATATGTTTCGCACATCATTTTAATTTTCTTATCCCCTACTGAGAAGGTCTAAGGCAAAGCTAATAGTTGGGCCTAAATAATAATTACCTAAATGAGTACATACAGAGCTGCTCAAATTCGCCAAGAAGCTTCATATGTTCGATTGAAGGCCCTGCAACGTCGTATCGGCTAGTAAGTATGCAATATATAAACAAATAAACTAACAAAAATAAACTCACAATAAAGTCAAAGATAACATGGATTTCATTTATATATCTTTGTAAGTAGTTTTTATGGACTAATCTTACCTGGTTTAATGCTGCTAGGCAAAGGATAGAGTAGCTCACTACGATGAAAGATGTGATACAGATGATAAAAGCCATCAACATGAGATATATCAATTATGGCTTGGTTCATCATGTAAGGAACACAATAAAATTCTAAGCATTTGGCAATATAATTTTTTTCATATCATATGTTTTTCAGAGTTTAGTATTATTTTGTTATCGACTTTGGAGTTTTATTGAAGATTATTGAAGATTTAAGTTCTACCTTTGTTCAAGATTTCAATACAAGTTTTTCTAATCTCAATATTTTAATTATGTTCTTTCAATTCTTTGTGTTTATATTTATTTCAGTTATGTCTAGCTAAATTCCTTTAGTTGATTTTAGGGTTAGTATGTTTAATTAGATCTATATGAGTTCTTTTAATTCTAATTAGCCTTCCAATCTTGATGTATGTTTCATGGTGTTTATTCTCATGCATGATTACTTGATCACTAATTATGTATGCTTAGTTATGTTTTTATGTCTTGGCCGGATAATTGCATAATGGATCTCATGAATACATACTATGATTGATTTATCTGTCCTGACCGAAGTTAGATCATCATAGGTCTTACATATAGTTGATATAGTGATCGAACTATTTCTACCACACAAAAATAGGTATAGTAAAAGGGAAGCACGAGTATCGTATCCACAGGGATTGACAAGTCGAAAACACACACAATATCTTTACTTTAGAACTAAACTGATGTTAAGCAATTAAGAATTTAGGATGTGGTATTTATAATCCTAAACAAAGAAATAAAAGAGATAAAAGGACACAAATAAATGAATAAGGAAGTAAAAAAAATAAGAAAACAAATAACCAAATAAGACAAATAAGCAAATAACTCAATAAGGAAAAATCAAATAAGGAACAAACGTTGATTCTAGGGAAGCCTACCTAATCAAATCTATGCAAGTAACAATTAAACCAATTAACCAATTTAATCCAATCTAAATGCGATACACGAAAATAACCTAACACTCCGGCTAAGGCAGTATAGATCGTCACTCGATAAGATCCTAATCTCCTCTCGGTCTCATAGAATTCAAATCAAGCGCAAAATAGAATAAGTATCGATAAATACAATCAATAAGGTTCAGCTACGACACCTATATCGACTATATGCAAGACCTATGATAATCTAATTTCGGCTAAGACAATTAAATCATCATACCATGTATTCATGAGATCATTATGCAATTATCCGGCTAAGGCATTAAAACATAACTATGCATACACAATTAGTGATCAAGTAATCATGCATGATAATAAGCACCATGAAACATACATCTACATTGGCAGGCTAATTGTAATTTAAAAGTACTCACATAAATTCAATTAGGCATTCAAACCCTAAAATCAACTAAGAAAATTAGCTAGACATAATTAAATCAAACTTAAACATAATGAATTGAAAGAACATAATTAAAAAGTAGAGTAAGAAAAACTTGAGATTGAATCTTGAACACGCTGGAGAACTTGAATCTTGAATCTTGAATTAACTTGAATAAAACTCCAATGTCGAACAATAACGAAAGCTGAAAAATATAAATCGAACGAACTAAAAACTAAAGAAAACTATGGAGAACTATGGAAAACTAGGGTTCACAATGATTAATCTAAGGTATTTATAGAGTAGAAATTTACAAAGGAAACATAAGTGTAATAGGAATCGATAAAAAGTCGAAAAGCCCACGAATTGACGAATCTCGTATTTCGGCTCGACCACGCGCTCGACCAACGACGCGGTCGCGCGTCCGGTCGCGCACGTTGAAAATCAGCCCGGTCGAGCTTAGCCATACAGTGCAGTTGGCTCGACCCCTGGCTCGGTCGAGCACAGGGTCGAGTCAACCCACTCGATCTCCTTTCTTCGTCTTTCGACACTTCTTCACTTGGCTTTCTCGACCCTCGTTTCAACTTGGGTTATTTCCACTCGAAAATGCCTGAAAATATGACAAAATACCCAAAGCGTAATATAGTTCGAAAAGTCATAAAATCATACAAAACACGAACTAAATCACTAAACGAGGCATAGAAACGACTCATAAAGACTTATAAAAACATGTAAATTTCTAACCTATCAAAATCCCCCAAACTTAAACATTGTTCGTCGACGTCCCGAACAATAAAGAAAACGAAAGAAAGCAATCAACATAAGCATTGTGAACTATATAGCCTCATAGATTCTCAAAAATAAATCCTAACATCAAATTTATACAAACAACCTCAAAACTCCACAACACATATCATACCACAAATTCCAAATCATGAATATCAATTGGGAAATCCTCTCAAACATGTGAAGATAAATATAAGTGATCTCTCAACACTCTCAAAGAATAAAATGTGAAGTATAATGCACATCAAGGGATCACTCAATATCAATGCAATGCAATGAACTTACCATAAGCTTGCCCTTTTTCTCACATCTCCACCTAATGTTATGCATATTCACTAAGATCAATTACGACTTTAATAAAGCTTGTAATGTAGGGACATTGGTTAAAGTAGGGAAATTATAGTCTAAGTGACTCAAAAATAACTCCAAATCATTCACCCCTTTTCAACTCCAACCAAAGTATGAATTTTCCAATCCATCTTCTACCATACTCAACACCAACTACATAATCAAAAAGATGTTAAACATATGCAACTCAAAACACTATCAACTATCCCCTTATGCTTTTATTCTCTTTTTTTTTTTTCTTTTTTTTTTTCTTTTTTCTAGAGCTCATCTACTAATAGTCAATTCAATGAAAATCAAAAGCTCTATATTTTCCTTTCCTTTTTCTTTTCTCGCAATATTTTTTTTTTCTTTTTTTCCCCTAAGCTTATAGGGATAGCTAACAACTTAAGCAAAGCATCTACAATTTTTTTTTTTTCCTTCCTCCACATCTCATCAAACATTCTCTAATCTTCAACTACACCATATAACTAACCACTAAAAGATACCCATATCCATCCAAACCTCCTATCATCCGGTTTTAGAAAATAAAGGCTTATGAAGGCTCAAATTGGGTAAACAGAGATTAATATCAAAGGTTAGTGTATAGGGAAAATGTGGCTAAAGAAAGATGGCCTAAAATCCTTTCTAAGATCATACACATACTAAGGTCTCAATGGAGAACAAAGGCAAGTTCTAGAAATTCAAAGCATGCATGATCACTCAACAAATAAATTGACATCAATATGTCCAAAGGCTCAAATCCTCACCAAGGCAACAACATGATTCCCAATATCCAAACATGACATAGAATTCATCACATAAACGCGTCGCTTCGCCAAGGTTCCATGCATAAATCCAATCAAATTTTCCACAATAAAAAATTCATACTATCATCGGCCAATCCACAATACTCATAAATCATGCTTGACTCGATCAACTAACTCCTAAGACTCAAAACAAATAAAGACTCAACATACCCCAAAATAAAACAACTACTAAAGCAATAAAAACACACTCAAAAGATTGTTAACTTTTGTTACTCTTCCCCCTCCCCCAAACTTATTTTGAAATCAAAGATTAAGGAATAAGTTTTCAAAAAGAAGAAGGAACTAAGTTAACAAACTTACCTCATTGAAATGGCGGAGGGGAAGGGAGGGTTGTTCGGATTGTTGGGGTCGTATTGTTGATGTTGAGGTGGATAATGAGGATAGAAGTAGTGCATCTCATGCACCATTCGGTTGTAGCTCTCCAAGTAGGCTCTCTCATCCTCTCTTCTCTTTTCCTCCTCCTCTCAATATCGCCTCTCATTCTCAAAATGAGTGTTGATTGCATCAAAACGGCCCCCAATGTAAGTACGAAGATCGTCCACCTCTGTCCTCAATGTTTGAATTTCTTCTCGGACTCCTCCCACTTGGGTCTCAACAAACTCTCTTCCATCCCAATGGTAATTGTCCATTGCCTCCATCGTTTCCGTATGCCACTCGTGCATTGTAGATAACTCTGGAGCTCTCATGTGAAAACCGGGTTGTGGTACGTCTTCGTACCCTCCTTGTTCCTCTCCCCCTTGCTCATAAGCTTGCTCTTCTTGCTCATCCTCCTCTTCTTCAAATGGTGGTCTTCGGCCCGACTCCGTCATCATCCTTAAATGATCTCCCGAGCTCATACTCCAATTTCCTCGTGCTCTATCTCCCTCCGCAAGAACACTCGTCAAATGCGGGCGAGGAAGACGAAGAATCATTTGAGCATTCTTATCATGGAGCCTCCAAATCTAACCATCTTCATGGGATAACATCCCTTGCCTTTGAAGCGCCGCTCGATCTAGAAGGATGTCTCTAGAAACCGGATCATTGGGTAGTGGCACTCGAAACTTGTGGCACATCGGTGTAATCCATGCCCCGCACCTAATCTTTTGGTTCCCGTGGAGTAGGGCTTGACTCTCAAAGTGCTCAGACAACCATAGGGCGGCATCTTGGTTGATCTCGTTGATACAAGACCAAAAGAGATGCATATCAACGGTTCCGAACGTCCTGAAATTACCTCTACCCGTAATAGTGCTCGAAATGAGCCGGTGCAAGTACCTAAACGCCAGGTTCCGAACCGATGACGCCTTTGCTCTCCTAGGATCATTGTATACAATCCTCTCTTTCTCCAAATAGACAATTGTCTTCCATAGGTCGTCCATGTCGGGTGTGTGATCCCCGCTAAAGTTCCCTTGTTCGTCTCCTCCAATTAGATCGTTGAGCTCGTCCATAGTGAGGGTTCGTTGGGTGTTCCCCAACTGAAAACGGAGCATAGACGGAGTCCCTTTGGACCTAAGCACCTCCACGGTTGAGAGAAACTCCACCGTCGGTCCATGGTACGTCAAGAGGTTGGCTTGAAAAACTCGAGTGAATCCGCCGTTCCAAATCAAAGTGACCACATCATCGGCTATGCCCATTTCCGAAATCGTCTCGTGGTCAAGGAACCTACAATGCTTGTGCTTCAAGCCCACCAAATGTGACCATCTCCTTTTCGCCTCCGGTGTCTTAAGAGTGACACCGTACGCCTTTGGCTCTTGATTCGTCAATAGAGCTTGAGTGGGTGGGGCACCAAATGTGACCATCTCCTTTTCGCCTCCGGTGTCTTAAGAGTGACACCGTACGCCTTTGGCTCTTGATTCGTCAATAGAGCTTGAGTGGGTGAGGCTCGGCTTTGTGGTACCTCCTTTTGCTTCCCCTTTCCTTTGTTAAAGGTGGATGATGATGCCACGTTTTTGCCCTTATCACGAACCCATTATAGTACCTACAAAACAAAGTACTACTTCAAATACTTTTCAAACCAACATCAATCAATCCCCCTAACTTATTCAAGTCAATTCTCCCCTATTGTACACCCATATTCAAGCATCAACAACACCAATACATCCAAACTTTCAATCCTCAATATACTCAACTTCTCATATAACCCATCAAATTAAAATTTTCTCCTATTCTAATTCATGTTCAAATCAAGCAAATTCAAGAACAAATACTCATAGGAAAGCTCAATCCATACTCAATTCATATAATTCTATCAAAATTCATTGAAAATTTCAATAGCCCATACAAATTTGAACATGAATATCATCAAAGGAATCATCATAGCACATAATTATCAACATAAATCCAACAAAATATGCATTCTATGATAATTCTCAAATTTCTCCTCACAATTCCAACTTGCAATTTAACCATAGAAAATTGAAATTAATCGGTCAATATGCTCCCAATTGCATAGAGAATGAAAATATATGAGAATTGGAGAAAAAAAGTTCATACCTTTGATGGATTTGAAGAGATAATTGAGAAGAAACTTGTGCTCTTGGAGAGAAAATAGTACTTGTGTGTGCTAGTGTATGTTATTGTGTGTGTGTGTGTGTTAAAATAGGAGAACTTACCTCAATTTTGGAAGGGAAAATCGCGTTTTTTGCACAACGGCTCGACCGGCCCACGAATGTGCTCGGTCGAGCGCCTAGTCGCGCGCACCTACTGCAAGATTTTTCCAAATGGCTCGACCGGCGGCTCGGTTGCGCGCCCGGTCAAGCCTAACCTGGGCAAAAATTTTCGAAAACGTGCTCGACCGGCGGCTCGGTCGCGCGACCCGGTCGAGCAGGATGTACTGCATCAATTCGTCGAATTGTCTCGACCCGTGGCTCGACCGAGCGTTGGGTCGAGCAGAACCTGAGCATTAATTTGATTTTTTTCGCTCGACCGGCGGCTCGGTCGTGCGCCCCGGTCGAGTTGGACCTTCTGTTCCGATTGGCTCGACCACGTGCTTAACCGGACCGATCGAGCCGTGGGTCGAGCCGGCCTGTTTGCTCTCGAAACTTTCACAACACATTAGTACCACTCGCTTTTAAAAACTCGAACCTAATATGTGCAATTGCTCTACTAAGGGGTACGACTCAAAAATACGAAAAACAAATCTACGACACTAAAATACTAAAATTAAAATAAATTGAAAAACGGGATACGAATATTGGGTTACCTCCCAACAAGTGTTATGTTTAACGTCTTTAGCCCGACGGAGATTAAGGTTAGATTAAGTGACTGTCAAGATTGAAGTTTAAAGTTCTGCTCAGTTTTAATGATCACCTTTGTTGAGCTTTGTCAAGCTCTACAACTTACACGAAAGTTTGTTATGTTACAAAGTTGTAAGGATCACGACCCGTTAATCGTGTCTAGATATATTAATTTAGATTGTATTTAGAAGATACTCAGTCGGTATAAACAAGAGAGAGGTTGAATCCAAAGGTAAAATAGATTCTCAGGTCAAGCTCGACCTAACGTGGACGTAGGATGGTTATCTCTTAACCATACTGAATCGGTGCTCTCTCTCTCTCTCTCTCTCTCTCTCTCTCTCTCTAACACACACACACACACAATATCTTTAATACTTAAAATCATAAAAATTACATCTCGTGAATCAACCTTGCATCTAACCACTCGGTTAAGAATGTTCTAAGAGTTTTTCAACCAATTCACCAAGTTTTGCACTAAGCTCAATTCGATAGATTAAGTTTGTCTACCATGTATGATATATCAGCTCGATTATGATCACATGACCTTAACAAAGTCGACCTTAGATCCCAAATTTATTTTAAGGATTAAAATTTACCCGCAGATACCCGACACTCGCGTGGTTACCCGAACCTAATAGGTGCGTGTTTGAGGAGTATATGGTACCCATGGGTAGGTTCGTAGTACAAATTCACTATCGATTTAGTTCCCGAGTATAGGTATCCATACCCGCAAAACCCGTTTACCCGCCAATAATACCCGCAGATATACTCGTGAACTATTTTTATATTCGTACTTTATTTAGTATTTTCATGTTTATAAATACTCTCATATTATTGAGAAAAAAATGAAAGAATTATATTAATAAATAATATTGTTACTTTATATTTTCATGTTTATAAATATTCTCATAAGAATTTTATTTGTGATAATTTGTAAATTTCTAGTTTGCAAGGTGGCATATAGACAATTATCCGAATTTGGGTTATTTTCATATATTTGGACACAGAGTTCATTGGGGGGGGGGGGGGGGGGGGGGGGGGGGGGGGAATATATGCTTTAGACAACCATTGTCGACTTCGAAACAAACTAGGGATGGTAATCGGGGTACAGAGGGTTTGGAGAGTGGCTACCCATACATGTACCTGCGAACAAAACTTGGACTTGCTACTTGACCCAGGACACACGACGGGTAACATCCACCATCCATACCCACCACCTACAGGTATCCGCCACCTGTTGGGTACCCGCCGACCCATCATCTGCATATACTTAGCTGCCCGCCACATTGGATAACTGTCTATCCGCCACCTGCGAACTATAAATTAACATATTTAACACTAATAAAATTCATATGAGAGTATTTATAAACATAAATTATAATTCTTTCATACTTTTTTTTTTCAATAATATGAGAGTATTAATAAACGCGAAAATACTAAATACAATACGGATATGCGAATAGTTCACGTGTATATTTGCGAGTATTATTGGTGGGTGAACGGGTTTTGCGGGTATGGATATTGAATTTGTACTATGAACCTACCCATGAGTACTATATACTCCTAAACCCCCACCTATTAGGTTCGGATAACCGCAGGTAAATGGTCATCCCTGATTTCGTTTCCAACCTTTCGATATCATTATCTCTTGATTGAGAAGTGATTCACTGTTATTGAATTGAACCAAATTCAGGTTAAAGGATTGATGAAAGCTAACCATATCATGTTTAATACTCATTCCATCTCATTATAATAATTATGTTTCCTAAAAACGTATTAAATATTAAGATAAAACTAGGATGGATGGGGTATATTTAATAAATTTTGACATAATAAATTTTGATAAATGTACTTTTCATTATGTACTCATTTCGGTATATTCAGTTTGACGTATTACTTAAATATACATGAAGTATAAAATAATAAAACGTTTTAAATTGGATGGAATAAAGAGAGTAGATCATAATTATGTATGCCGTATAACTACACAGGTAAATAGTGGTACGACGAGAGATATAGGAATGAGTCCCCTACCACACACTATACATATATGGAATTCAGTAGTACTTAATGCAATGTTGTTTTTTTACGTGACTGCACTTCACCCAAACAAAATTACTAGCTATCTAGCATGCAGGGGACCACAATACGTAATATTGTTTCTGTGCATGTAATCAATTCACTATTTATATTAGGAAACAATTCTCGGTTTAGATTAATTAACCTAGAAGAAAATAAATCTACTATTTTTTTTTATTTTTCACTTTTTATCAAAGTTCATCTCTCTCTCCCCCCCTCTCTCTCTCTCTCTCTCTCTCCAAAGTTCATCTCTATAACTATCAACTGCCCCATCTAACGTGGTAGGGGACTCTTGTATCCACAGCAATATATCTCATTAATTATTTAATTTAAGAGATAACATCAAATTTTAGTCCTATCAATAAAAATAATTTTGTAAACCGAATTTAATCTTAAACATTATTACGATAGCTGCATAAACTTAAAAACGTCATTTTGATGATTGCCAATGCAGGAAATTATTTAGGGTAAGATTGTTACCAAAATTAATTTTATAATTAAAGCTAAAGATTAGATTCGATTATGATAATAAATAGAATTAATAAGATTTTGTGCATGTGTTGACTTATTGATAAATTATTCATATTTTATACCAAAAGCTTTGGGTTGAAATCTTCTGTGAAACAACCTTTAAATTTTCTGTTATATTTTTACAAATTTTTAAAATAAAATGAAGATCAAAGAATAAATAGGGCCTAGACTTGTGTTGTTAATCATTGTTTTTTAAATACATCTCTACAATTTGTGCGCTCTTCGTAATTGTTTGCTCATTTAGCACCGTAATCTGCTCACTAATTGCGGAACGACGTATAGAAATTTTATAATGAATATACTAAGTAGCTAGTACTGGTACAAAGTTGATAAATTCGACTACGACTTATCCGGACCTTTCAGGTCAGACAAAGATTGATTTTGAGATATGTACTATCATAGTCATATATCAAAATATTTATGTATACTCACATACGTATATACAGATACATATCTCATGGTTTTGTCGCATTTTATTGAAGGAAAAAAATCCCAAGATTACAAAATGTATTACGTCAAAACCCATCCCTCCAATTCATGATCAATCCAGGCATCACTCTCCACCCCTTCTTGTATCGATCGATCTATCTTTGCACACCCAAAATCTTGATAATAGACCCATTAATTATACCATCAAACTATTTAATTCCAAGAAGTTCAAATATTAAGTCTCATTTTCCAGAACCATGCCTAAATTGCTTGCAGACTTTCTCCAAGAGCAACAAGAGCCATTCGCCTTGGAAGTTTACCTAGTCGAAAGAGGGTATCAAAAACGCCTCACACTGCAGAGTTCAGCAAAATATACTGTTTCGCCGAACTGTTCCTACTTCCTTAGAGCTGTGTTCAAGCAGCTCGTCATAGCAAGTGATGACGAAGGTCAAAGAAAAGTTCTGATGGCGAAGCCGAAGACGAGGCTGAAGAATGAAGGCGGAGAGGGACTTTCTTCTAAGAGCGATGACGCTTCGCATTTCTCCGAAGCGGCTATCACACGATTTGTTAAGTGGGGGAAATGCTTTTTGGAGAGAGGGGTAAAACCAAATTTTATTGAACAATTTTTTATTAGGGAGCTGGAAAAGAAAATTGTTGCATAAATACTTTATTATTGAGTTAATATCTGATTAATCGATGAAGCTAACAGGTTGAGGAAGAGTCGAAAATGAGAGGTGAGGAAGAATGCAAACATCATAGCCCGGTCTCTGTGTTGGGAGAGATAAAATCAGATGAAGATTCACCATCTCGTTACGGTAATTTCATTCACTCTTCTTTCGTTGAATTTATTCTCCGTTTTCTTAATTATTTTTCCTTCGTAAGAAATCTTGTGGTGAGAAACATTAGCGTACAATTTATTATTAATTTCTTGCTATTTTTATTTTGGTAAATGCTAGAAGTACGACTTTAAGGTAAATTTGAAATTAAGATAATTAATTGTAAAATTGTTGACTTGAGTTTGAGTTGGATTTTGATTGTTTATTTATTTATTTAAGATTAATCACCGATATAGAATTTATTCCATCCGCAAATTTTCTGTATTCATTTATATTTTGCCAAAATCATAACATTTTTAAAATAAGAAAACATAGGAATATTTGGAAAAAGCACGCTTTTATATCTAGTTAAGCATGGTCGTAAAATGTATAATAATTTTATAGTATCAGCTTGAAGAAAAAGAAGAAGAAAATTGAATAGGAAAATAAGCTACGTAAAATATTTATGAATTTGTGAGAGATAGAAATAAATGAGATACTGTTAATCCCATAATTAAATTGTGGAATAAAAAAAAAATAAAGATTACCTTAATATCCGTTTTTTCATAATAAAACTATATTTTTTAAAATTAAATTCCATAAACAAATTTGAACCACCCATCCGTTAAAATAGATGGGGATATTAGTTTCTCTTTCTCACAAACTAGTATGGTTCTCATATGACCAATCTCTCTATATATATTAATCAAAACAATAATTACAAATCCTTGGTTGATGATATGGTTCCCTTGATTGATGAGTGAACCATAGAATATAATTGTAAAATTATCCTAAATTATATGTAATGTGTTGATATTTGCTACACCACCTACACTCAAAATTTGTGAGAGTTCTCAATTGAAAATAACGTTGAAATGCTGAAAGTGAGACATATATGATCCCAAATTCAAATATAATGTATGATTCTTATTTTTGAGTTATATACGATGTTTTTTTTTTTTTTTTTTTTTTTTTTTTGTTTTTTTTTTTTTTTATCTTTATAATTAGATTCTTGTTTATGAGTTATATACGATTTTTTTTTCTTTATAATTAGAAATTAAATCTCCGTCATTTCTTTTTCGTAAGGACCTCTGTCATTTCTAGCAAAGAAAACTAATGCAATAGAATCACTAATTTACTGTTCAAAACTGTAAACTGTACTGAAATCTTCAACAGAGGAATGCAACTTCAAGTCAAGGGAGGAATCTTCAACCTCATCGTCGCGATGCAGATTAAAGCAGCCAAGACATTGTCGTTTTCGACAATCCCGAGAACTCAATCCGTGTGATCAGTATGTTATAAACAAGAGGGCGTTGGGGCAAAAGAAGCAGCTTCGGGTTGATTGCATTCAAGAAGTGAGGGATGAGTGTAGGAAGAAAGAAGAAAATGGAATTGAGGTAAAATCAATGTTTGGAGATGGAGAGATTTGGAAATATATTTGCGAAAAATTATGGATATGGAGCCAAGATTCCATCACTGAATATAATATAATTCATCTCTTACATTCAAACTTCTTGGCTTCAGCCCATGAATGGAATGTGTCTTTTGAGCAGATGAAAATTGAGATTTGCAAGGAGATTGAGAATGCTATATTGGAAATCGTTATCGATGATATTATGGCTGGCAGGTAGCTTGGTAAGATTTGTAGTTAATTGATGTATAGGAACATATACATTTTTTACCACTTAATCTCAATGATGACATTTATAAAGTACCAATTATGTACCAAAATTAACTTTTCTTAGTTATTTTTCCTATTATTTTTTTCATTTCATTTTTATGATTTAGTTTCATACAATAACAATTCACTACCTATATGTAAAAGAAATCTAATGTAAATATATGCCCTAAGATTTAAAATTTTAACATAAAAGCCCCGAAAATTTAAAAGAATAATACCTACTAAGAAAAACGATACCCTTGCACACGTGGCAAAATTTCTAATACTCTAATTTTCCATAAATATGTATATAGTGGTTTGGAGTAAATCGCTCCTACGTTTCCTTATCCACGAGGGATAAATTCTTTTCACTCCAAAAAGAACTCCTTGTTTTATACTTCCAAGGGAAGTGAACATGACCTAGTAACGAATCTTGATCTCAATCCTCGAGGGAATACTACGGCTCCAGAGTGGCCTTTACACAACTTTAACACAACTCGGTCTTCACCAAGTAGGACGACTGTGGCTTCTTGATTTTACAATAAAACTCTCACTACAACAAGCTCTAATCTTCACTTGATAGAAACTTGGGTATGAGTGGTAAGGTTTGAAACTTCTAACTTTTGAGAATCATTTACAATGGAGAACAACTAAGGGATATGATTTTCAAATCTAGGATGGGGTATGGAAATGACCTAGAATCACTAGGAGCTTAGGTTATGCAGATGACTCAAGTAGGTGGTGCTAGAAACTTGAGGGCAATTCTATCAAATAAGAACTAGACTATAATGCTTGAAAGATTCTCAAATTCTTGCTTAAATATGCACATAGAGGTGTAATTGTCATCATATACATCGACCTCTATTTATAGAGAGATTTTATCACCTATCCGTTAGAGAGACGCATGGTTGTATCTCTCATGATTCCTGCATTATGGCTTTGATCACAGCTTTACAAGGAAAACAATTTTGTATGTTTCCTAATTGATGGATTTGTACACTAGAAAGCATGTCTTTTAGCTCGTATGCATAAAGTGTCAATAACCACTTGCAGTCTCTTATCTGATTAAGAAATAATTATCATCCACGCATTAAACATCTATCCATTATAAAAAAGTTATAGGCTTTATAGTGTGTTGTAGATCACAAAAGAGTGGCCGGATTCTACGGAGATATAACAGGGTATCACGGTGAATATAGTTTTGTATATAACTATCGGTTTAGGCTATAGTATAGACGGAGAAGTAGTTTGTCTTGGTTACATGTGTATGCTAGTACGGGTGTGCTCATATAGGATCACAGTGAGATGTATTTTTCTATTCTGACCTAAGTAGAACGAATCAAGACCTTGGCGACTTAGGTTGTGCACCTTAACTCTTATTGAGTCCTAAGGGTGTATAGTTATAGTCTGTTTCTTTGATTTACCATAGGTGAGAGTTAAGAGTATATGCAACTCAATATGCTTCGTATATTACGAAACAATTATAACTAGTACAACTATTAGTGCAACTGCAATAGAGCACCGTTGTCACACCCCAATTCCCGAAGGAAGGCGCACGCGCCAAGGGTGTGACTAGGGGTTGCAATAAAGAAGCGGGGATAGAAAAGGGATCATTACTATTCAACAATTTGATGATGCTTTCCGAAAAGTTGGGCATCATCTCGTTCGAAAGAGGGAATAAGCCGAAATGAAATCAAGCGGCAAATAAACGCAACATAACATACATATCATTCATCATAGGATTGCATAAGATTCGATGGCTCGACGAATCAACATAAGACAATCATTACAAAATATAGATAACGAGTTCAAGTTCTCGATAGTAGATAGTGAATAAGTTCAAAGTACGATATTCTTAACAAAATAAATATGAATAGCGGAAGCTTAATAAAATAAAAGCATTTTCTTAGCTCCGCCACGTCATCACAATTCCATCAACCTGAAAAAATTTTAAACATTTTGGGCTAAGTATTAATGTACTCAATGAGCTATGCCTTTTGTTAATAGTTTGGGAAACATAACATATTATCCATTATCATAAGCATAACTTAGAAGGTTTTAGAAAACAAATACATCTAAGCATGCTAAACCATTTCACTTGGTCCCTTATGTCGTACTCTACAGTTACTCTTACGTTGATCCCGGACCTCTAGCCACCGTCGGATCCATATCCAGACTTCAGGTCGAAACCGGAAAGTCTATTTAAACTTGTGAATTCCGGATTGAAACCCAGGAAATTCCATTTAAATAGAATGCAAGAGAGATCAACCTCCACATTACTATGTGTACACAATTCACAGCTAGTGTGTTAGACAAAGCAATGAACCTCGATAGTTTAACTTCATAGCATTTAACATGTAGAGGGCATATTAAACATTTTATGGATAATAATTTTTGCATTTTCGAAACATTGAGCATACGTGACTCGTATACTTTTGGAAAATAACCCACCTCTTGAAGTGTACAATATGGCCGGTCTTGATTGGCAAACAACATCAGAAATCTTGTTGAAATGTGCTTATTCATAAAGGTATATTAAGAATCTAAATTCTTATAATAAAAATTTCCTAAGGGAAAATAATCGTCTAGTATATTTTCCAAATCTTATAAATCTGTTAGGGTTGACAGATTGATTTGAATCCTATAAATCTTTTTATAATAGAATAATCTTTTATTATTTAGAATCAATCTCTGTAAATATTTGAGAACAATTTATTTGTTGAATTAATTTTTGAAAATTTGGTAAATTTTCAGAATATATTTTTGAGCTAATTATAGCTTAATAATTAATTAAATCTTGATTAATTAAAATTCATGACTTAATTAACCTTAATCCATTTGAATTAAGAATTATCTATGTATAATCTGACTTCCATATACGAGGCCCGTTTTTAGTAATTATTTCAGCCCAACACATTTGGGCATGAGCCCATTGACTATTGATTTGGCCCAATTGGAAGGCCCAATCCAATTCTCTCCTCCAACTCACCTGTCACATCCCGGTTTTTCTTATATCTAAAATAAGCATCTTTAATCATTAAATAAATAAACCGGAATGCGACTAAGGGTAAAATAAAAGGGGGGAAATAATAATTCAATTCATTTTAATTGTTTTTATTTGTTTTACATAATTAACCCAAAAATTCGGGCAGCATCTCCCCTATACCAGGATCAAGTCGTAGTGAATACCAAAATCCTTTCACCAGCTAACCAAGTACATAAACCATAACGATGAGGTCGGACCAGACCGCGCCATCATCGAATCCATAATAATTAAGAAAGCGTAACAATCGTGGCGGACCGGACCGCACTACAGTTGGATCCATAATATTTAAGAAAGTTTAACAACCGTGGCGGACCAGACCGCACTACAGTTGGATCCATAATATTTCATTTTCGATTTTAAATAGTTTCGAATTATCTAACATGATAATCCTAACATGCATCAGAGTTAAGTTTTAAATAGTGGAAGCGAAAGAAGTTAAATGAGTTTTCAATTTATAAAACGTTATAGTTTTTAATTTAACATCTTTAAGGGTTTTCGTTATATAATTTCTTATATTCAAACGTCATGCTTATATAAAGAAAATGAATTCTAAAGTTTATTTAGAAAAGTTAAGTTTTCAAGGAATAATAATATAAACTTTCGAATTTCCAACCAATAACGATATGAAATATAACGAAATAAACTTAACATAACTAAAACTATAACCTCAATTTCATTTATTAGGAAGTTCATAACTTAAGAGTTTATGAAGAATGGTAGGCTACGTTTAATAAAATGTTTCAAAGTGACTTTCACGATTCTCGTCAGCTCCAACTATGCCGCCGGCTTTCAACCTGCAAAACATTTGGAAAGGAATTGCAGGGCTGAGTACTAATGCACTCAGTGGTCTCATGCCAAAGAAAACAATTATCAAACAGTTTAAAGATAATATCCACGCTGCAAGTAAATTAGAAGAGTTTGAAATTTAGTTTAACTCCTAATTGTACTTGAAACTTATTTTATGGCTCGAGCACTTGTCACGGAACTACAAACGTTACCTCACCACCAATACCTCAGGACGCTTAACCCAGACAGGCAAGCTAAAAATGTAGAGTCTTGGGACGCTTAACCCAGACAACCCTCTATCATCCAACAGAAGCCGATGGTGATCAACCCACCGCACTTCTGGGCTAAGTGTACACAATCCTTAGCTAGTGTGTTAGACCAAGTAAGAACCACGATCGTTATACTGATTGAGGCATTAAACACGTAGTCCGCACAACAAAACATGTTCATGGATAATATCATTTTTTCATAAGTATCAGAGCATAATACCTCAAAGATAAGATTTTAAAATAGAGTAACCCCACCTTTACCGTTTACTCGTTTCCTCGATTCTCGGGTTCAAAACTTAAGATAGATCCTGATAGGGACTAGTATCAGCTTTGCTACATAAATAATTTTAAATACTAAGATAACATACTCCTTATGGCCTTGGAGGCAATTTCTCCTAAATGAGTTATTACTAGCCGCATGGTAACATTGAATGATAGTCAAAACCACTTTCATAAGGCATCAGATGCTATGTTAAATGCGGGTGCCTTGCCAGGATGAAGGATGATAAGTTCTGGATAGAGTTAGTTTTCACATTCGCTTAGAGCAGATGCTTGGGCTTGTATCAGATGCTACAAGGATCTGCCCAGATCCTAGCTTATGCAGAAGCCATAGATGTCTGCCGAGATCTAAGGGTCTGCACAACACGCAGTCCGCATGACTCTACATACTCTAGAGTGAGGACCACCAAATTGATGGCGGAGAGGATCTTGTCCTTTTAGGAATTCCTTTTCTGTCCTCCCTTCGCACGAATGTTCACCTTTTCACCCCCTTTATATCTATAAATACCGAGCGATCGCACATTTCCTCATTCATTCATAATCATCACAACACAACTCTCTTCATACACACACCCACTCTGCGTACTATTCCATTCATTCCACATACTCTACCACGAGCTCCTTCGAGTTCAAGCATTCGACGCTTCCGAGGTCTTCTTCCGAGAAACCTCATCCACAGTCACCCTCATCTCTCATTCTCGCTGCCGGAAAGAATCTTTCTCACACCATCTCACGTCTAAGGTATAATCCTCATTTTTATGAGAGGATGAAGCTTAACGGAGCTGTAAGCTCTCGGTTTTCTTCTCTTCTCGCCTTGTCTTTCTTAGTTCTCCACTTGAATGAGTTCTAAACTCTATAGATTTGACTGATTTATGGCTAGAAGCGCCCTTTATTTCAATACGCTGCTCGATTATTACTTATTATCTTCGTACGAACAATGTTGTATATGAAGTCTGTACGAAATACGTAATTATGGCCGATGAAACCGCATGAATCTTTCGTTCTCTATCATCGTAATGCTTTATTAGTGAATGCTCCTTGCAAATATGATGAATAATCACACAATTGTTGTAGATCTTAAACCCGGATCTATCAACTGACACCGTCTGTGGGAAAATTGAGTCTAAGATGTAGATTTCCCTGTTTTATGTGAAATTCTAGCTCGTTGTTATAATGCCAATTGATGATTCTCTTTATCATTTCCTTATGCGAAGAATCTGAAAAAACTTGACATCAGAATGAATGGGTATGCTGCATTCGCTGTTCACTCCGCATAAATCTGGGTGCGAACATTATTGCCTGATTTTTATTAAGCCTTTCATGATTGTGAACTGTGGAATATAGCCTGATTCTTAGATTGTGCTCTCTGTATAGCAAAAATTGTGATAGATACCCTGCTAAAGGGAAACTCAAGTTTGAGATATTCGTTCTCTTTCCTTATATGTGAGTTTAAATCTGCTATTTACAAATGCTGTTGGAATTGTTGAATCTGGAGCATCGTCCTCTGCAATAGCTTTGAAGTTTTAGCTGATGGTGGTAATACGTTTATGAACTTGCTCTGTTATTCCCCTGCTGCCAGAGACGCTCGAGATATGGGTAGTAGAATAAATGTATGTTGAATGTCAGTTTGTTGTCATTCTAAGGGAATTTGAGCATGAATATCATGAGTTCATTCTAGCTGGAATGTTCATAACAGCAGGTCAAAGGAATCGGAGGTGATTTCGAGATCATATTTTCCTTACAATATAAACTGTGATAACTAAACTGTTTTATCTGTTAAAATCCTAAGGTCGTGAAGCATCTGAGGGAAAAGCCAAATCAAAAGTTGCAGCAATTTCAGAACACATTCTGCTCACCTTGAGTAATTGGTGAGTTTACAACTCCTGTAAATATCTCAAAATATGAAATCAACTTGTGGGTTATAAGGGATTGGTAATCACAGAGGAAGCATCACTACTCAAGCTAGTCGCATGCCCCTGTATTACCACGAACTGAAAACTCATTGAGTAAAAAACACTAAAAAAGCGGAGAGCCAAAGATAACGAGGCCACCCCATTCATCTTGATGAAGGGGCCCCGCATCTAAAGGCAGAACCTCCAGAAGCCCTATCTAATGGTGTAGGTCCCGGAAAAGAGTAATTGGTGTATGGGGGGGGGGGGGGGGGAATACACCAATGCCAACCGTTTTTGACGTTTTATAAAATCAGGTCGATTCGAAGGTCGATTGTCAAGGTCGATCCTTATCAGAGGCAGATTGATCTATCAAGCTCGTTTGATAACAAGCTTGATTTATCAAACTGTTTATGCGGAAGTTGGTGGAGGTTGATTACTCTTTGAAAAATCTTCCTTAAGGCAATGCAGGTTGTTTCATGAAATGCAGGTTGATGCTCGTCAGTTTGATAAGATATTGAAAGAGCGATAAGTAAAGAGAGAGAGAGAGAGAGAGAGAGAGACCGCGATTTAGCGTGGTTCGGAGAAACCCTCCTACGTCCACGTCAGGTCGACTCGACCTGAGAATCCCTTTACCTTTGGATTCAACCTCTCTCTTATTTATACTGACTGAGTATCAGTTCTAAATACACTCTAACTTGAATATATCTAGACACGAGTTATGGGTCGTGACCCTTACAACCTTTCGTACAAAAACGTACAAACAACCTTTCACGAATTACAGAGTTTGACTAACTCTATAATGGCGAAGAACACAAACCAATCTTTCTAGCTTCGAACGGATCGGAGAAGAAGATGTTTGAATCAACGATAAGCAGCAGTGAACGCTTCGTCGTTGTTGGCTTTTTATCAGAGTCGAAAATCTCTCTTCGTCAAGTGTTTGGGAAACTAATGGAATTTCGAACACTTGAATGGATATGAACTTGAGAGAGATTTTGGCAGAGATTTTGCGTTGATAGCTTGAGTTTCCCGTGCTTGAATCCGATAATGGCTGAAGTATATATAGGCAGTTTTGAAAAACTAGCCGTTGGAGTCAGGATGACATGGCACTAGCCGTTGGAGGCTGACTCACTTCTAGCCGTTGGGAAAGTTCGTCCTTGCTGGCACACCACGTGGCAAGGATCAGGTCGTGTTGCTCCATGAAGGCGGAGCATCGACCTTGATATGATAATCCAGCTCTTGAAATCTTCTAAGTCAAAGCAGGCTGGAAGCTTGAGAAGGAAGGTCGATAGATAGGAAGATATGCCAGCTCGATCCGAATGAGGCAGGTCGATAAACGACCTTTCTCTTACAGGGTGGATCAAACTTGCATTAAAACTTTAGAGAGCATCGACCTGCACTAACAGGTAGCAGGTCGATCTATCGGCCTTGATCCTAAACAAGTAAAATATGCCTAAGTGTGGTTTCGATAAACATCATCAAAATCAAACTGCAAGGGGTTCCCAACAATTTCCCCCTTTTTGATGATGTCGAAACCATACACTTTACAAATAATTCCTAAGATATAAAGCGATGAAAGATCGATTAACCATTAAGGTTGATAAGGAATTATAAGAAAGGCGGATAATGACATAATTAAAATAAAGCAGTAAAGGCAGATTGCCTGGACAAAGAGATATTGTCGTCAGGTCGAATAGATGATTTTTGCTTCATTCAGTTCGATAGCGTACTTACATTGGGAATTTACAAATCATACTACGAACTTAAATGAATATCAAAAACATACAAAATCATCTAGTCTACTTCTTCTGCTGGGCACGGGCTGCCACTCGCTCTTCCTGGATCTGCTCCCTGGACTTGGCCATCATACTTGCGTAAATTCCATCCCTAATACGGCAGTAAGCGGGATCGAAATTTGAGACGTTCACGTTTATGCCGATGGCGGTCAGTGTGATGTACCGGTCGATACGGGAATAATCCAAAAATCCCGAATCACCGATCAATAAGGGCGTGAAATATTGCTTGCAGGGAGCCCTTATTATCGCACCGGCCTCTGCAGCCTTCTTTCGCAGTTCACCAACAAAGTCTTGGTGAGGGAATTTGAGCATATAGGCCGCATAGGCGTCATCAGCATCTTCAGGGAGAGAAGGGTCTTGAATCCAGTAATGGAGGAGGATGAAGCAGCTGTTGAGCTCCCGCAGCAGGGCGTTCTGGCTCTCATCTAGCCACTCAACGGCCTGTTGCTGGACTCCAGCATCCAAAATAAGCTCGGAGGCCGACTGGCTGATCCAGTCCATTTCGGCCTTCTTCCTTGCTTCAGCAGCCCGTCGCTCCGCAATAAAGCGCTGTTGCTCGTTTGGATTCACGGCCTGTTCCGGAGTCGCTCCAGCCAGATGCATGGCAGCGATAAGCTCGGCCTCTTTGGCCAAACGAGCTTTGGCAGCGGCGGCCTCGGAAGCGGCATGGGAGGCGGCGGCCTCGGAAACGGGCTTGGAGGCGGCGGCCTGGGGGGCGGACTTCCTTGGCGGCGGAGGCGGAGGAGGAGGAGCCAAAGAAGATGAAGGAGATTTGGATTTGGATTTGCCGGTCCTCTTCTTTTTGGCGGCAGCGACTCTTGCTTCTTCCCCCTTTTCGACATCATCAGAAAGGGTGTTTATCAGGGAAAGAAGAGAAGCATCCTCCTCCTGCAGCTTGCCAACGGCCTCTCGCAGCTGCTGGTGCCCATTTAGCAGGCTGGTGAGAGTATCCAGGATGCCATTGATCTGTGTGTTGGAGGCCGATGCCGAATTGGTGACTAAAGTAGTCAGGTTGGTCACACGGTGATCGACCTTGGCCACGTCCTCCTTCACATCCCCGATCAGATCACGGGACGCCATGTTCAGTGCCTCGAGCTGGGCCGGTAGAAGTTTGTCGGTATATTCTTTCAAGTGATCGACAGCAAACTTCGTCACCCGCTCCCTGGCAGCGTCATCGGCCTGGGTCTTGGCTTCATTCAAGATATCGACCCGGGCCTCCGCAATGGCTTGCTTGATCTGCTCCGGTATGCTGAGAGTGAGAGACTCGAGCTTTGCAGATAAGGAATTGAACTCGAGCTCCACATCGAACTTTGATGCGTCGGGAGCAGAATCAGCGGCAGTCAGAGCTTGATCACCACCTTCATTCCTTGGTGGTGATTGTTCCGGAGTTTGAATTGCATCAAACTCATCTCCAACATCGGTGGCGGAGTTGTAGAGGGCGCGAGAGAGAGTGTAGAGGGGGCGAAGGTGTTGGGAAACGGCTGCTTGAAAGCCGCCCCGACCCAGATCTTGGTTCGGATGTGTTGATTCGATCGTGCACATAAATTCATGCAATGGTTCGAGTACATACCTTGATTATGAAGAACGTGCAATCTGAGTCGTGTCTGATCGATCTACGGTTCTGATCTTCTAGGATGTGATCCCACACCTTGAAATCCGAGACTTGGTGGGCGTCTCGAGATCACTGGAACCTCGATCTCCCTTACTCAGACTCGGCCGACTCTCTCTCTCTCGCCTAGGGTTACACGCTAATCTCGTAGAGAATTCTGGTGTGTGGTGGCTAGGGTTTATGATGAGAGACTTGAGTATATATATGGTTCATAAATAAGGAGATATGATTCCTTATTTATCTCCAACCATATCTTTGCCATATCCCATATTTATTCCTTTCCATAACCTACAAATCTTATTCCTCAATTAATACGGAATTAATAAGGAATTAATCTGTTCTGTTATGCAACTGAATATCCGGAATTAATTCTAACAAATAGAATTTATTCTAATTCCAGTAGAAGAATAAATAACTAAATATATACCAAATATATTTAGATATGATATTTATCCCCATAAGATTTAATTAAATAAATCTTATCTTATTAGATTTAATCTTATCCGTGAATAACTAAATAATAAATAATTAGATTTAATCCCATAGGATATAAATCTCAATTAATTATATTTATTATCCATTCACCGGATATAAATCCAATATATATCATATACCGGGCCTGAGTACAATTATTGAGTCCAAACTCAATAATACTATTTAGATCGATTCCCGAGGTCTGTTTGGGCCATCCTAGGGATCGGATACCAGACAGAGTTGGGCCTTATCTAATTCGATATTTCCATGTCCACCCCTGAACATGTATCTCATTAGAACTATGACGCACTCCACTAAAGTGTCATAGCTGAATCACCGCTCTGTCCCAATTATGTAGATTGGGTTGGTATTTTGTTTAGTTCGACCCCCGTGTTTAAGACCTCCTTATCCGTTAATCAATTAGAGCTATCATGACTGCTCCTAATTGTTAACATCTATTCCTCAGGTAGTACCCGTTCACTCCTCATTATTATACCTGAACTTAATCAGCATGCATGACTTGGTATAATAAACATTGTGAACTCCCTTGAGGGGATAACGTCAGCCTGCACTCACACAGGACACGGCTTATTGATAACACTTATTAGACATACTATGCATCTTTGTGTTACCCAAAGTACGACATGAGTTAGATGAACTAACGAAGTTCATATCTTCGTAAATCAAAGTATCATCGAAGAATACATATACATCTAATAGTTTACCAAGGTTAAGATCGAGCTAGAGCCTGAGATCTATAGCTCTTCACCTATATCACCTTTGATACAGGGTCAGTATCAGAAGAGCATTATCTCTATTGATCCTCAATACGTTCCACCGTACCAGCATAATTAGTGATTAGGACTCATCACTACCATTAAGCTGCAGTCAAGACCGACAGCTCAGCCCAAGCTGTCTCGACTGTGAACTGTTTATATCTCATCATTATTAACGACCTTCGTGATCCCCTCCGAACTCAGATCGACACGTGGTCTAAAACATGAGATAATGGACTTTATTCTTGCTTAAACATATTCTTCCAGATAGGGATTGTTAACAGTGGACCGGTGTCGTAACCACTAAAACAACTGGTTTTGCTTTAGTTATACAACAACCCCAACAATCTCCCACTTATACTAAAGTAAAACCTTTTAGTATACCAACGCGTCTATAGGAAACCATATGACTTCATCCATGTACAATGTTAACAATCGCACGATCGCAATCGTTAACAACCATCATACACTTTTTCTCCCACTTATACTCAAAGATTTTACCTTTACCTTGTACCTCTTAGTGGGAGGTTCACTAAGACATGTCAGCCACGTGCTACAGTATACCTGACATGGTGCACTTAGTGAAGGAACCGTCATCGTACATTCCTCTAGTGTTTCTATTTTCTCCACGAAATCGCCTTAATATAAGGTACTCACTATGTTGTTACCGGCATTCCCAAATCTCAGAAAATTTGTTACTGCACTTAGAATTCTCCAGGGGGTGTAAGAATTCTAACAAATTGAGATTACTGCCAATTCACGAAGCCAAGCCCTGAATTATCTAGCTCCCTCTCAGCATTTCACTGCGTGAGAATCTTCAAGACAATTCTGCTTCTTACGTGAATCCATAGAAAAAGGTCGATGATGTCGTTTTTCTAGCTACCATTCGATTATCCGTGTCATCAAACATTTAAGAATGATAGACTATATCCGTTACCATGCACCCAGCACTAACATATATCTGGCTCTTTATGCAATATCCAAGTGTATTGCAAACTTTGCCACAACAGTAGTCTATGAAGAGTACTTGAATAATGTTGTACTATCCGCAGATATATCTAACATTACTCCTAACCTTCATTCTAAACTGTTCGGATAATCACCACTTATTGTGTCAGATAATACTTTCACACCTTATTCAAGTGCTAGTAATATTATCACACAATGTACAAGACAACCATTTCAACGTCCTTTGTAGATGAAAGATATACCATTTGTCAACACATTTCATGAACGAATCTATATGTGTTGTTTGACAAATGAATGTTCTATATCATTGAACCACACATTTCTATGTGTTTGTCCCGAAACATAGAACTTTTGAGAGAATTCTTCCCTTTTCTCAAATTACATCCATGTTTCCTCATGTATGTCCTCAACTAATATGAGCATACAACTTGCAAGTCTTTCGAGTGTTAAACTCATAGACTGATCAATGATAGGCAACTACTTTCATCCAACTTATCCTTTACAAGTCAACTTGGTTTGTTCATTATCCAAGAAAACTAGATTTCTTGATGAACAATTTACCATTTTCGAGACATACCCGAAAAAGCTCCCACTGTGACAAGGATCCTAAAATAATCTTGTGCAGATCCTTTTGGTTATCTGTCTTGTACTTCCAGCCTTATGATGTTCCAATCCATAATTTCCTTTTATTCTTGGACGTTAATCAAGAATAAATACTTGTCTTTCCTCGAAAAATAACTACTTGTCCAATTAATTACTAAATCTATCATTGAAATTGCGACACTTCGTGTGCAAATTATCCTTATTTCCGAACAGATTTAACCAATGAAATCTGTAATTAGCATCTCCTATAGGGAGGAAGACTCATTGTCAACGCGAATGCTAATCAATTTCATTTTAAATCACAATGAAATCCATGATCAACATAAATGCTAATCACTTCATTTCAAATAAGGAAAGGATATAGATTTAGACATAGTGACATAGTATTTTGTTAAAAGACAATATTGAACAAGAAGTACAACATTTATCACAACACATTTTGGAACATCCTTCAAAATTCACAGTTATTACTCCCACTGCGAACGATATATCAAAACAACCAGTATTAAAGAAGTAAATCCTTAATACAATGTAAGAAAATAATCATCCATTAATATCCAAAACATAAGTATCCTGCCTAAACAAGGCAACCAAATGTGGTAAAAGAGTAATAAACCAGAATCTAGTATCCAAAAACTAAGATAAAACGTAAGATAGAAATCTCCAAGTCTGCTAGACAACTGCATCAACTGAATGTTGCTTGTCGAGCTCAAGAACTTGAAGTCGTCCTACTCGTTCCTTGTAGTCGAACCTACAAAGATTGCAACAAACCACAATTAGTATCCACTAGTTAAATCCGTCCGTGAGGACTAAATTAGTATAATTTGGTTTTTTAATGTTACAAGAGTCTGACATACCTCCATCTACCTTCAACTTCTTGTTCCTCCTCTGATAAACCTTTATTATCGGAGGTCCCTCCTTCCTGGCATCATTCACTTCCTGAGTAGGCTGATCGGAGTTCAGCTCATTCACATCGTGAACAAGACTTACAGACTCGGAATCGCCCACTCCCTCCATGGATTGATCAGAGATCAGCTCATTCACATCGTGAACGAGTCCGTCAAAATCAAAATCATCAATCCTCAGTGACTGAAGGTACTCATCAATGATGGACTCGTTGTCCCGGGCCGTAAAATGCCGATTAACATCGACATTCCTAATAGGACGATCCCAGAACTTCCTCTGCGCCTCATAAGCAGTCTGCAATATATCAATCCTCTCCGCATCTACCACGAGTAACTCCCCAATGAGAGCCATTGGATCCTCGTGAACGATGTGGGTCGGGACGACCGCTTCTCTGAGAGCCAGGAACCAAGTCGGGAAACATGCAAGTAGAAGCTCGCAAACAGTCTTTCCCGACATAACACCACCATAGAACACGTACATCCGTACAAGGTTTTTAAACCTCATGAGAAATCTCTTTAGGTTAGGGAAATCATCGAAATCCTCGTACCTCAAGAAATCTATCTCTTTCCGTGCCAGGAAACCGAGTAGTCGAAATCGAAAGGAGTCCGGAACACCATCGGAATAAGCTAAACGACAAATCTTCGTGCGAATAGAATCAATAGACATATCTGAAATAAATAACAAGTAAACAACTTATAAGCTCAAATAATTTATGTTATCAATGTTAGAAACCCCATAATAACATTGAACCAACAAACGAGTAGCCCGATACTATTTACAAATAGTCCACTATAGGTGAATGCTATCCATAAAATTATCGACCATGACCACAGTCTATTTTATTTCTTATCCCATCACACGGACCATAGTGAAACAAAGAAATAATAACCCGTGCCTCAGGACCCTGCTAATTCGAGAAGTGACCTCTATAGGAGGATTCATCAATAAGCAGCTAAGCTACAACCATATTTTAATATTCCGAAAAATTAATTCTATTAAGAGTAACCCACCCGCTAAGGAGGAATTACCTTTATAAAATCATTTTTCCATATTATCAATTTTGAATTTAACCAATGAACTATAATTAGTGTCTCCTATAGGGAGGAAGACTCATTGTCAACGCGAACACTAATTATTTCATTTTAAATAAAATTATCTTATTGAAGTCTAAACCAATGAAATCCATAACTATCATCTCCTATAGGGAGGAAGACTCATCGTCAACGCGAATGCTAATTACTTCATTTTTAAACCAAATATGGAGGTCCTTTAAATCAATTAACCAATAATCGATTAATAATACCGCTTAGTCTTTTTAAGGGTTTGTGTGACAATCGTAGCACATAGACAATTAAGTCCTATCACATGATTTCTAAGCGCAAGTAATAAAACATGCTCGCATTGAAATCATTAAAACCGACATGCTATGACCCCTATGCATGTTATTTCTATTACGCAAATAATGAATAGCAACTATAACATGCAAAACATGCTGATCATCTTCATTGCGTAATTTAAATCCATCCATAGCATGCATAATAATTAAAACGAATAAATAGGCTGCCGATCGGGAATAGAAAGCCCTATCTATTACATTTAATTAAAATAAAACCCCGGAACAAGCTCCGGTCTTTAATCTTCGATTTTGGAAGTCTGCCCCGGTCTTCAAGTCCACCTTCCAAAAATAGCAAGTGCTCGAAATAATTAGGGTGCGGAAAACCCTAATTACCAAAAACGGTAAGCGAATTTATTTCGAAACGAACTAGGGTACGAAAACCCTAGCCGTCGACGATCATGCCTAGGTTTTGGAAAACCCTAGCCGTCGTCAACGTAATGGGCCGAACGTTGTGAAAACGTGCAGCCCGTCGTTCGAAATCCGGCCACGCGCCGCCGCCGAGCCACGCGTGTAACACACACGCCGCCGCGGTGCATGCCGGGGACCCCGTTTCGGCTCCACGACGAGCCTGACGTGGCTGGGTTCGGGCTGGGTGCGTCCGTTGCAACCCAGCCCGAGCCACTGCTCGTCGCCGCCGCCGAAAACGCCGTCGCCGTCGCCGTTTTACGCTGCAAATCACAGCACCGCCGCCGCGAGCCGCAGCCGGTGGCTGGAACGCCACCGGTCGCTCCCACTGGCTCGCCGGCGTCCCAGCACCACCAGAGGTGCTGGGTTCGAGCCCGGGCAGCCGTGGCTGAGTCCGGCAGCAGCGCGCGCGCAGGGGACAAACCCAGCCGCCGCCGTTGATCAACGCCACTGCCGCCGCCGCCGGTGGTCAGGGGACCACCGGACCTGCTGTCCGCCTCCGTCCGCGCCCTCGTCGCCGTTGAACCATCATCGGGCCGCGGGCTTGAGCCCAGCAGCGCGCGAGCACGAGAACCCGTTAGGGTTTCGGCCGCCAATGCTGCTGCTGGCTGCCGCAGCCCTCGCCGCGCCGCCGCTGGTGGTCTGGCGCCGACCGGGCTCTGTCTCCGACGTCGAGCCGGGCGTTGGACCGCCGGTCAGCCACGGTTCAGGCCTTCAGCAGCGCCGGCAGGCCCGAAAACCCGTTAGGGTTTTCAGCCGCTGCGCTGCACAAGCCGTCGCCGCCTTCCGCCGCCGATTCGGCCGCCGCCGCCACTCGTTCCAGCTTGCCTGAACCCTAGGATGAACCCTAGGGGTCCAGCCGCTGTGAAAAACCGAGGGGGCAGCCGCGCGAATCGCGGCAGATTACGCCGCCGCCGTCGTGCGTCCGACGCGCCGCCGCCTGCGGCCGTCATTCGTCTTCGTCTCTTGTTCGTTCCTCGGACCTCGTTCCTCAGCAATTCTCCGATTTAAAGCATAATAATACGATACAAAATCGAAAAATACAAGAAAAACGAATCCTATTCTAATCGGCACCTTATTATCTCGCCGATTTAAAACAAAACGAACAACGATAAATCGAAAAACAATAAAATCAACGCACATAAATCCCGGACAGCAGCATGCACACATAATCATAATGACTCGAATGCATGAACATAAAATTCGACTCAACACAGAGCCGATCCAAAAACCGGGCTCTGATACCACTTGTTGGGAAACGGCTGCTTGAAAGCCGCCCCGACCCAGATCTTGGTTCGGATGTGTTGATTCGATCGTGCACATAAATTCATGCAATGGTTCGAGTACATACCTTGATTATGAAGAACGTGCAATCTGAGTCGTGTCTGATCGATCTACGGTTCTGATCTTCTAGGATGTGATCCCACACCTTGAAATCCGAGACTTGGTGGGCGTCTCGAGATCACTGGAACCTCGATCTCCCTTACTCAGACTCGGCCGACTCTCTCTCTCTCGCCTAGGGTTACACGCTAATCTCGTAGAGAATTCTGGTGTGTGGTGGCTAGGGTTTATGATGAGAGACTTGAGTATATATATGGTTCATAAATAAGGAGATATGATTCCTTATTTATCTCCAACCATATCTTTGCCATATCCCATATTTATTCCTTTCCATAACCTACAAATCTTATTCCTCAATTAATACGGAATTAATAAGGAATTAATCTGTTCTGTTATGCAACTGAATATCCGGAATTAATTCTAACAAATAGAATTTATTCTAATTCCAGTAGAAGAATAAATAACTAAATATATACCAAATATATTTAGATATGATATTTATCCCCATAAGATTTAATTAAATAAATCTTATCTTATTAGATTTAATCTTATCCGTGAATAACTAAATAATAAATAATTAGATTTAATCCCATAGGATATAAATCTCAATTAATTATATTTATTATCCATTCACCGGATATAAATCCAATATATATCATATACCGGGCCTGAGTACAATTATTGAGTCCAAACTCAATAATACTATTTAGATCGATTCCCGAGGTCTGTTTGGGCCATCCTAGGGATCGGATACCAGACAGAGTTGGGCCTTATCTAATTCGATATTTCCATGTCCACCCCTGAACATGTATCTCATTAGAACTATGACGCACTCCACTAAAGTGTCATAGCTGAATCACCGCTCTGTCCCAATTATGTAGATTGGGTTGGTATTTTGTTTAGTTCGACCCCCGTGTTTAAGACCTCCTTATCCGTTAATCAATTAGAGCTATCATGACTGCTCCTAATTGTTAACATCTATTCCTCAGGTAGTACCCGTTCACTCCTCATTATTATACCTGAACTTAATCAGCATGCATGACTTGGTATAATAAACATTGTGAACTCCCTTGAGGGGATAACGTCAGCCTGCACTCACACAGGACACGGCTTATTGATAACACTTATTAGACATACTATGCATCTTCGTGTTACCCAAAGTACGACATGATTTAGATGAACTAACGAAGTTCATATCTTCGTAAATCAAAGTAACATCGAAGAATACATATACATCTAATAGTTTACCAAGGTTAAGATCGAGCTAGAGCCTGAGATCTATAGCTCTTCACCTATATCACCTTTGATACAGGGTCAGTATCAGAAGAGCATTATCTCTATTGATCCTCAATACGTTCCACCGAACCAGCATAATTAGTGATTAGGACTCATCACTACCATTAAGCTGCAGTCAAGACCGACAGCTCAGCCCAAGCTGTATCGACTGTGAACTGTTTATATCTCATCATTATTAACGACCTTCGTGATCCCCTCCGAACTCAGATCGACACGTGGTCTAAAACATGAGATAATGGACTTTATTCTTGCTTAAACATATTCTTCCAGATAGGGATTGTTAACAGTGGACCGGTGTCGTAACCACTAAAACAACTGGTTTTGCTTTAGTTATACAACAACCCCAACAGAAGGTCGATGCCCAGAATTTTGGCCTCGACCTTCATACGCCGCAGCACAAGAGATTGAAAATTTGCGGCCACATCCTCCACACTGAAGAAGCCGAATTCTCCCTCTAGCTCCAACTCCTCGATCTTCAGCTCTTCGAGGGTGGCGACCTGCAGCAAGGCCTCGAAGACGTAATAATAACTCGACTTACAGACCAGATAAAACTGGAGGCGAGTAGCAAGGTCGAGGGACTTGGGGAGTTTATCAATTCCCGGCATCAGGTCGATCACCTTCAGCCTGGCCTCTGCCTTCATGGAGGCCACCATGGAGTGAGCAGCTGACTTGGGCTGCTCGGAGAATGGCTGGATTGGCAGGACGACGTCTTCCTCCACGGCCACATGCCAGAAGGGGGAAGGCTGGGGATCATCCTCCGTGAGATCCTCGATCTCCACGGAGCCAGCACGTCGAACTGTGGGGGACCTCGCCGGTGAGGAAACGACAACGACCTGCGGGCGGGGAGATGCAGGTCGTTGCTGCGAGGCGGACGGTTCAATGGCGGAACGGACTGGAGAGGGAGTCCGTTCCGGCGAGGGCGAGGGCGAGGGCGAAGGGGAGGGCGATGGCTGCCTGCGGGGAACAGGCTCTTCGTCCTCTATGGGGAGAAGCCGGTGGAACGGCCTGACTGGATCAGCGGAGGCCGTTGGCGTCCTGCGAGGGGAGGACTTCTTCGCAGGGGGAGTCCTCTTTACAGGGCGAGAGGGCACCGGCTCGTCATCGTCCTTTCTCTTCTTTTGAACAGGGCGAGCCGGTATTCTCCAGCCAACTATGGATTCTCCGGTCTTGGCGAGGTGCGCCCTTACACTGTCTGGGGACCCGTAGAAAATCTGCGGCGCCACCCCCAAGGCCATCTCCATTTGGTGGAGATCTTTTGGAATAAAGAGGTGGGGGAAGGACGGCTCATCAGTCCACTTCCTGTTTTTGAAGTAGGAAATGACGATGCAGGTCGCCTTCGTCCCATGGCGAATCGGCCTCTTCTTGCTGTGGAGATGCACTCCCACCACTGCTTCTCCCTCCATTTCACAAACGATCTGCCTGGCCTCATCCCAGAGCAGGGAGACCAGCAATTTTGCCCAACTTATGGGCAGGTCGAGGATCACGGCCGCCATTATCTGGAACTTCAATGGCGTGACCTGGTCGTGATTTCCGATGTGCCCTAGAAAGCACTTCTGCACGAAATCCATCAGAAGGCGGTATTTAGGGCGGAGCTCGTTCCTCTTGAACGAGGTCGGCAAGAACGGCCTCTGCTCCATCAAAACACGATCGGAAACCTGCTGCAACTGGTCTCGCGAGATTTCCGAGAGCAGCATCGTCCCTCCCTCCCCAATACCGAAAGCGGCCTTCACGGCGTCGAGGACATTGATGGTGTGAACGGCCTTCTGGGTTCCGAGGGAGACGGTGTGGGTGGATACGGAGTCGCCTTTATTCCAGTTATAGAAAAAGGCACTCACAATCTTGGTGAATTGCTTCGGCGGATGGGCGGAGATAATCCGGTGGAACGGAAGGCACGTCTCCACCAGAGCATACATAGACTCCAGATCGCGAAACCCGAAGGTTTCACGCACCATATAGGGCTCGTATTTGATGCGAGACTTCAAATACGTTTCGATCTCCTCCCACTGCATTTCCTTTTGGCCGGAAGTTGATTTTCCTGCCATTTTAGAGTAGATGAGTATGAGTGTTGGACAGAAAATGGAAGAGAAACGGTGAAAAGCCACAAACTGCGGCTGGTAGTTTTTAGTAGAAACTGAAAAACTAGGGTTTGCAGATGATGAAGAAAGTAATGTTTCAAACGAAATCGACATGATATATATAGATATTTTGAACGGTTGAGATCGTTTGAATTTGAAAGGGTTAAAGTTTTCCCTCTCAACCACGTCCACACGATTAAAGAGCGTGGAATGTGAAACGGTTCACATCCGCGCGTGAGATAAGAGAAACGTGCGTATAATGGCACTTTTTCAGAAAGGTGGTGTTGGGAATTGTTAAGAACAACATGTTAAGGGGGAACCTATAAGGGATAATTTTATTGTTTTGATTTGATCCCAAAACCCCAAGTGTTCTATTCCCAAGCGACCCATTTTGATGTAGTTAATAGGTTAGAATTTTTCTAAGCCTACTCTGTTAGGATGGCTCTTTATTTTGCTTAGATTATAGGGCTTCAAAAAGTTCAAGTGAAGGCCACTCGCTTGAGTGTGTTTTTTAAAGCGAAGCAAGTCTAGCAAACTGAAGTGAAGCGTGCCGAAGAACAGTGTAGCGAAGCGAGCGCTACAGTAGATTTGAAGTGAGTCTGCCAAAGCGAAGCGAAGCGAGCGCTGCAGTGTAAAGTCAAAGCTAGTCAACTCTAGTCAGCTATTTTCGAAGCAGTCACTAGGGAACTTTATCTCCCGAAGCGGCTCACTACAGAATGACTACGAAGTGACTCAACTAAAGCGGACGCTACAACTTCAAAGCAAAGCGAGCCACTACCTACCAGAAAGCGACAGCACAGTTCCCGCTCCGAATTTGAACTCCAGTCAACTGGGGATCTCCGCATTTATTACGAGATATCCACGTGTCGAACGGGGAGAGGAGCAGAGGAGTTGACTGCCAGGCCGACAAAGGCGCCGCAACAGTACTGGCTCGCTCCAGTTACTGTTAGGTTTGTAAGTTAGCCATTTTTGGCAAACAGACAAACTGGCGCGTCTGTAAAAGCATCCGCCTGCGCAAGTACTGTCGAGAGGAGGAGGGACAAGGCCACCAACCAAGCAACGGATCTCGCCAATCTCTCCGCCTATAAATAGTGAAGGACCAAGACGTGAAGAAGTAGAACACTACTTGAGCATTCGAGCGCATACAACAAACAAACACTCCCAAGCCTTTGAGCAATCTTCGAGTCTTTGTTTCCAAGTGTTCTCCAAGTTTCCAGTTCATCGGAACTCGTCTTCACAACCTTCACACTTAGAGTCTAAGCCCACTTCAAATATCCAAGCTTAGAAGGAGAGCTCTAGCCTACTTTGCATCTACTGTAAAGAGCTCTTCATAGTGTGTTCGTCTACAAAAACCCTAAACTCTGTCTGTTAGGTTTTTGAGTCGTCGTTAGGTTGTCCCGATCCAAGGCTCTTCTTTCATCGATTGAAGAAGCCTCGATCATAGAGTTTAGATCCAAGCTTGCACCTACATCGTTTGTGTGAAGCTCGATCGAAGCTAGGCTGTAAGGAGAGCCCGCAATCTCCCTGTCTGTGTTCGACTGAAGCAAGTGAAGCTTCCAGTCTTGTTTAGGTTTGTGTAGTGAACCCGTAATCACTACGTCTGTCGTTTGATCCAGGCGAGTGAAGCCCGATCTCGACCAAGGTTTTTGAAGGACCCGTAACCTTCAAGTTCTTGAGTGAAGAGAACAGTTGCTGTCGAGCAACAAGTGGTCGTATGAGTTTTATCTCCGAACCACTATAAATCTCTGTGTCGTATCTCTCTAACCCTAATCTCTTTACAGTATTTGATTATCCATTGCACGTGCATCTAAACAAACGAACTTGGATTTTTAATTACATAGGAAAAGATTTTAGCTCACCGAATTTCCGCATATACGAGTAAAGACTCCCTCTTAATCAAGTCCTTACTTCGGTCAAGCAGGCAAGCTACGTACTATAGATCTAGCTTCAGCTAGTTCTTAAGTTTCAAGCGAGCTATTTACTTGTCACTCTGAGTTAAAGGGAAAAAGTTGAAAAACTTGAAATACGTATTCACCCCCCCCCCCCCTCTACATATTTCCCTATTAACAAACCGGGACCAACAAGTGGTATCAGAGCAGCGGTTCTTTCGAGCCTCTGCTTTGCATACCTGAAGCGAGCCCCCACTCGCTTCACGTTGTCTCACTGAACCGGATCCTATTTTCCTAAGTGCATCAAAACCCCACCCACGCATACTGCATTGCTACTAACTGTTTACCATGAATGCTTCTAGTCTTCCACAGTTCTCTATCGAAGGATATGAGATCTGGAGCTTCCGTGTGGAGAGCTTTCTATGCTCCATCCATGACCGGATGTGGGAGGTCATTGAGGACGGACCAATCGAGATCAAGAAAGCCATATCTGTGGATGTTCCAGCCGCTGAAGGTCGTCCAGCCCACGTTCGTCAACAATACGTGGAGAAGGATAAGGATGAGTATACTCCAAATGACTTCAAGGTCGCCAACCTCGACAAGATCGCACGCCACACGATGCAGAGCACCGTGTCGGACGCATATCTACCAAGAATTAGGAAGTGCGCGACTGCCAAAGAGATGTGGGAAACCCTAGCTCTCATTTCTCAAGGCACAGACAAAATCAAAGAGAACAAACTCGCCGTACAAATGCGGGAGTTTGAAGGTCTGACAATGAAGCCTGGAGAATCCATCGACGCCTTTGAGCTGAGAGTTACCAACATCACTGCAACTCTCAACTCACTTAGGAAGGAACTCACAGACAAGGAAGTGAACCTGAAGATAGTTCGAGCTCTCACAAGGAAGTGGCAGACCATGAAGGAGCTCTATCTAGCAACCAAGGATCTGACAAAGCTCACGCCAGAAGTGTTGTTCTCCGAACTCAAAGCTCATGAATTCGATCTAAATCGAATGAACCTCGACGAAGAGGATGAAGCTCCCACGACATCAAAAGGAGTAGCATTCAAAGCTGCTGAAGGGCCAAGCGACCAGTCACTAGCCAAGATGACGAGGGAAGAGTTGGAAGAACATGTTGCGTTCTTATCCAAGAACTTCAACAAGATGAACTCTCGAGTGGGCAAATACAAAAGATTCTACAAGCAGTACAAGGGGAGGAGCACTGATGCTCGAGAAGGAAAAGGGAAGAGAGAAGAGACGACCAAGCCGATCTCAAGGGACATGATGGAAGTGGAGTGCTATCACTGTCACAAGATGGGCCACTACAAATCCGATTGCCCAAAGCTAAGTGCAAAGGAGCGAGAGGAACTCAAAGCAAAGAGGGATGCTCCAAGGCGAGCGCTCGTAGTGAGTGAAGTGCCGGTCGCTTCAACTGAAGATCCAGCAAGCGACTCCGATGCATTCACTGATCCCAACTCCAGTGAGGGTGAGGATCTTGGACTCATGGCGCTCACCGACGAAGAGACCGGAGAGGTATTTATCTATCCCTCACCTAGTTCAATTACACTCGCACACACTCACCAAGAGGAAGCTAATTCCTCGACATGGAGTGAGTTGCTTGACAAGCACATTAAACTGTCAAGCGACCACGAAGTGTTGAAGCAAGCTATGTCTCAAAGCGAGAAGGAGAACCGAAAGCTAGCCATTGAGCTTGACCAAGTCAAACTTAATCTAAGGGCTATGACTAGTAAGTTCGAGGATCTCTTCGCTAGACATCAAAACTTGCAAGGAAGGTATGAAACCCAATCCGCGCTAGTTGCCAACTTGAACAAAGCCTCATATGCTAGGCAGGCACTGATTGGTGTGTAAATGTTAGGATTTTCGTAGTGTTGTCGAGTCCGTTTCGTTATGTTTTGCGTCTCTTTCGTTTGTATTTTGCTATGATTTGGTTGTTCGGAGTTTGGTTCATGTAGGATCGTTAGGTGGAAGAAACGGAAGGAAACGGCTCGAAAAAGGCGAAGAATTGAGGAAATATCAAGTTTGGAGCGAGCAAGACGCTGGACGACCGTCCAGAGTGCTCTGGACGAGCGCGCTGATGCTGTGGACGAGCGTCCAGAGTAGAAATTGAAGAAGCTAGCGAGTGCGACGTTGGACGAGCGTCCAACGTACGTTGGACGACCGTCCAACGCTCCGGCCAGCTATTCTTTCCTTATTTATCTAGGTTTTTACCTAGTATATATATATCATCCTTGTACACGAATTGGTAACACCTTTTATCATTATTTAGCTTTAGTTTTCAGATTCAAATATTTTAGTTTAGCTTTCTATTGTTCGGATCCGGATTCGTTCTTCGTTTATTGCAATTTAATTCAAGACGTTTATTTAATTCAAGTTCTTCGTTCTTCGTCTCAATTTTCGTAAGTTCTTTTATTGCTTTCGTTTATTCGTTTTAATTGCTTGCTTTCGTTCTAGATTCGTTTTCTTAATTGCTTCGTTTAAATTCTTTAGTTTAATTTCGTTCTTTCGATTTCAAGTTTAAAGTTTAGATTCGTTTTTCTTGCTTTCAATTCTCTTTCGTTTTTCAAAGTTTTCAAGTTAGATTAATTTGCTTTTAATTTCCAGATTTCAATTCATCATGTCTAGATTTATTTATGCTTCTTTCTTTGCTTTCGTTTCTTTCGTTGCTTTCTTTATTGCTTTCTTTTCGATTCTTGCCTAGGTAGATTTATTGCTTTCTTCTAGTTTAATTCTTAGATTTATTTCTTGAGTTCTAGATTAGTTATTTAATTGCTTTTATTTACTTGCTTTAATTTATTTTATTTACCTAGGATTTAAAACAAAATCCCCAAAATATTCTTTACTTGCTTTCTTAGATTAGATTTTTACTACATAATTAATTGCCCTGTTAAGTTTTCCTTGAGATTCGATACTTAGGTTTTACTTGCTAGTGCTACGATAGATTTCGTCTATTGCGAACACTTTTTGATGAAACAGGCACTAGAGAGCTCACTTCTACCTTTTGGTAGAAAGGGAGGACTCGGATATGAGGGTGGACCTTCCAAGCCTACTGTCTTTGTTGGTGCTTCAAACACCACACCATCAGTTACTTTGGGAATGCCTACTGCATCCAAAGCGACCACTAACAAAGACAAAGGCAAAGTGGCTGAGAACCCTAAAAGGAAGCCAATAAAGATGTCTATATCTTTAAGGGCGGAAACTAAGGGCAAGCAAAAGTCAACATTCCCTAGCACTCAAACTGCTAAAGCTTACCAATCAAAGGGTAATGGGAAAAATGTTGAAGCTTCTAAGTCTCAAGCCAAGACACGAGAGACAAAGGATCTTCCTTTTAAGAAAAGGAGTAATGTCTATGTGTCACGTTATCCGGACTGGAGATGGTCCAACCGGACTAACGTTGAGGGGGAAGAATTCGAAGCACCAAAGAGGCCGCTTCGAAGTCCCAAGGTTACTCAAGCGAGTCGGGGTCAAAACCCTAGTTGGACCGCTTCGAGAAAACCTAGCGAGCCGCTTCGACAGACTGTAAAACCTAAGTCAGTCTCTAAGCCCGGAGCTAATCCGAAGCGAGTCGCTTTAGGATACAGGCCAATGGGTAAGAGCATGGGTATGCCTGAAGCGAGCCGCTACCCCTCTTGCACACACTGTTGCACATGTGAAGCTGCTTTAAGGCAGAAGTCACAGTTTTCGAAGGTCGAGAAACCCAAGACACAAACTTCATCTCAAAAGAGAGTGAAGCAAGTGTGGGTACCTAAGGGAACTAACCTGCAAGGACCCAAACTGATTTGGGTACCAAAATCTGTCTAATTGCAGGTGAGCGCCGTGGATCCCATGCCAAGTGAGGGTCAACAAGTATGGTACTTGGACAGTGGATGTTCAAGACACATGACCGGCATGAGAGCTCTACTTCACGACTACATAGAGAAGAAGGGTCCACACGTCACTTTTAGTGATAACTCTCGAGGAAGCACCAAAGGGTACGGTGCACTGAAAGTCGGAAAGCTCACGATTGAAGAATTTTCCTACGTGGAAGGACTTAAGCACAACTTGTTATCCATTTCACAATTTTGTGACAAGGGATACAAGGTGGAATTCATTTCCAACAAGTGCATAGTGAAAAGCAAGCTCACATCCCAGATTGTGCTCACTGGAATTAGACAAAGGAACGTCTATATAGCACAATGGGATAGCTGCAAAGAGGAGACGTGCTTAGTAGCAAGGAGTGCTACAGAAATAGGATGGCTATGGCACAGACGCTTGAACCATCTCAACTTCAAAGCCATCAATCGCTTAGCTCGAAAAGGTTTGGTGCAAGGCATACCAAATGAAGTCTTCATCAAAGACCATCCATGCTCACCATGCCAACGAGGGAAGCAGACGAAGAAGCACTTCGCCAGTCTCGAAGAAGCTTCATCAAAGCGAGTGCTCGAGCTACTTCACATGGATCTGTTTTGTCCAGTCACTCCAGTTAGTGTGAATGGAAGGAAATACACTCTAGTTGTAGTCGACGACTTCTCTCGCTACACTTGCGTTGTATTTCTCTTCAGCAAGAAGGAGACACTGACCAAGCTGCCACAACTGCTCAAGCGATTGGCTGTGGAGAAGAATCAAGCTATTATAACCATCCGCTCCGACAAAGGCACAGAGTTCTTGAACTCTACCATTGAAGCTTACTGCACGGAGCATGGCATAGCACATCAAACATCCTCAGCACGCACACCTCAGCAGAATGGAGTTGCTGAAAGAAGGAATCGAATCATCAAAGAAGCCGTTCGCACCATGATTGCAGACTCGAAGCTTCCGATGAAGTATTGGGCTGAAGCTGCCAATACAGCATGCTACACGCAGAATCGAACGCTTCTCTGCAAACGGCACGACAAGACACCATATGAAATATGGACAGGGAGAATTCCTAACATATCTTATTTCCATATTTTTGGTTGTAGGGTCTTCATCCATGACAATGGGAAGTCGCAGTTGAAAGCCTTTGAAAGCAAAGCTGATGAAGGAATATTCTTAGGATATTCTACATCAAGCAAAGCCTACAGGGTGTTCAACTGTAAAACCCTAATCGTGGAGGAATCACCCCATGTCGTATTTGATGAATCTTCCTTAAGTCTTCCACAGGAACAGGCTCAAGCAAATGAAAAGAATCAAAGCAAGGAACCCTCAAATCCACTCACTTGGGACATGCTCGATGAAGATGATGAGATCAAAGACTCAAGCGAGCAAAATCCCAAAGGAGAAGGTGAAGCTGCCCCCAAGATTCATGAAGCGAGTGCAGGCCAAGCACCCAATCCAGTCGCTACAGAAGGTGAAGCGAATGACCAAGAAGAAGATGAAGATGAAGCTGGCGGATCCAAGCGTGCATGGCTCAAGGATCACTCACCAAGTCAAATCATTGGAGATCCATCCAAGGGTGTAGTGACCAGGAGTCAAGTGTTTGGAGAAAGTGCCATGTTCAGTTGCTTTCTCTCAAACATCGAGCCGTCATGCGTGGAGGAAGCCCTAGCCGATTCAAATTGGGTGATAGCCATGCAGGAAGAGCTAAATCAATTCACCAGAAATGACGTATGGTACCTCGTGGATCGTCCCAAATTTCAGCATGTGATTGGCACCAAGTGGGTGTTCAAGAACAAGACAGACGAAGACCACAACGTTGTGAGGAACAAGGCGCGTCTAGTCGCTAAAGGCTACTGCCAAGAGGAAGGAATCGATTTTGATGAGACCTTCGCTCCAGTGGCACGGCTTGAAGCGATCCGACTATTTCTAGCCTATGCAGTGGCCAAGAAATTCAAAGTGTATCAGATGGATGTGAAGAGCACGTTCCTCAACGGTGAACTGAAGGAAGAAGTGTATGTGGAGCAGCCACCGGGTTTCGAGCTAAGATAAAGTGTATCGATTGAAGAAAGCCCTATATGGATTAAAGCAAGCTCCCAGAGCTTGGTATGATACTCTTTCTCAATTCCTAGTGGATAATGGTTTCCACAAAGGGAAGATAGATCGAACCCTATTCACCATCAATAATGGAGATGATATGCTATGGGTTCAGATCTACGTGGACGATATCATATTTGGATCACCAAACCAGTCGCTTAGCGAGAAGTTTGGAGAGCTTATGAAGACCAAATATGAGATGTCAATGATTGGCTTGATGAGCTGCCTTTTAGGTCTTCAAGTGAAGCAGCAGGATGATGGTATATTCATCAATCAAGCGAAGTATACTCGAGATATGCTTGCCAAGTTCGGTGTTCAGCATGCCAAAGCTGTGAAGATTCCAATGAACACGAACTGGAAGATGGAGCCAGACATAGATGGGAAGTCTGTGGATGCTACAGACTACCGAGCCTTGATCGGATCCCTTCTATATCTCACTGCAAGTAGGCCGGATATAGCTTTTGCAGTTGGAGTCTGTGCTCGCTTCCAAAGCAACCCCAAGCACAGTCATCTTGAAGCTGCCAAAAGAATTCTTCGATATTTGAAGGGCACTGTCAATATGGGGTTGTGGTATCCAACGGAGGACAATTTGGAGCTCACTGGATATTCAGACGCTGACTATGGAGGGTGCCGAATTGATAGGAAGTAAACTTCGGGCACTTGTCAGTTCTTGGGAAGCAAGCTGATCTCATGGTTTTCGAAGAAGCAGACGAGTGTAGCTACTTCAACGACTGAAGCCGAATATATGGCCGCTGGAAGCTGCTGTTCTCAAATTCTATGGCTTCGTCAGCAGTTGAAGGATTACAATGTTGAAGCAAATGAAATCCCTATATTCTGCGACAACAACAGTGCAATCTGCATCTCTCAAAATCCAGTGCTTCACACCAGATGCAAGCACGTGGAAATCCGACATCACTTCATTCGTGATCATGTCGAGAAGAAGGATATCAAGCTCGAGAAAATTCATACCGATCTCCAGCGAGCAGATATCCTCACCAAGCCTCTAGCTGAGTCTCGTTTCAATCAGCTATGCATGGAATTAGGGTTATTAGACCCTGGTGAAGAGTGCTAGATCCAGGATGCACGAAGGAGTGGTCGCTAGTTTTTCGTAGCGTCACTCGCTTCGGATCTTCACCAACTCAAGCGAGTCACTTCAAAATCTCACTCGCTTGAAGAAGGAGAAATAAGGTGGAGTAAGGTGGAGTGTTGGAAGACGTTCCCTACCCGCTTATAGGAATTGTTAAGTATTTGGTTAAGGGGGAACTAGTGCTTACTCTCGGAGCAAGCTACTTCCAAAGCGAGCAATGAATGCTGCTATCTTTGAATTTTGCATCGCTTCAATTTGCCCTAACTTGGGTCAAAACGAGTCGATTGCAAGTTCATTCTGTAGCTTGTAGGAGGAAGCTTGAAGGTTTACCTTTTTCTACAAAAGGTTGCAGGGCTGGTGACATGCTTCTGCGTAAAATACGAGATTGTCTTGTCAGAGCATTCTCATTGTCATCCTGTCCACTTCTGCTCTGAGATAAGGACTTGTACTCATCCCCCATTCGTCGTGAATATGTACACTTACGTGAAACTCCCCTCTGGGTTGTAGTAAGCTTGTGTACTATATTCATTTCCTCCCCCATTCACTTCGATGAAGGACTCTCTAATTCGTAGAGGAAGATGAATGCCATGAAGATGAATGCCAAGAAGATAAAGTACCCAACAGGTGGTATCAACAAGCTTCAAAGCAAATCATCAAATGCTTTCATCAACAAATAGATTCAACAACTTGAAGTCCAAATCAAATGATGTCTTCAAAAGTGGTATCAATCTCCTACGAAGTGAGACTGACTGGTAAGCGTTTCAATTTTAAGTACACTAAGTGAGCTGAAGCGTGCTAGAAACCTTCACTCGCTATGTGGAAAATATGAAATGAATCTGACACAAATACAAAGAGGAAAACATTCTTGTTTATCCTCAAAGTATGTAAGTCAGAAACATTTTAAAATTAAGAAAAGAAATTCAATTTCTTATTCCAGTCGCTTCAGATGGCCAAGCAAGTGCTACGTCAATCAAAGCTAGCCATCGCAAGCGAGTGCGGAACAGTCACTCAAGCGAGTCAAGGCCTAGCGGCCCAACTCAAAGCGAGCGGGCATGAAGCGAGAATGAGCTGTCTGCACTCGAGTGCATATTTCACTTTCTGCCGAGCATTTAATGCAGGTTCACGTACGGCGAAAATAACGGGGGCGTGGAATTCACTTTGAATTCGAAGCAGGAAAAGTCGGAAAAGATCCAACCGTCGAATCCCAACAGTCCCCAATCCATAGCCGTTGGATTGACGCCGTATAAGACAAACCAATCACAGCAGGCCACGTGGAGACGCCGAGCAAGTGGCGGTTCACTTTTACTGTGATGACGCCGGACACATCAGACCCATCACCGCACGTCCGCCGCCTACCTACAGGATTTTCGGCGATATTATCGTCTTGCCCTTTGCCACGTCAGCCGAGACCTAGCTCTATAAATATGAAACTTCGCAGAACGGCAGAACCTTTCACAACCCTCAAAAATTGCCATTCTCGTGCTTAGATCTGCAACATCTGCAACTCACGAGTCTCAACCATTTTTCGTCGTTAAAACTCCGTTCAAAATCTCTCTTTTTACACCATGGGAAAGAAGCAGAAGACAAAGACGATGGAGGAGTTTTTGACGGAGGTCGATAAACACATAAATGTCGAGCCCCATCTCGACCCTGTCATCGTAGAAGCGAACGGGTTCTTCCGTAGAGCCGTGAACACGGCCGGGCTATGGAAGTTCGTGACGGCGGTTCCGTCAAAGGTTCTGGCGAAGGCCGTTGGAGAACTCCTGCTAAATTTGAAGAAGGAACTAAATACTTCATCGTTCACAGATCCACAAACCAGGAAGCCGGTGGAAGTGGATTTGAGCGAGCTCATCGGCGTGTTCGATCTGCCGAAGGAAGGAGGAAACTCCCTGATGGAGTTGGGCCTTTCGGCCGGTGTTCAATATGGCCGATTCGCAGTCGACGAAGCTGAACCAAATTTCAAGGAGGCCAGTATCCGTTCCAACTTGAAAGCCCCCTTCAACCTTATTTGTGAACTCTTTTCGAAGAGCATCGCGTGCTACATCGGAACGCTGGATACTCTTTCTGAACCAAAGCTGTTTGCCACCGCCGTGATCGTCGACAGCCTCACCGGAACAAAATTCAATTGGCACGGTTGGTTCCTCAATCAAATCTATGAAGCCGCAGAGGATTTTGCATTCATGCAAGGAAGCGCTGACCAGATTCTCCGCAAAGGGAAGCTGAAATTCTTCTCTAGGCTCTCTGTTGCATTGGAGAAGAAGTTTCCCGGCAAAGTGTGGCCGGATTCCGACGTTACTGTCTACAACAAACAGTCCATTTTCCACGACAAGTGGAGGAAGACAAAGGTTCTAATGGATCAGGGACTTCTAAATGTAGAAGTGCCCGCAGCAAGGCCAACTGTTGAAATTCAGGTTGAAGCGTCCCAAGCAAAGCAAGCCGCTTCACCCTTGAAGCGTGCGGCGCCGAAGCGAGGGAAAAAGAAGATGAAGCGAGTCACTTCGCTCGTCCAAGAAAGCGAGGCGGTGGAGAAGCCGCTTGAGGACAGTGAAGTGACTCAACCCCAGCCTTCACCAATCAAAACCCAAACTCCCCAACCCCAAATTCAAATCCAAACACCTCAAACCCATACCCTGCCACTACTTGAAACTCAAACATCCTCAACTGCCCAACACCAATCCCAGAAATCACCCCTATCCCAACAAGAAGAAGAAACTGGATCTTCTTTTCAAATCCCTGAAATCCCCCTACTCCATGTCGATCCAGTCGAAGCCTACACCACTTTCCAACCATTCCAATCCCAACAAACATAACCACCACCCACTGAAGCCATCCAATTAACAGAAACCACAGAAGCCTCATCATCATCCCCATCCACATCGGCAGCTACAGCCGATACCGCCCAAACTACAGGAGAACTCACTATCATCCCTCAGTTCGCACCTCCCGCCGTCACCATGGAAATGCAGGCGATCGATCGCTACCTTAGGGATCGAGAGCAAGAAGAAGAAATCATCAATCTTCGCTACTCCAACGTCCCATGGACGGCCGAGTTCTTTACTCAGACCGTCGATTTCCTCACATACATCACGTATCGTGGGACGGAGTATTACAAAATTTACAGACTCATGAAGGCCTTCAAAGAAGTAGAATTGATCCAGTTGGAGGCCAAGTTGCTGAACTTCATTGGAGTAAACGGCTTCCACGACTTTCTTGATGGCACCAGCTTTTGGGATAAGCTGGATACGAAAGTAAAGGAGGCCTATCCAACCGCTTCATTCCCGAAGTGAGAGCCGACACTTCACGAGAAGCGGCTATTAAGAGAGCATGCAGAGGAGTTGGAAGTAAAGGACGCGGAGATCGCTAGCTTACACAGCGAGATAACTAGAATGAGTGAGGAGATGGAGAAGAAGGTGGAGGAGGTTATTAGTCTTCGAGAAGACTTTAATAGGAAGAAGGAGGAATTGGAGGGAAAGGTGGAGGAAAAGGAGAGATTGCTAGAAGAGAAGGAGAAGGCGCTGGAGGCGCAAGTGAAGTTGGTGGGAGAACAATCAAAAACTATCACCGAACTCAAGGGCTCGCTTGACGCAGAAAGGAGCCGCTTGAGGGAGGTTAATGCCAACTTAATTGCTCTTGACAAAGAGAAGAAGGAGCTGGAGAAGGAGATAAGGAAGTTGAAGGAGAAAGTGGAGAGTAGAGAGGGAGAGTTGGTGATGAAGGGAAGCGAGCTGCTCAGCACTAAAAAGATCCTCGACTCACTTCGAACTGAAATGAAAGAACTCAAACAAGAAAGTGAGATAGACAAGAAAGAACTGGAGAGCCGTAGGAGGAGTGCGCAGGCTCTAGATCTGCAAAACGCTGAATTGACAATTCTGTTGGAGAAAGTCAAGGCTATGGGTGAAGCTTACACCGAGAAGGTTGTTGCCGGTGCTGAATTCCATCTCTCTCTAAATCAGATAGAGAGGAGCCTTGAAACCATGCAGGCAGAACTTAAAGCGTCCCAGGATTTCTGGTACCTAAACCTGCAGGAGGAAAGAAGGGTGATGAAGGAGCAGATTGAAGCGGAGCTTGATGCTCGCTTCAGAAATGTAGAGTCGTTGGAGAGGCTGATGGTGTCTGTCGTGGAAAGGGAGGAGCAGTGCAAGTATCTGCTTGATGAAATCTCAGCGAAAACAGCAGACATTGTGCTATCTGAGGAGCATATTTTTGCTACAAAGGCTGAAAAGATGCTTCACGCCTTGTTCAATAAATTCGACGATCTTTGCCAATCTCTTTCTGGAAAAACAATCATTCCAACCCCCGGCAGTGATGATGCCAAAAAGGGGGAAGGACAAGTGAAGCGAGGAGGAATTGGAGGTGCTGTAGGAAGTGGAGTGTTGATGGGACTGATCGAAGGAGGAAGGAGTGATGAAGGTGCGGAGGAAGTGGTAGATGTTGAAGCGAGGGCTCTGAGCACAGCGAAGGGCAAAATTAAGCTCACTGAGGAGGAGCTAATGAAAAAGCCAGAAGAGCCCAGCAGGCCACTGGAAGAGAAGGTGCTTGCCGCTTCAATCGCACGGCATCCTCCAGTGACGGTGATAACCAAGGAGGAAAGGCGGAAGCAGGTGGAGCATGATGCAGCCATGGCGTGGGAGATGGAGCGTCTATTTGATCTAACAAAAAAATCTGCTGCAGGTGCTTCTTCTAGTTCCAAAGCGCCCGCTTCAGCCATAGCGCCCGCTTCAACAGCCGCGCCCGCTTCAACAGCTGCACTCACTTCATCCGCAGTTGTCCCTTCTAGTGTACCTACGAAGAAAGACATGCCGCCTCCCCCACCACCGAAGCAGCCACTGAAGCGAACTGCTCCGGAGACGAAAGGAGATGACCCCGCGGCCAAGCGCCAAAAGGTCAAACAAGCAGTTGCTTCAAGGGCAGAGAAGGAGGAGAGAAAGAGGAAGGAAAGAGAGGAAGGAAGGAATAAAGGAGAAAGGAAGAAGAGAATTAAGGCAAAGCGACTACAGATAATTGATGCCAGGATCGAGGAACACTTCAGTGAAGTGATACTTATCCAGTCTTCATTAGTGAGCAGTGCTTTTATTCCACATATGCTGATGAATCCGAAGCTTGCGAAGTCCAAGCCATAGCTGATGCATGTGATGTAGCGACTAAGGAAATGACTGAGTCTGGTCGCTATCCTCGCAAGGATGAACAAGATTACATTCGCAAACGACTCAATGAGAAACGTCCAACGTGGAACAGCGAGTCGGGAATAAAATTCAAGCAGATCATGGCTCAACTATCAAGCAAGTCAGAAGAGGAATTGGCCAAGCGAAGGAATGAGCATCCGGACGCCAGAGAAATTGAAGACTTCATCCCGAGAGATCTGCGCGATCTGTGGCTTGACTACAAGGATTTATTCATTAAAGCATACTACTATTGGGAGGAAGTGCCACTTCAGGATCTTTGCTCTCGGATGAGCGCTCTCAGCAACTTCCTTTGCACGTATGATGAGAAGCTGCGTAGGAAGATCTTCACCACGGCAGAATTGGCACAGCCCAAGCCTCTGGTCGTCAAGGTTCCAGCGCTAAAGGATTTCCCATGCCTTATCATCCAGGCACGGACATTCCAGACAGAGGAATCATAGATGAGGAAGTTAGTGAAGCTTTCAAGCTGGAAAGTGCATGGAGAGGACCGAGTATTCACACAGTAGGTTCTATGGAGTCAAGAGTTCTATCCGCCTACGAGGATACTGCGGAGAAGAAGAAGGAGGAGGAGAGAAAGAAGAAGGAGGAGGAGAGAAAGGAGAAAGAGAAAGAGGATGAAGCTGCAGGAAACCTTTGAGTTTCAAGCTTCTTATTTTGGGAATTGTTAAGAACAACATGTTAAGGGGGAACCTATAAGGGATAATTTTATTGTTTTGATTTGATCCCAAAACCCCAAGTGTTCTATTCCCAAGCGACCCATTTTGATGTAGTTAATAGGTTAGAATTTAGAATTTTTCTAAGCCTACTCTGTTAGGATGGCTCTTTATTTTGCTTATATTATAGGCTTCAAAAAGTTCAAGTGAAGGCCACTCGCTTGAGTGTGTTTTTCAAAGCGAAGCAAGTCTAGCAAACTGAAGTGAAGCGTGCCGAAGAACAGTGTAGCGAAGCGAGTGCTACAGTAGATTCGAAGTGAGTCTGCCAAAGCGAAGCGAAGCGAGCGCTACAGTGTAAAGTCAAAGCTAGTCAACTCTAGTTAGTTATTTTCGAAGCAGTCACTAGGGAACTTTATCTCCCGAAGCGGCTCACTACAGAATGACTACGAAGTGACTCAACTAAAGCGGACGCTACAACTTCAAAGCGAAGCGAGCCACTACCTACCAGAAAGCGACAGCACAGTTCACGCTCCGAATTTGAACTCCAGTCAACTGGGGATCTCCGCATTTATTACGAGATCTCCACGTGTCGAACAGGGAGAGGAGCAGAGGAGTTGACTGCCAGGCCGACAAAGGCACCGCAACAGTACTGGCTCGCTCCAGTTACTGTTAGGTTTGTAAGTTAGCCATTTTTGGCAAACAGACAAACTGGCGCGTCTGTAAAAGCATCCGCCTGCGCAAGTACTGTCGAGAGGAGGAGGGACAAGGCCACCAACCAAGCAACGGATCTCGCCAATCTCTCCGCTTATAAATAGTGAAGGACCAAGACGTGAAGAAGTAGAACACTACTTGAGCATTCGAGCGCATACAGCAAACAAACACTCCCAAGCCTTTGAGCAATCTTCGAGTCTTTGTTTCCAAGTGTTCTCCGAGTTTCCAGTTCATCGGAACTCGTCTTCACAACCTTCACACTTAGAGTCTAAGCCCACTTCAAATATCCAAGCTTAGAAGGAGAGCTCTAGCCTACTTTGCATCTACTGTAAAGAGCTCTTCATAGTGTGTTCGTCTACAAAAACCCTAAACTCTGTCTGTTAGGTTTTTGAGTCGTCGTTAGGTTGTCCCGATCCAAGGCTCTTCTTTCATCGATTGAAGAAGCCTCGATCATAGAGTTTAGATCCAAGCTTGCACCTACATCGTTTGTGTGAAGCTCGATCGAAGCTAGGCTGTAAGGAGAGCCCGCAATCTCCCTGTCTGTGTTTGACTGAAGCAAGTGAAGCTTCCAGTCTTGTTTAGGTTTGTGTAGTGAACCCGTAATCACTACGTCTGTCGTTTGATCCAGGCGAGTGAAGCCCGATCTCGACCAAGGTTTTTGAAGGACCCGTAACCTTCAAGTTCTTGAGTGAAGAGAACAGTTGCTGTCGAGCAATAAGTGGACGTAGGAGTCTTATCTCCGAACCACTATAAATCTCTGTGTCGTATCTCTCTAACCCTAATCTCTTTACAGTATTTGATTATCCATTGCACGTGCATCTAAACAAACGAACTTGGATTTTTAATTACATAGGAAAAGATTTTAGCTCACCGAATTTCCGCATATACGAGTAAAGACTCCCTCTTGATCAAGTCCTTACTTCGGTCAAGCAGGTAAGCTACGTACTGTAGATCTAGCTTCAGCTAGGTCTTAAGTTTCAAGCGAGCTCTTTACTTGTCACTCTGAGTTAAAGGGAAAAAGTTGAAAAACTTGAAAAACCCTAAACTCTGTCTGTTAGGTTTTTGAGTCGTCGTTAGGTTGTCCCGATCCAAGGCTCTTCTTTCATCGATTGAAGAAGCCTCGATCATAGAGTTTAGATCCAAGCTTGCACCTACATCGTTTGTGTGAAGCTCGATCGAAGCTAGGCTGTAAGGAGAGCCCGCAATCTCCCTGTCTGTGTTTGACTGAAGCAAGTGAAGCTTCCAGTCTTGTTTAGGTTTGTGTAGTGAACCCGTAATCACTACGTCTGTCGTTTGATCCAGGCGAGTGAAGCCCGATCTCGACCAAGGTTTTTGAAGGACCCGTAACCTTCAAGTTCTTGAGTGAAGAGAACAGTTGCTGTCGAGCAATAAGTGGACGTAGGAGTCTTATCTCCGAACCACTATAAATCTCTGTGTCGTATCTCTCTAACCCTAATCTCTTTACAGTATTTGATTATCCATTGCACGTGCATCTAAACAAACGAACTTGGATTTTTAATTACATAGGAAAAGATTTTAGCTCACCGAATTTCCGCATATACGAGTAAAGACTCCCTCTTGATCAAGTCCTTACTTCGGTCAAGCAGGCAAGCTACGTACTGTAGATCTAGCTTCAGCTAGGTCTTAAGTTTCAAGCGAGCTCTTTACTTGTCACTCTGAGTTAAAGGGAAAAAGTTGAAAAACTTGAAATACGTATTCACCCCCCCCCCCCTACGTATTTCCCTATTAACAAACCGGGACCAACAGGTGGCAGGGAATTAAATGCAACATTGGTCAATGTGTCAATATTTGACACTTGACTAGATGTGTTGCAAAAATAGCAATCATTATTCCCTTTTTCCTTATTTCCTGCAACCTAACAGAGCCTTAAATAATGTAACACATTGAGAAATAAATATCAATAATTAATAGAGAATTCAATGCGTATTAAAGAAGTTAAATGAAAGACAAAAGGGTGATACTGCCCATTTGATTCTCCCTTCATTAATGCGGGTAGCATTCAGGTTGATATCGAACTTGTGATATCAGCCTTGTGATATCGGCCTTGTGGCAGATATCGACCTGATGAAGTTAGAACGGCCTGGACTTGTGATATCGGCCTGGCGAGGTGAACGGCCTGGACTTGTGATATCGGCCTGGCGAAAGACATCGGCCTTTGTTCCCCCTCAAATGATGGATTATTTGGGCAAGTGTTCCCCCTCAATTTGAGGAACACAGGTCGATCTGTTGATTTAGACGACGGCCTGTTGATGGGGAACGGTCTGTCATTTGACTATCGGCTTGTCGAAAGGATGACTATCGGATCTGTTGATTTAGACGACGGCGTGTTTGACTATCGGCCTGTCGAAAGGATGACGGCCTGTTGACTGAGGCAGTCTGTTCAAATGGTAACGGCCTGTCGGTTCGCGAACGGCCTGTTAAATTATGAATGACCTGATGACTCAACATTTAATAAACCTAACTTCCCACACAGCATTTTGAATCTTTCTTCGGCTAGGGGTTTGGTTAGGATATCAGCCCGTTGAATATCAGTGTGTATCTTCTCAATAACCATGTTCTTCTTTTCCACGTGATCACGAATAAAGTGATGTCGAATATCCACGTGTTTGCATCTTGAATGGAGAACTGGATTTTGAGTAATGGCGATAGCACTCGAGCTGTCGCAGAATATAGGCACTTCACTGACTTCAACTTCATAATCTTTAAGTTGTTGTTTGATCCACAAGATTTGTGCACAACAACTCCCTGCGGCCATATATTTGGCCTCTGTGGTGGAGGTGGCTACTAAAGTTTGTTTCTTTGAAAACCATGATATCAGCTTGTTTCCGAGAAAGTGGCAAGTTCCCGAGGTAGATTTCCTATCGAGCTTGCACCCTGCATGATCAGAATCTGAATAACCTATAAGCTGCAAATTATCATCACAAGGATACCAAAGATCTAAATTTGTGGTTCCTTTGATGTATCGAAGAATTTTCTTTGCTGCTTCCAAGTGAGATTCCTTCGGATTAGACTGATATCGAGCACACACTCCAACTGCAAAAGTGATATCAGGTCGACTTGCAGTTAGATAGAGTAATGAACCAATTATACCCCTGTACTGTGTTATGTTGGCAGGTTTTCCTTCTGGATCCGGGTCGATCTTCCCACCAGAGAGCATCGGTATTTTGACAGGCTTGCTGTCTTTGACACCAAACTTATCAACCAGCTCGTGTGCGTACTTTGTTTGGCTAATGAAGATTCCTTCATCGGACTGCTTGACCTGCAACCCTAGAAAGAAATTCATTTCCCCCATCATAGACATTTTATATTTGTCTGTCATGAGGTTACCAAATTTTTTGCATAATATGGAAGATTTAGATCCAAATATAATGTCATCAACATAAATTTGTACTAAAAGGATATGTTCATTCACTTTGATAGTGAATAGCGTTTTGTCGACTGAACCACGCTTGAATCCCGATTCGATGAGAAAGGATGATAGCGTCTCATACCAAGCTCGAGGAGCTTGCTTAAGTCCGTAGACGACCTTATGTAGCTTGTAGACTTTGCTTGAATCACCCTCCTCGAATCCAGGAGGCTGTTCCACATAGACTTTTTCTTCGAGAACGCCGTTGAGGAACGCACTTTTTACATCCATCTGGTAGACTTTGAATCGTTGATGAGCGGCATAAGCTAGAAACAACCTTATAGCTTCTAATCTTGCGACGGGGGCAAACGTCTCATCATAGTCGATTCCTTCTTGTTGACAGTAACCCTTTGCTACCAATCGGACTTTATTTCTGACAACTTCTCCAGATTCATCTCTCTTGTTTTTGTAAACCCATTTGACTCCAATGACGCCCTGATGATAAGGACGATCAACTAGAGACCATACTTCATTTCTCTTGAATTCATTGAGTTCTTCTTGCATGGCTTGAATCCAATCAGCGTCACGAAGAGCTTCAATGGCATCTTTGGGTTCTATACGAGAGAGATAACAACTTAGAAGCGCGCTTTCACCAATCGTCCTTCTTGTCCGCACTTCTTGGTTTGGGTTCCCAACAATGAGCTCCTTTGGATGATCATAGATCCAACGTCTGCGTCGTGATCTTTCTTCATTTGAAATGATTGGATCGGGCTCATTAATAGGTTTGTCAAACTCAGGTTGAGTTGAAGGTTGATCAGTGGGAACGTGCTGTTGTTCAGGCTGTTGATCTGGCTGCTGATCGGTCTGAATGTTGAGCTGCTCCATTGTGCTATCGAGCTGCTCAATTTGGGATGTAAGGTCGTTAACAGCATCAGTCTGGAGGACTGAGAATGGGGGATCAGCCTGGTTAGGTCCGGCTGATGTATTACAGCTCGAAGTATGAACATTACTTGCATCATTTCCCCCTTGCTGTGTGACCTTTGGATCAGATTGATCCTCTTCCTCTAGATCATTTGGAGTCCATACTAGCAGATCGTCGATGGGGGAGTTAGACGGCCTGTTAGTAGCAGACTGATCTGGACCTGTACTTAACTCTCTGTACAGACTAGTAGATTCATCAAACACAACATGAGGTGTTACCTCCACAACTAGGGTTTTCTTATTAAAAACTCTATAAGCTTTGCTAACCTCCGAGTATCCTAAAAATACTCCTGGATCGGCCTTGCTATCAAAAGTTTTTAATTGAGATTTCCCATTGTTATGAATGTAACACAAGCACCCAAAAGCTTTAAAATACTTTAACCTGGGGAGCTTGTTGTTCCACAGCTCGTAAGGAGTCTTTCCATGTCGGGTAGTGATGATCGACCTGTTTTGGGTATAGCAGGCAGTGTTAACGGCCTCTGCCCAAAACTTCTTTGGAAGGTTGGTTTCAACCAACATGGTACGAGCTGTTTCCTTTAGCGACCTGTTACGGCGTTCCACTACGCCGTTTTGTTAAGGTGTACGAGCTGCTGAGGTTTGATGATGAATTCCACTCTTTGTGCAGTATTCTTCGATCATCGCATTGATAAATTCGGTGCCTCGATCAGATCGAATGGAGATGATGGATTTCTCCTTTTGATTGCACAATTTGCTCAGCAACGCGGGTAGCTTCTCCAATGTCTCCTTCTTTTTGTACATGAAAATAACCAACGTAAATCTAGAATAATCATCTATAATAACGAGAGCGTATGTTCTACCGTTTATACTCAAGGGAGTGACTGGACCAAAGAGGTCGAGATGGAGAAGCTCAAGAATTCGATTTGAAGCTTGTGCCGTGACACTTGGAAAGGATGATCTTGTTTGCTTTCCAGCTTGACAGGCTTTACAAATGTGATCACGATCAAAAACTTGATCTGGCAGGTCGTTCACCAGTTTGTTGCGTGCGAGCTTGTTGATGGCCTTGAAGTTCAAGTGACTCAACCTCTTGTGCCATAGCCAACTTGTCTCGGAATCAGCCTTTGTGATCAGGCAGGTCTCTATCCAATCAGTCCATTGAACTATATAGAGTCTATCCTGCAAAATTCCGGTAAGAAGTATTTCTCCTTCCTCATTTTTCACGAGACATTTGTTAGCAGTGAATTCTACTCGTTTACCACTCGAGCAGAATTGTGACACAGAGAATAAGTTATGATTGAGACCTTCAACATACGAGACGTTAGAAATAGTTGTTTTACCAACTTTTAGATCGCCCTGGCCTCTTGTGAGACCCTTTGAATTTCCTCCAAAGGTTACAAGTGGCCCGTCTTGTTCTTGATAGTTTGATAGTAGCGTTTTGTCACACGTCATGTGCTTGGAGCATCCACTATCAATGATCCATACAGCTCCACGAGCTGCTTGGCTCCTTCTTTGAGCCTTCCCAACCTGCAATTAGTTAAACTTAGCAACCCATTTGAGATTGGGTGCTACATCGGTTGCGGGAACGGCCTTTGGGACCCAGATTTGTTTCGCCGGTCTGCTTCTATCCGAGGCTGAGGACGAGGCAGTGGCGGTCTTGGGCTTGGGGGCCTTGGATTTCTTTGAGCGAGAGCGGTGAGGTTGATAATACTGTTCTTCATAAAAGCCAGGTTGATACTGCCTGTCTTGATAGTTTGACTGTTGAGGATAGTGGCAGTGACAACCTTGATGAGCAGGGAAGAAGAACTGAGGGTGATACGACCTTTGATAGTACTGGCCTTCATATCGCCCTTGATGAGCAGCCTGTTTTTGATAAGTGGGGGCAGGTCGACGTTGCTGGGCAGGTCGACTCACTTTCTTTTGAGGAACGGGCTGTTCCTTCTTGTGTTGCTTTAAGAGGATGGCTTGGGGCTGTCGAACTGGATTTTTCAGCTTGACCATCTTATCAGGCAGAGCTTGATGGGCTTTCCTGATATTCTTTGATTTAGACTGTGCCTTCACGAACTTGATCTCGCAGTCTTTATCCTTGCATTCTTTGGATTCTCCGTTGAATCCAATTCCAGAGTGATCGCGCGGATTGCGTTGCATGGATTGGACCTCTTCAAGTTTCTTTCCGCTTTTCTTCAACTGACTCAGGGTGAGTTGAAGCTTTTCTTCCTTTTTCATGAGGAGTTCGTGTCGAATAACCAAGTCAGCCAACTTTGATGTAAGGCTGTGTATTTCGGCATTTTTGATCTTGAGGGACTCGTCCTTCTCGAGCGCCCCGGTATCGAACTCCTTAACCCGGAAAGTCAATTCTTCAACCTTTGACTTTAGGGCTTTGATCTCCCTTTCTTTCTCTTCATCATAGGGAGTGAATTTTTCTTCCAATGCCAGCTTGTATTTTTCATTCTTATTCATCAGCTCAGCATTATCTTCAACGACCTCTTTGAGTGTATCCACGAGATCGGCATAGTCATCGAGCTGTTTCTTGATTTCTTCCCAAGACACAGCCTCGGATAGTTCTTCACCTTCTTCTGCACATTCATCGTCAGAGAAAGAAAGTGAAATGGGTTGAGAAACTACCTTTGAAGATCCCATGGTTTGTTGGAGTTCTCCAACAAAACACTCTTCATCATCACTTTCATCGAAAGCGATGTAGCCCTCGTCATCACTTGACGAGCTGTCTGAGAGGTGAGCTTCCTTTGTTTCTTCGGCGATCATGGCAGCTCGTTGTTCCTTGAGCTTCTTATCGCACTTTGCACGGAGCTCGTCTCTCTCGGCCTTTGTCAGATCCGGGCAATCGGTCTTATAGTGACCCGGCCTGCCACAACCAAAACAGCCACCCTCGGGTGTGTTAGAAGAATTGAAGGTTGAGGGTTTACCTTCTCCCTTTTTGTCAGGGCGGTCGTGGTTGCGGTTTGAGAAGTTTCGCTTGTTGTCACGGTAGAATTTCTTGTATTTGACAACCTTTCCTAGGAGCTTCTCATTTCTCCTAGCAGCTAGAGCATAGTCGAGAGTCATCTTCTCGAACTTTTTGACGATGGATTCGTCAATCGAGCTTGGGGTAGCAACAGAGGCTGAGTCGGCCTTGAAGGCTACCTCCTTGTCGTTCTTTTCATCGGCCTTCTTGCTGGTGGAAGGCTGTGCTGATCCGTGGATGTGGATCATTTCATATTCATTTCCGACAACAATGTCGAAAAGATCTTCAGTGGAGAGAGAGTTGAAGTCGGGGCGAGCTGGATGCATGGCTGTGTATACGTGCCAGTTTGCGGGTAGAGCACGCATCACTTTAAGATTCTTCTCGCGCTGCGTATATTTGTGAGGATTGATTGCAGCGATCTCGAGAATTATTTCGGTGAAGCGAATCTTCATTGCTTCAATGGTTTCACCCGAAATCATCTTGAAGTCATCGAACTTGCTGCACGCCATGGACAGCTTGTTCTCCTTCATCTCCTCTGAACCCAGGCTGATGGACCGGAGGGTGTCCCACATCTCTTTGCAGTCTCAAGATTTCGAATCTTGGCAAGGTAGACGCCCTTTACGGTGCTTGAGATGAGTCCCTTTGCATAATCATCGAGGCTGGCTTCCTTCCTTTCCTCGGTTGTGTAGTCGCGAGGATTTTTGAGGACTTTCTCGTATGTGGCCTCCCCGGGGGATGTTCCATCAATAATGATCTTCGCTGCATAGATGGGAGAGGGGCCCTTTTCGATGATCTCCCACATAAGGACGTGATGTGCCTTGAGACACATCTTGATTCGGAAGCTCCAGTCTTCATAGCCTTGAATGGAGAAATCTTCACAAACCCTGAGAAGAGAAGCCTCCATTGCAAATAAAATGATATGATATGAATGAAAAGATTTTTCAAAAGGATCGGTTCAAAATGACCAAAAGTTTGATAAAACCTTTAGTATGCAAAGCAGCGGTCAAAAGAACCACTGCTCTGATACCACTTGTTGGTCTCGGAAAAGAGTAATTGGTGTATGGGGGGGGGGGGGGGGGGAATACACCAATGCCAACCGTTTTTGACGTTTTATAAAATCAGGTCGATCCTTATCAGAGGCAGATTGATCTATCAAGCTCGTTTGATAACAAGCTTGATTTATCAAACTGTTTATGCGGAAGTTGGTGGAGGTTGATTACTCTTTGAAAAATCTTCCTTAAGGCAATGCAGGTTGTTTCATGAAATGCAGGTTGATGCTCGTCAGTTTGATAAGATATTGAAAGAGCGATAAGTAGAGAGAGAGAGAGAGAGAGAGAGAGAGAGAGACCGCGATTTAGCGTGGTTCGGAGAAACCCTCCTACGTCCACGTCAGGTCGACTCGACCTGAGAATCCCTTTACCTTTGGATTCAACCTCTCTCTTATTTATACTGACTGAGTATCAGTTCTAAATACACTGTAACTTGAATATATCTAGACACGAGTTATGGGTCGTGACCCTTACAACCTTTCGTACAAAAATGTACAAACAACCTTTCACGAATTACAGAGTTTGACTAACTCTATAATGGCGAAGAACACAAACCAATCTTTCTAGCTTCGAACGGATTGGAGAAGAAGATGTTTGAATCAACGATAAGCAGCAGTGAACGCTTCGTCGTTGTTGGCTTTTTATCGGAGTCGAAAATCTCTCTTCGTCAAGTGTTTGGGAAACTAATGGAATTTCGAACACTTGAATGGATATGAACTTGAGAGAGATTTTGGCAGAGATTTTGCGTTGATAGCTTGAGTTTCCCGTGCTTGAATCCGATAATGGTTGAAGTATATATAGGCAGTTTTGAAAAACTAGCCGTTGGAGTCAGGATGACGTGGCACTTGCCGTTGGAGGCTGACTCACTTCTAGCCGTTGGGAAAGTTCGTCCTTGCTGGCACACCACGTGGCAAGGATCAGGTCGTGTTGCTCCATGAAGGTGGAGCATCAACCTTGATATGATAATCCAGCTCTTGAAATCTTCTAAGTCAAAGCAGGCTGGAAGCTTGAGAAGGAAGGTCGATAGATAGGAAGATATGCCAGCTCGATCCGAATGAGGCAGGTCGATAAACGACCTTTCTCTTACAGGGTGGATCAAACTTACATTAAAACTTTAGAGAGCATCGACCTGCACTAACAGGTAGCAGGTCGATCTATCGGCCTTGATCCTAAGCAAGTAAAATATGCCTAAGTGTGGTTTCGATAAACATCATCAAAATCAAACTGCAAGGGGTTCCCAACAAATGGGCACACCCTCAAAAGCCCTATCTAATAGGCAACATCTTCATAAGCCCTATCTAATAGGCAACAATCTCGTAAGCCCCATCTAATGGGCAGAACCCCTCATAAGCCCTATACAATAGGCAACAATCTCGTAAGCCCCATTTAATAGGCAGAACCCTTCATAAGCCCTATTCAATAGGCAACACTCTCATAAGCCCTATTCAATAGGCAACACTCTCATAAGCCCTATACAATAGGCAACCCGTTCATAAGCCCTATCCAATAGGCAATATTCTCACCAGTCCCATATAATGGGCATAATTCTCATAAGCCCTGTCTAATAGGCAACATCATACAAAAAGCCCTACATAGTAAGCACCACCCAAAAAAGTCCTACATAGTTGGGCATTATACATAAAGTCCTGCATGACCAGGCACCTCGCATTGAGTCTTGTGAGAAGAAGAGACTATATGAGCCTTAAGAGGCCCCACACCATAATCAGATCCCTACCAAAAGCTTCACATAGAAAGCTATATGAAAAGGGACATCGTAGCATTGAATCTTGTGAAGGCAGGTGTCATGTATCTCATATGGGCAGAAGCCACCCTTTAAGAAGCCCTGTAATAAACAGGCAATATTTGTTATAATTACCACAAATGATTCCCAACTACAAAAGATCTGTCAAAAATAAATTACATATATTATTTAAGCCTCTTCCAAAGAGCATCTGAAATTAATCTTCTCAAACATTCACAGAATCCCGCAAGGATGAATACTGTCCCAGATGCTGCTTCAAAAGAAGCTGGCCAAGCTACTGGAAATCCAGAAAATTCCCTACTTGGGAATAAAGGGAAAGGCACTATGATAACTGAGGCCAGTGTCAACATGGAAGCTCAGTTCTCTCCAACCATGCTCCTCCAAATGAAAGCACTCGTAGAAGGTGTGGTTGAAGGGGCTGTTGAAAAGAGACTTCATATCTTGGGAATAAATTCCCAGACCCCAGACCCCCCGGGTGAAACCCAAGAGGGCGGAGGAAGCAAGAACACTTCCGCAATGCACAAGCAGAAGCCTGTAAACCCGGGCATAAACCAAGAATTGGTCTCAAAGCTGCCTCCCATAGTGGATGAAACAGAAGAAGGATTCTCCACTGATTGGGAATCCCCAGATGAAGAGGGACCTGAGGAACTTGAAGGAACCTCAATGAGAATACTAACAATGCATGGGCCAAGAAGTATGCCCAGCAACAAGAACAGATGAAGCTCTTGACAAAAGAAGTAAAAAGGCTGAAAGAGCAGAAGCAAGCTGCAGAAAGAACCTCAAAGGAAACAGAGGCAAGCGAAAGAGAAATTCGCAACCTAAATGAAGAAGGAAACCCTAAACACTTTCCAAATAATAGGAGTAAGGGAAACAAGTCAGAACTTTTCTCTTTATATATCGATGAGAATAGTCAATTCTCTGTGGATATTCAAACCGATCCCGTTCCTAGCAACTTCAAGACAATCTCTTGTGAATACCAGGGGAAAGGAGACCCTGAAGAACATTTGATGAAATTTGAAAGCTTATGCCTCCTCCATCAGTATTTGGAGGGCGACAAGTGCAGATTATTCCTCACAACTCTGTCAGGAACCACTCAACATTGGTTCAAGCAGCTACCAAAAGCTTCTATTCACTCCTTCATGGATCTGAGGGAAGTTTTCCTCCAATAGTTCGTCAGCGCTCAAAGAACTACCAGAAATTCTTTACATCTAACAACTATCAAACAAGGTGTCAACGAAAGTCTGAGAGACTATATGACACGTTTCAACGAGGTTGTCTTGGAAATCCCAGGGGTAGAGCCGAAGCTAAAAGTACATGCCTGTGTGGACGGCTTGAAACCAGGGCAGTTCTTTGCCTCCCTCATCAAGAAAGAAGCTACCTCTTTTGAAGAGCTACTGACAAGAGTCCAAAACTATATCCATATGGAAGAGGCTCTGAGCAGCAAAAGGGCCGAACTGGCCTCTCAAAGGGAAAAGAAGCCGGAAGAAAAGAAAAGGCCAGCCCCAGATGCTAAGAAAACTGACAAGAATGAACGATTTCTGAGATCTTTTACTCCGCTCATCAAGCAACCTGTTGACCTGCTAGAAATAGTCATTAAAAAATCAGGGGTCCAGATCCCTACCGGACACAAGCAGCCGCCAAGGAACCCACCTTCCGAATGGTTCTGCAAATTCCATAATGACTTTGGTCATATGACAAATGACTATAGAAATCGAAAAGTTAATTCAAGAAGGAGAACTCTTGGAATATGTCAAGAGAGAGACAGAACAGAACAAAAGGCGCAAAGAAGCTCCTGAAAAAGCACCTGATGCTAACCAGGGACCAGAGCCTAAGGGCGTTATTAAAATGATATATGGAGGACCAACCATGGGAGACTCCAACAGAAGCAGAAAGGCATCTGCCAGAGAGTTACATATGCACGAAAGACATGGGGTCTGGAAGGTCGAAAAAGGCCTACCCCTGCCAGAAATCTCATTTGGGCCAGAAGACAATCAAAAGGTGACTCATCCACACGACGATGCCTTGGTCATCACAGTGGAAATAGAACGGTATCAAGTCCAAAGGGTCTTTGTGGATACAGGGGCCGCAGTTAACGTCATATTTGAGAGCTGTTTCAATCAAATGAGTCTCCAGAAGCCTTTGAATGGAGTAGCCACAGCTCTGCATGGTTTCTCAAGAGACCCTGTGATGTCATTGGGGTCAATTGACTTGATGCTCACCCTGGGTGAAGGACCTACGCGGGTATCAAAGCCGGTCACCTTTCTGGTGGTGCGGCAGCCATCTTCTTACAATATTATCCTAGGGAGAACTGCCCTAAATCCATTCCAAGCAGTTGTTTCCACTTACCATCTGATGATGAAATTCCCTGTGGGAAGCCAGGTGGGACAGGTGCCGGGAGACCAAGGGATTTCACGAAAATGCTATATCCAATCGGTACCGGCGGGAGAAGCCAGGAAAAGGCCGATGGCAGAACCTGCCGGCGATAAAGCTGAAACGAAACTCGAAGAAAAGAGGTTTAAGGCCCTGACTCCGGCTGAAGAAGGCCAGAATCTCTCCGTTTCAATGGAGCACTTGCTGATCGCCAACACCAATTCCTCTGAAGGGCTCCTACTATCCAGAGACCCAGACAAGAAGTCGCTCCAACAGATCAACGAAAGCAAAGGACTTGAAACGGAAACAACAAGCACATGCCACGCTCCAATTATGAAAGGGCACTGGGAAACTTTGATGGCCAAGGCAAGGGCAAAAGTCAAAGGCACAGTCGAAATGCCAGATCAAGAGAAGGCTGAGGGAACAGTACACGAGGAAAAGGATGGCACCCTCAACGTATGCAGGGAAAATTGAATGTGGCTCCTAAAAAGAAGGGAGTATGACTAATCATAGCCCTTATCTATTTTGAAGTTTTCTTATCTTTTAATTAGTCAATATGCGAAAAACGCAGGATCATGCCTCCTTGTCCTTAAAATCGTATTCCGTAAATGGTTAGCTCTAAAATGAGGTGTAATTCCTTCATCCCCTTACACCTCACTTGGGGGGAGAGTAGGGGATACCCCACATCCCCATACCCATATTTCATTATCTTAAAATGCTTTTAGCTTGTATTCTATTACCTCAAGATGCTTTTAGCAAGAAGTCATATAAACATAAAAATAGAAGGATAATATTCCAAACTGACAGGAAATAGTGGAAACATGTAAAAGGCGAGGCCTTAAAAGGCACCTGGCCGAACGCAGAAAGAAGTAATATTGTCTATACCACACCAACATGATTTCAGGGCCACAAAAAAGGCACCCTACCACAAACATCAAAAAATAAAATTGTTTTATAGCATCTCGTCAAAAATAGCCGGGTTAAAGAGTAGGGTCTGAGGCGGAAACCAGATCCTCAGAGCTAGACGAATGAGAGGATAAAGCTTGATTCCCGGGAACAGAGGGGGTTTTAGCCGAACGTAAGGGAAAGTCATCTCTAGGATGATCTGCTGAAATACTCAAGGCATCATCTGCTCCCAAACCGTTCTCCATATTTGGCAGAGTATGTACGGTAGAAATAGTTTCTTGAGAAAAAGGAGGGCACAGAACCTTCTCCCTTCTTAGCTCCTTGCAAAGAAAAAGAATCATTAAATAAAAAATAATAAACCATTAATGGGTAAACTTAACCATAACAAAGAAAAGAGGGGTACCTCGTCAAAGGCCTTTTTCATGAGCCGCATGACAGTAGTGTCAAGAGAAAAGAGAGGAAAAGGAGGAGCATCCCAAGCAGGAAGATCCTCTGAAGACTGAATGGGTTGACGAAGGGCCTCAGAAGCCTCTCTCAGCACGGGCATGAACCAAGGTTCCCCAGTAGGAAGGAAACAGTTCCTCTTAAGGGCCTCGGGTTTTGTCTCAAACATATGCACTATAGGTACCAAGTTGATAGCATCAGCTTGCTCAGGGACACCCAGCTGATGGCAACACTCAAAGACAACATCAGCAGCCCAATTGGTGAGATTGTCTATCATCCGTGCCCAAAAATAGGGAGAGTTGATAAACGCTTCAGGCAATTGCTTTACCAAGGAATCTATAAAAGCTTGGCCATATGGGGTCATTAAGAAGTTAGACCGGCAATCCTGGATTCCCATGGAAATGCCCTGATCCAAGCCTATCTTCCTCCCCTTAATAAAGGAAGAAATTTGGGAATGCTCCAACTCTTGCCCATGTGCGAGTGCTAGCTGTTCTACTCGAGCAGTGAAGTTTCTTGTGTTTGTATCGCTTGCTTTGACGAAGCTTCTAAGATTTTCTCTAATTCCCTCACCCGCTCCGATAATAAGGACACACGCTGTTCAAGAACAGAGCAATATTTTTCCTTGTCACAAAGACAGTCCTTAAGATCACGGACCTCGACCTGGGATCGGTCCCTATCTTGCTCAGTTTGAGACAGAATTTCTAAGAATTGGTCCAAAGCTAGGGCTTGGATACCAAAAGAAGGTGTCGAGACCTGACCCACCTTTGTAGACGCAGGAGGGCGAAAATCGTCTGCCCTCTCGGAGGAAAAATCATGGATATCTACCCCGGCAGTAGGAGAGGAAGGAGAACGAGGTCTAGCGCGTTCTTCGGAATGATTGGCCAGTGGTGGGTCAGGGAAGCAGAATCTCGTACGAGGTTTCATCATTATTATCTCCTGAGGGTTTTCTTGAATAGAATCTGGAATTCCGATGTCTACGGAAGGTAGCACAAGGGCATCATCCGAAGAAGAAGTAGGCTCGAGGTTAGCGGCTCTAGCCTCAGCCATCTTCTGCGCCAATTTCATTTGGATTTTTCGTAGCATTTCTCCTTCATTAGAATTCATGGCTGAAAATAAATACAAGTAAAACCCAATCTTCAAAAATTTTGGGATTTCCACATGGAAGTTCCCACTACATTCGCCTTGGAATCGGGTTCACGACAAGTAAAGGCCAGCATTAACAATTTTTCCTAAAAAAAAAAAAAAAAAAAAAAAAAACCTTTCGAGCGTAGGCCGCACGAGTATAGGAAGAAATGATAAAAACAATGATAATGAAGAAGACTACCTGAGAAAAGAGGGAAGCGAAGTAATCGCCAGGAACATGGAGTAAAATAACGAAAATGTTATTATTTCTCTCGGAAATACAGTATGAAAACTGAAGACGAGAAAGAAGGAAGGAAGTTAAAAGGGGCAAAAAGAGAGTGGAGTAATACCCCACTTATTGCTCCACGTCAGCTTGTGAAAGGGGAAGAAATGCCCTTTCACCTCCGAAAAGTAATATACCTTTCCTTTTTAAAACATATATTCACTATAATATTTCTCTATTTTCAAGGATAAAGCATTAGCGAAGTAAAGAGAGCAGTTTTCCCGCCAAGACACCCGTCAGAAGCTTGTATATGAACGCTTCTGGACCTGGGGGGAGTAGCTGATAGGGACTAGTATCAGCCTTGCCACATTATTAATTTTAAATACTAAGATAACATACTCCTTATGGCCTTGGAGGCAATTTCTCCTAAAGGAGTTATTACTAGCCGCATGGTAACATTGAATGATAGTCAAAACCACTTTCATAAGGCATCAGATGCTATGTTAAATGCGGGTGCCTTGCCAGGATGAAGGATGATAAGTTCTGGCTAGAGTTAGTTTTCGCATTCGCTTAGAGCAGATGCTTGGGCTTGTATCAGATGCTACAAGGATCTGCCCAGATCCTTGCTTATGCAGAAGCCGTAGATGTCTGCCGAGATCTAAGGGTCTGCACAACACGCAGTCCGCATGACTCTACATACTCTAGAGTGAGGACCACCAAATTGATGGCGGAGAGGATCTTGTCCCCTTAGGAATTCCTTTTCTGTCCTCCCTTCGCACGAATGTTCACTTTTTCACCCCCTTCCCCTTTATATCTATAAATACCGAGCGATCGCACATTTCGTCATTCATTCATAATCATCACAACACAACTCTCTTCATACACACACGCACTCTGCGTACTATTCCATTCATTCCACATACTCTACCACGAGCTCCTTCGAGTTCAAGCATTCGAAGCTTACGAGGTCTTCTTCCGAGAAACTTCATCCACAGTCACCCTCATCTCTCATTCTCGCTGCCGGAAAGAATCTTTCTCACACCATCTCACGTCTAAGGTATAATCCTCGTTGTTATGAGAGGATGTAGCTTCACGGAGCTGTAAGCTCTCGGTTTTCTTCTCTTCTCGCCTTGTCTTTCTTAGTTCTCCACTTGAATGAGTTCTAAACTCTATAGATTTGACTGATTTATGGCCAGAAGCGCCCTTTATTTCAGTACGCAGCTCGATTATCACTACTAGAAAAAAGGTCATACACTACGGTTTTAAACCGTAGTGTATGAGCGTTCAAAACTGTAGATACTGGTGGTGTAGTAAAAGGTGCTGGGTATACACTACGGTTTTAAACCGTAGTGTATTCTTACTATTCTCTACGGTTTAAAGGTATACACTACGGTTTTAAACCGTAGTGTATTCTGACTATTCTCTACGGTTTTAAACCGTAGTGTATGAGCGTCCCAAACTGTAGAGAAAGGTTATGTAGAAAAAACATTTTCACATAGACTACAGTTTAAAACCGTAGAGAAAAGTTAAAACCGTAGAGAAAACAAATTTTTATTTATCTAATTTGCAATTTAATATTTAAATTTATATATAGCAAAATTTAAATTTCTAATAAAATATGCAATTAGAATATATAAAATTTTATTTTATTCAAATATAAATTTTAATCTAAAACTCAAATACATTGTTGAAATTTTCAATTTAATTTGAATATACATCTATACAATCCTCTTTACAATCCTCTTTAGACAATTGATCTCCAGCAATGATTGCAACCTTGATCTTCAACATTGACCATAGCTCCAAACATTTCTTCAATAATCTGCTAGCCTCCAAACATTTTTTCAATAATCTGCAGTAGACATGCCAGATTATGAAAACCACCTATGAGATGAAGAGATGAACTGTCAGAAGTCAAAAGCTAGCTTTCTTACTAAAACTGTGACTGAATTCGATAAAGAATTGAAATCACGAGCTTTATTAAAACAAACTAACAAGGGGGATGTTACCTGCCAAATCACTTGAATCAGACAGAATAATGCTGTACCAGAGACCAAATTTCTGGATGTCATAGCCTGGAAGGACTAAATCATGAATGAAAACATTAAATATCTATCGAGATCCCGTTATCCAAACAGTGCAGCAAATACAAAATAATGCTACCCAAATGCATCAACTGCTAGGAGCTTATCAGCAATGCAACTTACCTCCTTTCTAACTTCTCTTGAGGTCTGAGACTTAGTTGCAACTGGATCCAAGAAAGTTGAACAAGACGTGAGGTAATTTGAGAAGAAAATGCAAGGATAATGGACAAAACAGATCAGTAATACACATGTATACAAGTTGAGTTTCTTTCTAATGATTAATCCTACAATTCTATATCTTGGAAATATTATTCCTTTTATGGCGCACGAGAAAATTACCATGCATGTATTACATTGAGATGCGTTTGTTATAGTATACTTCCATTATATTTTTGTAAAACTTTCAATTACACAAATAAGGGGATCCAAAACCATGACCCCCTCGGATATAAATTTATATTAAAATCTTTGCTATGCTAAATCCAGATTCTATTGGTATATCTGTTTCTCTCACATTTATAAATTATGCAAAAGAGAAAGTAAAAGTGAAGCAGGCCGGTTTGAACTCACACTGAGAAGCACATATTACAAATGAAGCCTCAGTTATTGCAAAACCAACAACGAGCACAAGAAAAAGAGAATGATATCTTTGACCTGCATTGCAAAATCTCTTGAATAAATAGATAACAATATCATCACCTAAACAACCATCACATTGATAATTGTTACACCTTAATGAAAAGAAGGGGAAAGGTGAGATTTCAAAAAGAAGCCATTACCTATACAATTTCCAAAAGCAGTCTGGAAAAAAAGCACATAGTTACGATTCGGAGAGAAACTCATATTCAAAATCATACAAATCATGTTTTACATCATCTTATGTTCTTCCTGAACACTGCAAACCAAGTTTACTGAGAATAGATGGTTCCTGGCATAATAGTATCACTTTAGTAATGGATAAGAGAGAAGAAACACATCTTACTTCTTCAGCTGGGGGTGACTCTCGATGTTCAACAGAAGTTAAAAATTTCAACTCCTACAATAAAACAACATTCTCGATATGTTATAATGGTCAATACCAAACATAACATAAAGCGTCATCAAGTTCCTCCTACTACCTCTTCCTGGATTCCACTTCATCGATAGAATTCTGGTCAGATGGATGAGCACATGAATGATGGGTTACAATGCCAGGTCCAGTGAAATAATTCTGCAAATAATAGTCAGCTATCAGAAAATAATTAGTATGGAAGAATAACTACAAGATAGAAAAAACTGCATAGGTAGAACCCAATCACAAAGTACAGAGAAACCGACAAGAGGAGGGAAAACTTTTTCAGCTGCTCTATGAGGGAAAGAAAATCCTCCATGAGTGCTGGTGTCACTGGCAGTTAATGTTTTACAGAAATAATCCGTTCATCCTAATTCTTACTAAACTATGCAACTACAAAGGTAATTAAGATAGAAAGCAGCAAAATTCAGTCGAAAAATTGCAGAAAAAATGTAATTAAAAAAAAAAAGTTTCAAACCTCTGGCGCGAGGTGATTGCAGTGGCCACACCTAGGGCTGGGGAAATATACCGAAAATTCGGTATACCGTCCATACCGTACCGAAAATTTACCGAAAATACCGTAATTAAGGTATACCGAAATTTTCGGTAAGGTATCATACCGTACCGGAAGACAAAGGTAAGGTAAAGGTATCAATTTTTGAATACCGGGGTATACCGTTACATACCGTTATCGAGGTATATACCGAAAATAAGGTATATACCGGTATCGCGGTATATACCACTATCGTAGTATATACCAAAAGTATGGTATATACTTTAAATTATGTACATACCTTAAATTATGGAGTGAGATTAGAAAGTTTTTTATGCTCTCGTTGTGTTTTGAATTTATATGTTTTGGATTTGAATTTGATAATATGTTTTGTTTTGAAGAATGTTGGAGTTTAAATATTTGGGTGCTATTTATTGTATTGTAAGTTTCTAAGATATGAATTATACATATATTGATTTATTTATTTATAATTAATTTAAGGTATACCGTGGCATACCGGCTTAAGGTATGGTATACCGAAAATAAGGTATGGTAAAGGTATGTAATTTGCTTCATACCGAAATTAAGGTATACCGGTTTAAGGTATACCGACAAGTAAGGTAAGGTAAAGGTATGAAAAATTAGCATACCGTCACTTAAGGTAAGGTATAAGGTATGACGAAAATACGAAGGTATACCGTACCGACCCACCCCTAGCCACACCAGGGGCGTAGAAATTCGACGAAGATGTAATCGAACTTAGAAATAGCGGCGTCGAAATTGGAATCGTCGAACTCCAGCACACTGCCATCGGATTTGAACTGATTACCGTAAGCGCCGATCGACAGAGAGAGTAGAGAAAGGGAGAACAGGAGCCCTAACTGGAGAGAGAAAGGGGGAAGAGTCGTCGGAGCCGGAGAAAACACTCGCCGCCGGCAGAGAGAGAGAATAATAGAGAATGAGACGGATAGTGGAAGTTGAGGGAGAGATTCGACCTTACCTAAATCTGCAACGGTGGTGGTGTTGACGGTAACCCGCGATGGCGACGAAGGCTCCAGCGACGCCGACAGTCGCGATAGAGAGGAGGAGATACCGGCAGCCGCCGCCGGCGAAGGTGAGCGGCGCACGAACGGTGTAGAGGAGCGGGAACGTCTCTGATTTTGAGAACTAGGGATTCCTGCGGGTTGGGGTTCTGCGACTGAGGGAGAGAAGGGGGTTCTCCGATTTTGAGAGATGAGTTCTACCGGAAAAAAATTTGACGAAATAAAAAAAAATTCAATAATAATAATAAAATAAAATTATATATATATATATATATATATATATATATATATAGGGTGAGATCCAGTAAAAAGACCCCTTAGAGTAAAAAATAAGAAATAATTAGAACCATAGATCATAACCAATCTAACGGACTAAAATAAAAGTTGCATTGTATTAAATTATTGATGAAATTGTTTTTAAATCAATAATAAGGGTAAAGAAGTAAAATTAAATTAAATATTCCTGGAGAATGGCGGATACGGCGGGATTGCAGATTCTCAAATCCCTAAAATATATTCTGCATAAAAAACACATTCCGCAGAGAATTGTAGTTCATTATCTTGGAGAGAGGGATGAAATATTTTGATGAAAATATATTTTAGATTATTGCTCTCCATCGAAACCTATTCTGCGTTACAACTGAATAATCAACTGAAGAACTAATGACTCCCAAGCAACTATCGAAGAAACGACAAAGGGAGGAAGGCATGAAAGTAGTTTGTGTAGTGCACGATTTGTGGTGAAATTAATTTGTTTAGTTTGTTTCTTGAGTCAATCAATGTAGTGTATACTGATTATTATATACATTAAATCTTGAATAAAGAATCAAATAATCTAGAATTGCATGAAGAATCTTTGTTGACTATTATATGCAAAAGGTAATATTCAGGATGACTTCGTGTAGTTCAAATAATGATTATTGTTTTGATGAGTATAATGCATATATTTATTTTGTATAATGCATTTTAAATAGTGAATTATTGTCTGGTTGCCTTATAAAGTATGGCTGATATATCTATTTGTATAATGGATTTCACAGATTATAATGCACAAACTATTTTTGCATAATGCAGTATTCATAAAGTATAATGCATATATCTGTTTGCATAATGCAGTAGTCATAAAGTATAATGCATATCTATTTGTATAATGCATTTCATAGAGTATAATGCACAAACTATCTTTCATTAATGCATTATTCGTAAAGTACAATGCATAAATCTATTCATAAAGTATATTGCATCTATCTTATTGTGTGATGATATGATAAAGCTATGTTATTATAATTATTTATTTCGGTACTTTAATATTTCAGTTTTCAATAGTTGAGTTGGTTAATATTTTCACACATGGATATGTGGCAGTAACAAATAATACTAACATACGATTAGAGTTGTAACAATGGAACCGATGCATGTCAATTTTAATCTTAAAAACATATTATAAATTAGTATATTTATTCTAATGCATGAAACCCATATGTGTGTGCTAATGCCGTGACTCATGCAGTTATATTGTTTTAAAAATATATATGGCAGTTAAACACCAAACTGTTGCGGAAACAAGCAGTAGGAAATAAGCCACACATTGTAATTAATTGTTAGTGAAGAAAAATGGAAATACGTACACATATTATATACAATCTCATTTTAACACCAAACTGTTGAAGTTATTGTGAACGCCTGTATGGAAAGGGTTTTATTTCATCATACTAGAAATTTAAAGCTCCCTTTCACGCCTTTCAGAATTTGAATATAATTGCAATGAGTAGCAAAACATGCAAGGAAATATGATAACATAATAGGAAACATGCAAGTTGATTTATTTATTTGATTATAATAGGGATCTCAATGATTTTGAACTTCGTAATTTAAATATTAAATTCTCAGTGCATGATTAGTAAAGTTGAGATACATCCCTATGAGATACATAATTCAATTTTATACAATGTACTAAACGCTTACACAATAATTGCATCGCACAAGCCAAACATAGATTTGTTGGTAATATCTACATAACATATGCAATAATGCATCACACAAGCCAACTGAATGTTATGATTGGAGTTTGAATGTCACTTTCAACCATCTCTAATATTTTTACCTATTGAAAATGTTTTTTGGTATTATGAACAAATTTAACGCTAATATACAATATAAAAATTAAATTATAAAATTATCCCACGCATCGCTCGGGTAAACGTTCTAGTTATACCTATATGAATAGGCGCGACTCGACAAGGTTTTTGACGTTGTTCGCCTATCAAGACCGGCCATATACTACGCTTCAAGAGGTGGGCTTTCTATCCAAAATAAATGTGATATTTATGAAAATATAAGTTAGTTATTTTGAAATATTGTCATGCTATAAATGTTTTGATTTTTGTATGATACCTATTTGTATTGGCTTTGCCAATTTATATAATCGAATTCGGGCCCTAGTAAGATAGCTATCTTACTTGGACTAGTGTACACAAAGTGACCGTGTGTCATCTTCGGGTTGGCCGGTCTAGGTATCGTGAGAGTGGCCACTCTCTCGATACCATAGGAACAGATACGGTAGATTACTATAGAACATAGTCTGCGCAGACACTTTTAGAATCACAAGAACTTTTTGTAAGCATAGGATCTTTTCAACAAAATCCCTATGACTTACTATTAATGGATTGACAATTATATATGTATGTTTTCAGCAATGTGCCCACTGAGTACTTTTGTACTCAGCCCTGCATATATTTCCCATGACCCTTGATGCCATTGAAAGCTGGAGGACGCACATAGCCCAAACGGTCTACGAATACAACACGGATGGAAGTACTCTGCAGTTCTAAGGGTGGGGAGGAATTGTTTAAACATTATCATTTGAAGTGGGATGTACCAAACACACTATTTTACCTTTTTTTTGTGTTGCTTTTTAAAGTTATTTTCGATGGTTGGCTTGGTGCCAGGAACAATTGCAGTACTAAATCAGGTATGTAAGTATGTGAATGGCAGTAGGTAGGGACCAAGATAATTTTGGCCCCTGCTATGCATTTATTTATGCTATGTAATTATGTTGTGTATTTATGATGTGCCATTAGTACAAGTCTTTAGTAACACTCACAGTAACATTCGAACAGAAATGAACAGTATTGTTATGAAAGACAAAACAACCATTAGAGCATAAAATTACAGAGTGTACTACTGAAACTAACATTAACACTAGTACCATAAGATAAAGTGTACTACTAAAACTAACAGAGACGATAGTACCAAACTATAGTACGTACTATTGATACCTTAGTAACATGATAACCAACATAAGATTGAGTCAAAATACATGAAGATTAACATGAACTAGCCCAATGAAATAAACACACAAGAGTTAAGATAGGTTCACACGTAATGGTTTCCACCACATCATCGGAGATGATCCAGTGCTCGAGGGCTGAGCAGGATTCTTGGATAGAAACTTGCCTCCTCTACCGGGCAACTTTGGCGGGCGTGTGCTCGTAAACTCAGTGGACATCCGGCTTGCTGATGCTCCGCTATCGTAGAATAGTCAGCGACGGGGCAGGATCGGTGGGGATGTCACCTCATCAGATGCTTCTCCATCATCTTTGTTGACATTTTCGTCTTCCGATATTTCGACGATGCTGATCGATTTCTCCGTCTTCACGTATTCGAACCCAAATAAGACGACCATCTTATCATACAAGGGCTCCCCTTCACGGTAGTAAGCTTCAGTCATGGGCTTGGCCTGGATGCATGGATATTTAATTGAGCATTAACATAAACTCCCACACCATTATCAATGAAATGCGTATAACATACCTTAAAAGCATACTTCCACACATCGTCGGTAGTGAAGATATAGTTCTGAGTACGATCCCAAGACACACCATCGACAGAAAGCTACCATCTAAACGTATCGTACCGACGTCTCTAGAGAGTGAACTTCGAGTATGCATCATCCCACACGAGCTTTAGGCTGTACGTAGCGTTCAAGTTGCCTTTCACGAGTACTAGAGCATCACCCGGTAGGTCATTCCCCAACTCCGGAGACCCTCCCAAAGCGCCTATGAGAGTTTCAATGAAGGCTTGATCGAGCTCCTTGTTCCATGGTTTACGGTAGAACCACTCTTTTTGTGAGGATACATTTTCGAAGCACATTTTGGTAACCAACAAAATGGGATAAGTGTAAATGTTGGGAAGGGAAAAGTGTGAATGTAATATGGGATGCATGTTGCCCCTTAAATAAATTAAATTAAATGCATGTTGCAAAATGCAAATAGCATTGAAAATAGTAAGATTCCCCCATAGGAACACGCAAGAGTATGGGTTAGTACTCCCAAGTCAGGTCAAATTAATGATAGAGGTGTCAATATTCCTTGAGAGATGGATGGAACTCATGCATGCAAAAAGCTGGGAATGAGTAAGTTGAATAGGACAAAACACTAGATCTTGTTACTGTTCACATAAAGATACTACTATTTTCGTAGTTGTAGTCTATAGTTCCAACTAAAGCTGTCATAAAAAAGCTGGGAAATGAGTAAGTTGCATAGGACAAAACACATAATTTTCGGCATTTACATGTTTCTTTTCCCTTAAATAGGCATTCTTCTCTATCTTCAAGATGCACACCAAAACCAAAGTGTCTCACCGTCGTGGTCAAGATGTCTTCCTCAACTACATCAAGCTCTTCCATGCAGCACGGTCCGAGAACCCATCCAAAGTGCCTTCACGACTTCCCTGCTGACATTCTGACATCACACACACAAAAAAAACCCCAATCGCAGTTTCTACTGTTGTTTAGTTCTCCAGGTAAAATCCCCATTTCTCAGGTTTTAGCGCGTACATCGTAATTAATTAAGGTAGTTGTTAGTATGAAATTTCTTGTTGAATTTTGTAGTGGGATGACTGCGATTTCTTTCAATGGCTCGACTGGCCCATGCCTTTTGACTTTTTGTGAGAATAATTGTGAGCGTCGCCTTAAGATACAATAAGATAGCTATGAAATCCAACTCCAGTCAAGAATTAGAACAGAGGCTGAGCTCCAACACCAATTGCGTTTGAAAACTGCAGAGTGTGAAGCTCTGAAGGCAAAGCTAGAAGATACTGTCAAAGGGAATCGTGACTGGAAGAATCAGAATTGGGTTGTTCTCGTCAAGATAATGATACCCCTCGTGTTTTTGATTTTTGCAATGATTGTATTTAAGTAGTAACTTAACAACATGTCGTGTGGATGTCCTCTATATATGAACGAATCTATGATTTCAACCCAGAGCATGTCTATATTCTTCATAAGGTATACTACTGGTACTACCAAAGAATCATTAGTACCAACGCTTATACTAATAGTACTTAGTGGGGAACCAAGAGTGCCAACAGAAGCAATCCTATTCCAACTACGACTTATCCAATAAAAGAAGGCACATTTTGAAGATACACAACCATATTGTTAGAAGGGAATAATACATACGGAAGGTAACCATTAATAGTCCACTAAGCTATTGATTAACCAAAAGTAATTTTAATCAGAACAGTTAAAATCAAAAGTAAAAGCCCTAGTTTCTTCATCGCATTCCACTTCTTTTGTACTTTGACCTGAACTGCAGCCTCAAATTTTGCCTTAAGAGCTTCCAACTCCTGCTCTGTCAACCTCAGTTTCTCGATTAACGATTTCTCAACTTGTCGTGCTTGGTAAATTTCTTAAACGTACTCGAGAGTCTGCAAGTTTATGCGGCTTTGGCAATTGTTTCGGCAGAAGCTGGTAGGTTCAGGCAAATCCAGCCATTGGAAGAAGTCGCAGTCATCCCACTGCATTAAAGAGGAATATAAAAAAAAAATAAAAAAAAAAGAATCATTAAACCCCAAATACAGAGTGCGTTGCATACCTTCCTCAATGGATAGCAGAAAAATATACGCCCAGGGTTTTCTTCCGTGTGAGAGGTTAGAGTATCAGTAGCCACTCCGTGCACACAACTTGGAGGGGAGGTCCATCTGAGTTGCCCGCCAGAGGAAGAGGAGGTGGAGGATGACATTCTTTCAATTTTGAAGAACCCTAAATTGTTTATAGAAAAGGGCCTAGTGTTCTTTAAATATAACATGGACCAGAAAACGACGTCGTTTGTTTAAGTGGTGGCCCATTAAATTGTATAAACAAATTAGAACTGAAGGAACAGTGTATTTGTTGTAACATATGGAACTTAGGTAAAGTTGGTACATAATCAACACTATTGGTACTACCAAATAGCCACCAGTACCAAAGATGACACTAACAGTACAAATGACGACACTAATAGTACACATGATGACACTAATAGTGCTTAATGTTACAAGTAACAACAAACAGTTAGAAAAATCTAACATCGGATGGAACACATGCATGATACTTAGAAATGTTTCTACTACTGATACTGCTATGGCCTTATTCAGTAATCCCTTGCATACATTTCGGACGTGTATGACCAGCCTCTCACTGCAACGCTTCGGTTTTCGACGTTTAGGTACCCCCTGATTGGCTGAAGCTGAAGCTGAAGCTTCCTCGATCGGAATATGTATTGTGGCAGTGCAAGTGCTTCTATAATGTCCCCTTACAAAACATCGAGAACATGTTACTATGCGTGTCGTCTGAGAGCCAGCAGTCATATGACTAACACGTGGCCGACTGGCCTGGCTTGGATTCACCGACGCTTTGACAATCCTCGAACTAACCTCCTCGGGCAAAAATCCAATCATCGGGCATAGGAATCGGCATCACTTCTCCAGCATATATTTCACGTAATGAGTCAGTGCTGTAGATACGACTAATGTATGCATCGACATTCTGCTTCGTTCGGCTACACATAGTAGAAAGTGATAATCCACCATAAATATAGAACTAATGACACTGTACTAGGTATAATATTTCCAAGTGTACCAAAATAATTCATAATTTTTTGAAAATAAAATACTGTATGGCTGCTGTGGCGTGAGAGCATGGAATAAGGTCCATGTTATATATCAGACAAGTGCACTCCTTGCTCTGAATGTCGACGATGTGATGCGTGATTCCATTTGATACCTTGAACTTGGTTGGAGAAATGTCCTCAACAACCATTTTGCGAGCCAGTTCATTCGCTCGTATCAACTGCGTATGCAGTTAACTCTTCAATTCTAGCCATGGCCTCAGCACGACGCTCGGTAAACCAATGTCTGATCATAGTGCGGACACACTCGAATAGAGTACATACGGGGAGCATCCTCGCCCACACAAGCCGACTGTTCAAGCACTCGGCAGCATTAGAAGTTGAGAATCGATATCGTCGAACAAGACATTTGGAACGAGCCCACTTAACAGGATCAACATCCATTAACTTATCGTGTGCACCGGGTGAAAAGGCTTTTAGGTTTTGCATGCGCGCCACAAAGTCATTTGACCTATATGCATTGTCAGCTTGTTTGAACATTTCAATCTCATGACTCCCCCATCTTCTGATATTGCCTCGTGAATGGTATGTGCATAGGGCGTGAGGTATCCCTGGGTATACAATATCCAGAACATTCTTGATACTGAGATGTTGGTCAGAAACAATCAACATGTCTTCAGGGCACCCAAAAGTGCGCCGCAACCGTTGAAAAAACCAGGTCCATGATGCGTCAGATTCCTTGTCTCCCAACCCAAATGCTAAGGGTACAACCTGTTCGTTAGCATCCTTCGTAGCAGCGACGAACATAACACCCTTGTATTTCCCCTTTAAATGCGTTCCATCAAAAACAATAACTGGACGACAAGCCTAGAAGGCTCTAATGCATGCAGCAACAGCCATGTAGCAGTACATAAAAGTACCATCAGTAGCATCGGTCAACAAATCAACGACAGAACCAGGGTTTGCCTGCTCTAACATATATAAATATTTCGGAAGCATCTGAAATGACTTGCTTGACTCACCATAAGTCAAAGTCAGGGCTTGATTCCTTGCTGACAAAGCGAGAGGGTATTTTATTTTCACACCGAATAACCGTTGTACTTGCGCCATCATGTCCCTCGGCCTAAGCACAACGCCTTCTACCATCAAATTAGGGACAAAATATTCAGCTAAAACTTTAGAATATACCGTCGGCTCATTATGATATCTGAGATCTTTCTCGCATGTGTGCGTCATCCATTCATCAATAATCAAATCATTTCCCATAGTTGTCGGTTTTAGTACGAATGAACACGTATCCGCATGATGCTTGCACACAACATGATAGTACTCATTGGAGGAGCGCTTAGTAACAAACCCAAAGTGGTTTACAAGATTGATAGACTGGAAATTTACTCGTTTTTATAAGTATTTAGGAGTCATTTTTAGGTCTCTTTTCGTGATTTAGTTCGTGTTTTGTATTGTTTTATGTCCTTTCGAACTATATTACGCTTTGGGTATTTTGTTGTGTTTTTAGGTACTTTACGTGTGGAAATAACCCAAGACGAGACGAGGAACGAGAAAGCCAAGAAGCGGAGAGTTGGAGAGTCGAAGAACGGAACTCGAGGAGGTGACTCGGCCATCTACTCGGCCGAGTCATAGGCCGAGTGAGGCTACTGCTTGAGTCACTCGGCCGAGTCACCCTTACCCTACTCACTCGGCCGAGTCATCTTCATTTATCCCACTCGGCCGAGTCACCCGAGTGAGCTGTCCGAGTCGGGACACGGGTCGTGTTTAGTTCGCGGGCTTTTTCGACTTATTTTGTTTCCTTTTACACTTATGATTCCTTGTAACTTTCTACTCTATAAATACCTTAGATTTAGCATTGTGAACCCTAGAATTCTTAGCACACTTTAGTTTTTCATAATTTTCTCTTTAAATTTCCAGCTTTTATATTTGTTCAACATTGGAGTTCTATTCAAGTTTATTCAAGATTCAAGTTTCGAAGTTCTTCGCGTTCAAGATTCAATTCCAAGTTTTTCTTACTCTTATTCTTTAATTATGTTCTTTCAATATATTGTGTTTATGTTTGCTTTAATCATGTCTAGCTAATTTTCTTAGTTGATTTTAGGGATTGAATGCCTAATTGAATTTATGTGAGTATTTTTGTTTACAATTAGCCTTCCAATCTAGATGCATGTTTCATGGTGCTTATTCTCATGCATGATTAATTGGCCACTAATTATGTGTGCATAGTTATGTTTTTATGCCTTAGTTGGATGATTGCATAATAGATCTCATGAATACATGATATGGTGATTTGATTATCTTAGTTGAGATTGAATTGTCATATAGTTGCATATAGTTGATTTGGGTGTCATAATTGAACCTTATTGATTATATGATTGATACTTGTTCTATTTTGCACTTGATATGATTCCTATAATTCGAGAGGATATTAGGATCTTGTTAGGTGACGACTTGCATTGCTTTAATCGGGGGTGTAGGTTATTTTGCATGTATCACATTTAGATTGGATTAAATTGGTTAATTGTACTCATTTATTGCTTGCATCGATTTGATTAGGTAGGCTTCCCTAAAGTCAACATTTTTCCTTAATTGATTTTCTTCCCTTGTTTGTTTAATTGCTTGCTTGCTAAGTTTTCTTAGTTGATTAAATATTTGCCTTCTTTATTTGTTTATTTCCTTATTTGATTAATTGAGTCTTTTATTTATTTGCCTAGTCTATAAATACCACATTCACTAAACCCTTAAAAGTCTAGACATCAGTTTAGTTCTATAATAAAGGTATTGTGTGTGTTTTCGGTTTATCAGTCCCTGTGGATACGATACTCGTGCTTCTTTATATTACACCTATTTTTGTGTGGTAGAAAATAGTGCGATCAAATTTTGGCGCCGTTGCCGGGGACTGATTAGATTTCACATTCATATTTTGAAATAGAACTAATAGGTGATTTAGGCACTTTAATTTTCTATTTTTCGGTTTATTGATCTAACGTTTACTTTTCTTCTCTTTGGTTTTAGGTAGTGCATGATCACAAGATCTAAAGGGATAAATCTTATTCCGATAGACTTGGAGTTGGAGCGCTCACTAAGGGCATTGAGATGAGAGAAGAAGGCGAGCAAGATCGATACACCACCCTCTTCACCACCCGATTCACTAGGGAGTTTCGATTCGATGGGGGATCAAGCGGCGAGGAGGACTTTGAACGACCGTTACAAGCCGGTCGTTGATCAATTTCAGCAAGGAGGATGGGGGACCACCGAAGCCAACAACTACGAGTTCAAGACGTCCCTCATCAACATGGTGCAAAACAACCAATATGGAGGTTCACCGGCGGAGGATCCAAATGCTCACTTGAAGCAGTTTTTGGATATTTATGCTACATACAAGGCCAATGGAGTGTCTTTGGATTACCTCAAGATTAGCCTATTCGTGTGGTCTCTCAAGGACGATGCAAGGGAGTGGTTAGATGGATTGGACAAGACGGAGGTCACTACTTGGGCTGATATGTGTACGAAGTTTCTCAACAAATTCTTCCCACCTTCGAGGGCTCAGAAACTCATCAACAAGATTATCCAGTTTCAACAATATGAGGATGAGCACTTCTACGAGGCATGGAGGAGATTCAAGAAGCTACTACGAGCATGCCCGAATCATGGAATTAGCAAGGAGGATCAAATAACGAACTTCTATCGTGGTTTGAACAAGATGTGTAGGAAGGAGTTCGATTACGCTTCGAAGGGAGGATTTTTGAACAACGAGTACGACGTGGCCTTGGAGATTATTGAGCTGACCGTGAATTCATGTTATGAGGAGGCTACTGACCGTCGCATTGGAAGAAGGAGAGTTGCCAACATTGGGATCGATGCTTACGAGGACTTGATGGAGAAGTACACAAAAACAGCGAATGACTTGGATTCTATCAAGAAAGGAGTACTTCGGTGCGATATTATCACTGATGAACAAGCAAACCCAACCGAAGAGGAAGATGCCAATTTTGTGCAACAAGGGGGAAAGTGGCAACCGAATCAAGGAAACAAGTGGCAAGGAGGGCAAGGAGGTTCGAACTACCAAGGAGGTTACACGAAGCCGTACGTTCCAAACAACCGCAACCATCCGAACTTCTCTTATGCCAACCCGAACAACGCCTTGTAACCACCTCCCGGCTTCCATGTTGAGAACGGAGTCATCCAAGAGCCAAAGAAGGAGATGTCTACCGACGACTTGATTCGTCAATATATGGCTCAGTCGGAGATGAGGATGACACAACAAGATGCGAAGTTGAGGACATTGGAGCTTATTCAAAGCACCTCGACTAACAACTTGGCGAGTAGCATCAATGCGTTGACCAAGCAAATGCAAATGTTGGAGACGCAAATGAGTCAAATAGCCAATGCTCAAGGAGGAGTCCACAAGCCCGGCCACTTCCCAAGCAACACCGAGCAAAACCCGAAGAACAACCATCAAGTTCACGCTATTGAGCTTAGGAGTGGCACTTGTTATACAAATCCATCTTTGGAGGACGAAGTTGAGGGAAGAGTCGAAGATTTGGGTGATGGAAGCAATTCGGAGGCAGAAACGGATGAGGCGAAAGACGAAAATCCGGAGGGAGACTCACTCGGCCGAGTAGAAGGAGACAAAAACCTGGGCGACTCACTCGGCCAAGCACTCGGCCGAGTCACTGGCCGAGTCGATCCACCAGTAGCCTCATTCGGACCTCCACTCGGCCGAGTCACCCCACTCGGCCACTCACTCGGCCGAGTACCCGGCCGAGTGGAACCCAATTCCGAGCCCGTTCTTGCCCCGACGCACGACTCGACTCCCAAGGCTCCGTTTCCGCAACGATTGGCAAATACCAAGCAAGACGAGAAGTACAAGAGGTTCTTCGAGATACTCGAGAAGGTCAACATCAACATTCCACTCCTCGATGCTCTTCGAGACATGCCAAAAACATGAAGTTCATCAAGGATGCGGTGTCGGGAAAGAAGAAGTGGGCGAAATTCGAGACGATCAACCTCACGGAGGAATGCAGCGCGGTGATCCAAAAGAAGCTACCGTTGAAGCAAAAGGATCCCGGGAGGTTCACATTAGCATGCAAGATCGGTGATCAAGTCTTTCAAAACGTGCTATGTGATCTTGGTGCTAGCATCAATTTGATGCCTCTCTCTATATTCAACCGGCTCAAGATCGGGAGGATGAAGCCAACCACCATCTCTCTACTTATGGCGGATCGATCGGTTTCTTATCCAAGGGGAATAGTGGAGGACGTTCTCGTTCAAGTTCACAACCTTGTCTTCCCGGCGGACTTTGTAGTTTTGGATATGCCCGAGGATACAAATCAACCTTTGATTTTGGGACGGCCATTCTTAGCCACGGGGAGAGCATTGATCGATGTTCAAGATGGAGACCTCACCTTCCGAGTCAACGGGGAAGAGCTGAAAATTTCTATCTATGAAGCCATGAAGAGACCCGACGATCAACGTGAGGATATCTTCTCCATCGAGACATTGATACCACCTACTTCGGAGGAGGCACTCAATCATTGCATCACAAATTCTTTGTATGCCTATGAGGAGTTGGATGAAGCTTGCGACGAGATTCTCGAGTATCTCAATCAATTGGAGGCAAATAAACCACCACGTCATCACAAGGAAGTCTCATACCTCGACATCAACAAAAAGGTGGATGATGGAGTTTCAGACGAGGAAGAGAAGAAGGATGCAGCCCCCAAGGTGGAGTTGAAGCCACTACCTGAGCACCTTAAGTACAAGTTCTTAGGAGAAGAAGAGACGTACCCGGTGATCGTGTCCTCTCATCTCACGGAGGTGAATTTGGACAAGTTATTGAGGGTCCTAAGGAAGCACAAATCTGCGATTGGATGGACGATTGCCGACATCAAAGGTATTAGTCCTTCAATATGCATGCATAGGATATTGCTTGAAGAAGGTCATCGCCCAAGAGTCCAACCTCAAAGGCGTTTGAATCCGGCTATGCAAGAAGTTGTGAGGAAGGAGGTGCTGAAGTTGCTCGATGCCGGCATGATCTATGCTATATTGGATAGTGAGTGGGTGAGCCCTACTCAAGTGGTGTCGAAAAAGGGAGGCATGACGGTCATCAACGACGAGAAGAGAGAGCTAATCGCAACAAGGCTTGTCACGGGATGGCGAGTGTGCATCGACTATCGTCTTCTCAACGCAGCAACTAGAAAGGATCACTTCCCCCTCCCGTTCGTGGATCAAATGCTCGATCGATTGGCCGGACACGAGTACTATTGCTTCCTCGATGGATACTCCGGCTACAACCAAATCGCCATCGCTCCGGAGGATCAACACAAGACGGCGTTCACTTGCCCATATGGAGTGTTCGCTTATCGGAGGATGCCGTTCGGGTTATGCAACACACTGGCTACTTTTCAACGGTGCATGATGGCCATCTTCCATGGATTGATCGAGAACATAATGGAGGTATTCATGGACGATTTTTCAGTATTTGGTTCTTCCTTTGATCAATGTTTGGAGAATCTTGCCACGGTGCTTCAAAGGTGCGAAGAGACAAACCTTGTTCTCAATTGGGAGAAGTGCCACTTCATGGTGCAAGAAGGAGTTGTTCTTGGTCACAAGGTGTCGTCACATGGATTGGAGGTGGATCGAGCCAAAGTTGTAGCCATCGAGAAGTTGCCACCACCAACCAATGTCAAATCGGTGAGAAGTTTCCTAGGACATGCCGGCTTTTATCGGAGATTCATCAAGGATTTTTCGAAGATCACGAAGCCGTTGTGTGGATTGCTCGAGAAGGAGGTCAAGTTCATATTTGATGAGGATTGCTTGGAAGCCTTCGAGACGTTGAAGAAGGCTCTTATCTCTACTCCCGTTTTGGTGTCACCAGATTGGAGTGCCCCATTCGAGCTCATGTGCGATGCAAGCGATTGGGCGATAGGAGCTGTTTTGGGGCAGAAAAGGGATAAGCTTTTCCGAGTAATCTACTATGCTAGCAAGACATTGGACTCGGCTCAAAGGAACTACACCACCACGGAGAAGGAGTTACTCGCTGTGGTCTATGCTTTCGACAAGTTTAGGCCTTATTTGGTGGGATCTCACACGATTGTGCACACCGACCATGCCGCCATTCGTTATCTATTCAACAAGAAGGACTCGAAGCCGAGGTTAGTTCGATGGATCTTACTTCTTCAAGAGTTCGATATGGAGATCAAGGATAGGAAAGGATGCGAGAACGTGGTGGCCGACCATCTCTCGAGACTTGAGCAGCCCGTGGATGGAGAGGATTCGAGGATTGCTATCAAGGAGAGCTTCCCCGATGAGCAGATTTTCGTAATGGATGACTTGACGCCTTGGTTTGGCGACATCGTCAACTACTTGGTGATTCATCATGTGCCCAAGGATCTTTCGTCTCATCAAAAGAAGAAGTTCCTCCACGATTGCAAATTCTACTATTGGGATGATCCATACTTGTACCGGAGGTGTGCCGACGGAATCATTAGGCGATGTGTTCGACAATCGGAGTGGAAAAAGATCATAGAGGATTGCCATAGCGCTCCGAATGGGGGACATTTCGCTGCAAATCGAACCGCCCTCAAGATATTTCATAGTGGCTTTTATTGGCCATCGATCTACAAGGATTGTCACGAGTACATCAAGTCATGTGATCGATGCCAAAGGATGGGGAACATTTCGAAGAGGGACGAAATGCCGCAGCGCACTATCATGGAGGTGGAGCTTTTTGATGTTTGGGGGATTGACTTCATGGGTCCCTTTCCCAAGTCTCAAGGGTTCTCTTATATCTTGCTTGCGGTGGAGTATGTTTCTAGGTGGGTCAAGGTCATTCCCACGACGACCAACGATTCGAAAGTGGTAATCAAATTCCTCCAGCGGAATATTTTGACTCGGTTTGGAACTCCGAGAGCTTTGCTCAGCGATGGGGGGAGCCATTTCAACAATCGTTGGTTAGGATCGCTTCTTGCGAAATATGGAGTCAAGCACAAGGTTACATCGCCCTATCACCCTCAAGCCAACGGTCAAGCCGAGCTAGCTAATCGAGAGATCAAGCAAATCTTAGAGAAGACCGTCACCAACAAGAAGGAGTGGGCGAAATACTTGGACGACGCACTTTGGGCTTATAGGACAGCTTTCAAGACACCAATTGGAAGGTCCCCATATCAATTGTTATTTGGCAAATCTTGTCATTTACCAATGGAGTTGGAGCACAAAGCTTATTGGGCGACGAGAAGGATAAATTTCGAGTTCAAGGAAGCCATGGGTCAAAGGTGCGACGATTTATTGGAGCTTGATGAGTGGAGGAACGAGGCATTCGAGAATTCGAGAATCTACAAAGAACGAGCTGCAAGATTTCACGACTTGAGCATCAAAAAGCGTAAGTTTGAAATTGGTGATGATGTTCTCGTATTTAATTCTCGACTTCGTTTATTTCCAGGAAAATTGCAAAGCAAGTGGTCGGGGCCGTACGTTATCTACAAGGATTTGAAGAATGGTGCATTCGAAGTGTTGAAAAACGACGGTGAAAAGTTCGTGGTGAATGGACATCGACTCAAGCACTACTTCAAGTCGTTGCCTCTCTTTCCCAAGAAAGCGGCCACTTACCTTGATGACCCGAGTTAGTGAAGAGGTATCGTCGGGCTAAAGACGTTAAACGTAGCACTTGTTGGGAGGTAACCCAATATTCATATCTCGTTTTTTTTATTTAAGTTTTATTTTATTCTATTTTGTTTAGTGTTGTAGTTTCGTCTTTCGTATTTTTATTTTTTTATTTTTGAGTCGTACCCCTTAATAAAATAATTACATATTTGAGATTCGAGTTTTATAGGTGAGAAATGCTAACATGTTGCGTGTTTTTTGAGCGGAAAAATAGGCCGAATCGACCCTCGGCTCGACCGGTTTTGGTCGACCATGAGGTCGAAGCAAACCGGAGAAAAAGAGTTCCCACTCGGCCAGGCACTCGGCCGAGTCGTCCCACTCGGACAGACACTCGGCCGAGTGAAATAGAGATGCGCGTGCAGAATGCCCACTCGGACAGCTACTCGGCCGAGTCATCGGCCGAGTGAGCCACTCGGACAGCTACTCGGCCGAGTCGTCGGCCGAGTGAAAACGCGTCGCCAGGTCAGTAGCTCTACTCGGACTCCCACTCGGCTGAGTCACTTCATGGACCGGCCGAGTGAACCCCCTAGCCCATCCGATTTTTTTCCATCTCATAAGGTATGTTCTCCTATTTTAACACCATTACACACACAATTACACACACTAGCACACACAACTCTTCAAGAACACACATTCTCTCTCAATTCTCTCTTCAATTCCATCCAAGGTATGATTATTCTTCCTCCAATTTTCTTAAATTCTTCATTCTCTATGCAATTGGGAGTATATTGACCGATAAAATTTGGATTTCTATGGTTCAATTGCATGCTAAGATTGAGGGGAGAAATTTTTGAATTTTCATAGAATACTTGTTTTATTGGATTTATGTTGATAATTGAGTTCTATGATGATTCTTTTGATGAAATTCATGTTCAATTTTGAATGGGCTATTGAGATTTTTGATGAATTTTGATAGAATTGCATGAATAGGGCATGAATTGTGGTTTCTTATGCTTATTTGTTCTCAATTTGAGTATGAATTTGGATAAAGGCTTTTGAAATTTGATGGGTTGTATGAGAAATTGAGATGCTTGAGGATTGATAATGTGTATGTATGAGGTGTTGTTGAAGCATGAAGTTTGGGTGTATAATGGGGGAGTATGGATTTGATTATGTTTGGGGGAGAAAAATTTGATGATGGCTTGAATTGAGTTGTTATAGTCTCTTGTTTTATAGGTACTACAATGGGACGTGACAAGGGTAAGAGTGTAGCCTCGTCTTCAACTTCCACCAAGAGCAAGGGGAAGCAAAAGGAGACAACGTCGAGCCGAGCCCCGCCCGCACAAGCTATGTTGTCGAACCAAGATCCGAAGGCGTATGGAATCACTCTTAGAACGCCGGAGGCTAAGCGGTGGTGGTCACATCTAGTGGGCTTGAAGCATAGGCATTGTCGATTCCTAGACCATGAGGTGATCGCCGGGATGGGGATAGCCGACGACGTGGTGACTCTCATGGAGAACGGAGGATTCACGAAGGTCTTCCAAGCCAACCTCTTGACATACCATATCCCGACGGTGGAATTCCTTTCAACCGTGGAGTTGTTGAGGTCCGAGAAAACTCCTTCGGTGCTTCGTTTTCAGTTGGGGAATGCCCAACGCGTCCTCACCATGGAAGAGCTCAACGAATTGATTGGAGGAGATGATGAGGGGTTTTTCAGCGAAAATCACACCCCCGACTCGGATAACCTTTGGAAGGAGATCGTGCATTTGGAGAAGGAGAGGAGGCCATATTATGAACCGGCTAGATCGAAGGCATCATCGGTGTGCAATCCGGTGTTTAGGTACCTCCACCGACTCATTACAAGTACGATTATTGGGAGAGGAGACCCCGGTTCGTTTGGCACTATTGATATGCATCTCTTTTGGGCGTGCATTCATGGAATCAAGCAAGACGCTGCCCTTTGGTTAGCCGAGCACTTCGAGAGCCAAGCACTTCTTCATGGGAGCCAAAGGATCGGGTGTGGAGCATGGATTACACCCATGTGCCACAAGTTTCGAGTTACTTTGCCCAAGGAGCCGGTTTCTAGAGATATCCTCCTAGATCGAGAGGCGCTTCAAAGACAAGAGATGTTGTCTTTTGAGGAGGGTTATATTTGGAAGCTCCATGAGAGGAATGCAACCATGCTCCTTCGTCTCCCTTGCCCACATTTGACTAGTGTACTCGCCGAGGGTGACAAAGGACGAGGAAATTGGAGCTTGAGTTCGAGGGAGCACTTGAGGGTGATAACGAAGCCGGGCCGACGGCTGCCACAAGTTGAAGAGGGGGAGGATGACCAAGAGCACGAGGAGCACGCCTACGAACAAGGGGATGACGGACAGCAAGGGTATGAAGATGTGCCACAACCCGGCTTCCACATGAGAGCTCCGGAGTTCTCTACCATGCAAGATTGGCATACGGAGACGATGGAGGCAATGGATAACTACCATTGGGATGGTAGAGAGTTCGTTGAATCCCAAGTGCGAGGTGTTCGAGAGGAAGTTCAAACCTTGAGGACCGAAGTGGGAGATCTTCGTGCATACATTGGAGGCCGTTTCGACACTCTCAACACCTACTTTGAGAATGAGAGGAAGTTTCGAGAGGATGAGGCGAAAAGGCGAGAGGATGAACGAGCTTATATGGAGAACTACAATAGGATGGTGCATGAGATGCACTATTTCTATCCTCACTACCCGTCTCATCATCAACGGTTCGACCCCAACAACCCCGACAACCCTCCCTTCCCTCCGCCATTTCAATGAGGTAAGTTTGTTAACTTAGTTCCTTCTTCTTTTTGCAAACTTATTCCTTAATCTTTGATTTCGAAATAAGTTTGGGGGAGGGGGAAGAGTAACTAAAGTTAACAATCTTTTGGGTGTGTTTTTAATTGTTTTAGTAGTTGCTTTATTTTGGGGTATGTTGAGTTTTTAAATTGTTTTGAGTCTTAGGAGTTAGTTGATTGAGTCAAGCATGATATATGAGTATTGTGGATTTGCCAATGATAGTATGGATTGTTGATTATGAAGTCTTTTTGATTGAATTTATGCATGGAACCTTGGCGAAGCGACGCATTGATGTGATGAAATCTATGTTATGTTTGGATATTGGGGAATCATATTATTACCTTGGTGAGGATTTGAGCCTTTGGACATGTTGATGTCAATTTGTTTGTTGAGTGATCATGCATGCTTTGAATTTCTAGAACTTGCCTTTGTTCTCCATTAAGACCTTAGTATGTATATGATCTTAGAAAGGATTTTAGGCCATCTTTCGTAGCCACGTAATTCCTATACTCTAACCTTGTGCATAAACCTTTGTTTATCCCCTTTGAGCCTTTTATGAGCCTTTCTTTCTTGAGCTTGGATGATAGGAGGTTTGGATGGTTAAGGGTATCCCTAGTTGATATGGTTGATGATGTAGGAGGAGTTGAATAGATACATTTGATGTGGTTGGAGATGAGAAAAGAAAAAAATTTAGATGCTTTACTTAGTTATTGACTATCTCTATAAGCTTAGAAAAAAAAAAAAAAAAAAGAGAAAGAAAAGAAAATTTTAGAGCCTTGGTTGTTCATTGAAAAGTTTATTAGATGATGAGCTCTAGAAAAAATTAGAAAAAAAAAAAAAAAAAGAAAAAAAAAAAAGAGAGAATAAAAGCATAAGGGGATAGTTGATAGTGTATTGAGTTGTTTATATTGAGCATCTTGATTGATTATGTAGTTGGTGTTGGGGATGGTAGAAGATGAATTGAGAAAAATTCATACTTTGGTTGGAGTTGAAAAGGAGTGAATGATTTGAAGTTATTTTTGAGTCACTTAGCCTATAATTTCCCTACCTTAGCCAATGTCCCTACATTATAAGCTTTAATAAAGTCCTAATTGATCTTAGTGAATATGCATTACATTAGGTGGAGATGTGAGATAAAGGGCAAGCCTATGGTAAGTTCATTGCATTGCATTGATGATTGAGTGATCCTTTTGATGTGCATTATACTTCACATCTTGTTCTTTGAGAGTGTTGAGAGATTACCTATATTCTATCTTCACATGTTTGAGAGGATTTCCTGATTGACATTCATGGCTTAGTATTTATTGTATGATTTGAGTTGTGGAGCTTTGAGGTTGTTTGCATAAATTTGATCTTAAGATTTATTTTTGAGAATCTATGAGGCTACATAGTTCACAATGCTTATGTTGGTTGCTTTGTTTCGTTTTTCTTTATTGTTCGGGACGAACAATGTTTAAGTTTGGGGGATTTTGATAGACTGGAAATTTACTCGTTTTTATAAGTATTTAGGAGTCATTTTTAGGTCTCGTTTCGTGATTTAGTTCGTGTTTTGTATTGTTTTATGTCCTTTCGAACTATATTACGCTTTGGGTATTTTGTTGTGTTTTTAGGTACTTTTCGTGTGGAAATAACCCAAGACGAGACGAGGATCGAGAAAGCCAAGAAGCGGAGAGTTGGAGAGTCGAAGAACGGAACTCGAGGAGGTGACTCGGCCATCTACTCGGCCGAGTCATAGGCCGAGTGAGGCTACTGCTTGAGTCACTCGGCCGAGTCACCCTTACCCTACTCACTCGGCCGAGTCATCTTCATTTATCCCACTCGGCCGAGTCACCCGAGTGAGCTGTCCGAGTCGGGACACGGGTCGTGTTTAGTTCGCGGGCTTTTTCGACTTATTTTCTTTCCTTTTACACTTATGATTCCTTTTAACTTTCTACTCTATAAATACCTTAGATTTAGCATTGTGAACCCTAGAATTCTTAGCACACTTTAGTTTTTCATAATTTTCTATTTAAATTTCCAGCTTTTATATTTGTTCAACATTGGAGTTCTATTCAAGTTTATTTAAGATTCAAGTTTCGAAGTTCTTCGCGTTCAAGATTCAATTACAAGTTTTTCTTACTCTTATTCTTTAATTATGTTCTTTCAATATATTGTGTTTATGTTTGCTTTAATCATGTCTAGCTAATTTTCTTAGTTGATTTTAGGGATTGAATGCCTAATTGAATTTATGTGAGTATTTTTGTTTACAATTAGCCTTCCAATCTAGATGCATGTTTCATGGTGCTTATTCTCATGCATGATTAATTGGCCACTAATTATGTGTGCATAGTTATGTTTTTATGCCTTAATTGGATGATTGCATAATAGATCTCATGAATACATGATATGGTGATTTGATTATCTTAGTTGAGATTGAATTGTCATATAGTTGCATATAGTTGATTTGGGTGTCATAATTGAACCTTATTGATTATATGATTGATACTTGTTCTATTTTGCACTTGATTTGATTCCTATAATTCGAGAGGATATTAGGATCTTGTTAGGTGACGACTTGCATTGCTTTAATCGGGGGTGTAGGTTATTTTGCATGTATCACATTTAGATTGGATTAAATTGGTTAATTGTACTCATTTATTGCTTGCATAGATTTGATTAGGTAGGCTTCCCTAAAGTCAACATTTTTCCTTAATTGATTTTCTTCCCTTGTTTGTTTAATTGCTTGCTTGCTAAGTTTTTTTAGTTGATTACATATTTGCCTTCTTTATTTGTTTATTTCCTTATTTGATTAATTGAGTCTTTTATTTATTTGCCTAGTCTATAAATACCACATTCACTAAACCCTTAAAAGTCTAGACATCAGTTTAGTTCTATAGTAAAGGTATTGTGTGTGTTTTCGGTTTATCAGTCCCTGTGGATACGATACTCGTGCTTCTTTATATTACACCTATTTTTGTGTGGTAGAAAATAGTGCGATCAAAGATGATACAAACCATATGATGCTATCAAACTGGCTTTATTGGTGAAAATGGAATCCTTTTCAAGTGTGCTCATTCTGCAATCATCAATCATTTCATATCGACCTCCTCCAAAATCTTCCACGGGAACTGAGGCATGGAAAGAGGTATCCGGAATAGTCCATTGTCGAACAATAGAAGTGTTTTCTCTTAAAGTCTGATTCAGGTCCGGGAGGGGTGAAACAGAGCGTTCTTGACGTTGATTACTCCCAACCTCATCAGTTTCATCATCAGAATCAGTCTCATGCTCATCCTCGTGCTCATCATCCACATCTTCAAATTCTTCATGCTCATGCTCATCTTCAACCTCGTGCTCAATCTCACGATGGAGAAACCCGGTATCCTTCTCATCGTTAAGATCGTCATGGAACCTGTCTGAATTTCTCATCGACGAATTCCTTTTTCTTGATGGAGTTGGAATTGGAGTTGTAGCCACCCGGTTTTGCCGCAACACTAGACTAATTAATTCAGAATCAGCAGCAACCGGTGTTGTAGTTATGTACAACACGGGAGCCGCGTCTGATGCCATCACAAAGGCCAACTCGTAATCATCAGTGATCTTCATTCTAATCTTTTGGTTAGTTTTTGGGGAGATAACCAATGCATCTATCTCATACAAGTACCGAGCCTTCGGCTTCTTCAAACGCATTTCAATCTTGCTTAACAAATTTTTATAATTCATATCAAACTCGCGCATAGGAATGAGCTCTGTTCGGCCTCCGTTATACTCGTCCTTGTCAGCCCAGTCACCTCCGTGGACAATGGTCACCGAACGCCGGCTCATCTGCATAATGGAACACATTTAGTAGGAACTGCAGGGCGCATCTCCTTCTACAGAATTCCTCTGTCGACGATGATTTTGTCTGTTTTGTACATGTCGTAGAAGACACTGGACTTCTTGTATTCCTTTGTCCCCGTCCAGTTCCTCTCTGGGAACATCTCCTCCAGAGCGTAGGATAGCTTCGCAAAGAAGCGAAGCTTCCCCTTCCGTACAATATCAACGGAGCTTCCTTTGTTTTACTCGAACTCTTTGGCAGTGATTTGAACTTGGTTAATGAACCAATCATGCCAGTTAAACTTAGTCCCGGTCAGGCTATCCACTATAGCACTGACGGCGAAAATTTTGGAGTCTGAAAGTTGTCCAAGAGTTCCGATGTTGCACACCACGGATTTGGTGTACAACTCGCAGATCAGGTTGAAGGGTTTCTCCAGATCCGTCCTCATATTACAACCCTTCACCTTCCATTCTGCAGATTTGTTGGTGGCGAATCGAGCGATTTCAACCTCCACAGACAGCTCAAGCTTTGAAAGAGCATCTACACCTTCTTTAGGCAGCTTGAAAACCTCTGCAACGTCGGCAAGATCCACCTCCATCAATTCTCCATCATCTGGATCTATAATTGACGTCACGATTTGGCCTTCTTTTAGGTTCAACAGAAACTGGGCCACTTGAGGAGCAAGGATCCTCGATGGTTTGGCCGTCACGAAACTCAACAATCCGGCCGTGGTCACGGCCTTGCGGAAGAATCCGTTCTTCTCTACGATGGCTCCGTCGAGATGAGGCTCGACATTGATGTGCTCTTCAAGTCTGGCCAGGAATTGCTCCATCGTTTGGGTTGCAGTCTTCTTCACCATGTTTAGATTTAGATTTGAGAGAGAGAGATTTTGAAGAAGAAAACAAGGGTTTAGACTCGTGAATTGCAAATGATGCAGAAATTTCACAAGAATGGCAAATTTGGGGGAATGATAAAGTTCTGCAATTCTGCATCGACGTCCTTATATAATTTTAGGGTTTGGCTGATTGGCGAGGGAGGCGCGGTAATTTCCTCGAAAGTTCTGTGGAGGCGGCAGCTATTGGCCAAGTGACTGACGTGTCCGGTGTCACCACAGTAAAAAGTGAACCGCCTAAATGAGTTGGCACTCCACATGGCCTCCCGCGATTCGCTTCCTTTAGCAGCGATGATCCAACGGTTGAGATTTGAGGACTGTTGCGATTCGACGGTTGGATCGCACGCGAATTTGGCGCTTCAAATTTGAAGTGTACACCATGTGCCCGGATTCTCGGTCCTGTACCTCAACTGCATTTAATGCAAAGTAAAAGGTAAAATTGCACTCGAGTGTGTACAGCTCATACGGCTCGCTTCGTACTTGCTTGCTTGAGTGTGGCCGCTTGGCTTTTACTCGCTTGCGAAGTACTCGCTTGATGTGACTGTTCCACACTCGCTTGCGATGGCTCGCTTGAGTGACGAAGCACTCGCTTGACCATCTTGAAGCGACTAGCTTAAAAATTGAGATTTCCTTTGCTTTATTTTAAAATGTTTCTGACTATCATACTTCAAGGATAAACAAGAGTGTTTTCCTCTGTGTATTTGTGTCAGATTCATTTATATTTTCCACATAGCAAGTGAAGGTTTCTAGCACGCTTCACTTTACTTATTGTACTTGAATTGAAACACTTACCAGTCAATCTCACTTCGTAGGAGATTGATACCACATATGTAGATCCTTTCTAAGCTTGATCTTCTTGGCATTCATCTCTTCCATCTTCCTCTACGAATTAGAGAGTCCTCCATCGAAGTGAATGAGGGGGAGAATGAATAGGACACTTAAGCTTTCTTCAACCCGAAGGGAGACTCGTTTGAGTGTTATTCACGATGAATGGGAGATGAGTACAAGACCTTATCTCAGATCGGAATAGGACAGGATGACAATGAGAAGCTCTGACAAGCCATTCTTTTTTTTTATGCAAAGACATGTCACCAGTCATGCAACCTCTAGAAGTAAAGGGAACCCTTCAAGCTCTCCACTTAAGATCTACAGAATGAATAAGCATTCGACTCGCTTGACCCAAACTAGGGAAAATTGAAGTGATGCATTGTTCAGAGAGGGAGATAAATGAATAATCACCCGGTAGCTCAACTCAGTTAAGAGTGAGTAATGAATGAGTGACCATCCACGACATAGGAGATGAGAAGGCATGCTCCTCTTCGGCGGAAAGATGGGAAGAGGACGCAAGGTCTAGGTGCCAGCCTTGCCTAAGCTTTCACCGTTTTTACGTGGGAAGGCCCGATTCAAGACCCCACAATCTTTACTAGAAAAGGTACTTGCAAGTGTTTATACCCACTTGCTAGGAATCCTAGGCTAGGTAGCAGCTGTCCTTACTCGCTTTGGAAGTAGATCACTCCGAGAGTAATCAATAGTTCCCCCTTAACCATAGCCTTAACAATCCTGTTAGTTGGTAGGGAACGTCTTCCAACACTCCACCTTTCTCCACCTTATTTCTCCTTCTTCAAGCAAGTGAGTTTTGAAGCGACTCGCTTGAATTGGTGAAGATCCAAGGCGAGGGTCGCTTGACGGCAAGCTTCCACTCCCTTGAGCATCCTGGAACTAGCACTCTTCACCAGGGTCTAGTAACCCTAATTCCATGCATAGCTGGTTGAAGCGAGACTCAGCTAGAGGTTTGGTGAGGATATCTGCTCGCTGGAGATCTGTATGGATTTTCTCGAGCTTGATATCCTTCTTCTCGACATGATCACGAATGAAGTGATGTCGAATCTCCACATGCTTGCACCTGGTGTGAAGCACTGGATTCTGCGAGATACCAATAGCACTGTTATTGTCGCAGAAGATTGGAATCTCATTCGCTTCAACTCGGTAATCCTTCAACTGTTGTCGAAGCCATAAAATTTGAGAACAGCAGCTTCCGGCGGCCATGTACTGGGCTTCAGCCGTTGAAGTGGCTACGCTTGTCTGCTTCTTCGAGAACCACGAGACAAGCTTGCTTCCCAAGAACTGACACGTGCCCGAAGTTGATTTCCTAAAAATTCGGCATCCTCCATAGTCAGCATCTGAGTATCCTGTAAGCTCCAGATTATCTTCAGCAGGATACCATAGCCCCATATTGACGGTGCCTTTGAGATAGTGAAGGATTCGCTTGGCAGCTTCAAAGTGGCTAAGCTTGGGATTGCTTTGGAAGTGAGCACATACTCCAACTGCAAATGCTATATCTGGCCTGCTTGCAGTGAGATAGAGAAGAGATCCGATCAAAGCTCGGTAGTTTGTAGCATCCACAGACTTCCCTTCTAGGTCTGGCTCCATCTTCCAGTTGGTATTCATAGGAATCTTCACAGCTTTAGCGTGCTGAACACCAAACTTGGCAAGCATATCTCGAGTATACTTTGCTTGATTGATGAAAATCCCATCATCTTGCTGCTTCACTTGGAGACCTAGGAAGCAACTCATCAAGCCTATCATTGACATTTCATATTTGGTCCTCATCAGCTCTCCAAACTTCTCGCTAAGCGACTGGTTTGGCGAACCAAATATAATGTCATCGACGTAGATCTGGACCCATAGCATGTCTTCTCCATGATTGATGGTGAAGAGAGTCCGATCTATCTTTCCTTTGTGGAATCCATTATCCACTAGGAACTGAGATAGCGTATCATACCACGCTCTAGGCGCCTACTTCAATCTATACAAGGCATTCTTCAATCGATACACCTTATCTCCTTGCACAAAACCCGGTGGCTGCTCCACATACACTTCTTCTTTGAGCTCTCCATTGAGAAACGCGCTCTTGACGTCCATTTGATAGACTTTGAATTTCTTAGCCGCAGCATAGGCAAGAAATAATCTAATGGCTTCAAGCCTGGCCACTGGAGTGAAGGTCTCATCGAAATCGATCCCTTCCTCTTGGCAGTAGCCCTTGGCGACGAGTCGAGCTTTGTGTCTCACGACGTTGTGGTCCTCGCCCGTCTTGTTCTTGAACACCCACTTGGTGCCAATCACATGCTGAAATTTAGGACAATCCACAAGATACCATACGTCGTTTCTGATGAATTGATTCAGCTCTTCTTGCATGGCAATCACCCAATTTGAATCTGCTAGAGCTTCCTCCACGGTTCCTGGCTCGATATTGGATAGAAAGCAACTGAACATAGCACTTTCTCCAATCACTTGGCTTCGGGTGCTTGGCCTGCAGTCTCTTCCTTTGACTTGGGGGCATCTTCAACCTTCTCTTGAGCAATTTGGTCATTTGAATCTTTGACTTCTTCTTCATCTTCAAGCATATCCCATGTCAATGGATTGATGGGCTGCTCGATTGAAGTCTTTTCATTCGCTTGAACCTGTTCTCGTGGAAGACTTAAAGAAGATTCATCAAATACAACATGGGGTGATTCCTCCACAATTAGGGTTTTGCATTTGAACACCCTGTAAGCTTTGCTAGATGTAGAATACCCTAAGAATATTCCTTCATCTGCTTTGCTTTCAACCGTGTCTTCCCATTGTTATGAATGAAGACCCGACAACCAAAGATATGAAAATAAGAAATGTTAGGAATTCTCCTTGTCCATATTTCATATGGTGTCTTGTCGAAACGTTTGTTGAGAAGCGTCCGTTTCTGAGTGTAGCATGCGGTGTTGGTAGCTTCAGCCCAATACTTCATCGGAAGCTTCGTATCTGCAATAATTGTGCGAATAGCTTCTTTGATGATTCGATTTCTTTTTTCAGCAACTCCATTTTGTTGAGGTGTGCGAGCTGCAGATATTTGGTGTGCTATCCCTTGCTCCGTGCAGTAAGCATCAATTGTAGAGTTTAGAAACTCCGTGCCTTTATCGGAGCGAATGGTAGCGATCGCTTGATTCTTCTCCACAGCAAGGCGCTTGAGCAATTGTAGCAGTTTCGACAGCGTCTCCTTCTTGCTAAAGATAAATACAACTCAAGTGTAGCGAGAGTAATCATCGACTACTACTAGAGTGTATTTTCTTCCATTGACGGTCACTGGAGTGACTGGTCCAAACAAATCCATATGTAGTCGCTCCAGCACTCGTTTGGAAGAGGCTTCTTCTAAGCTGGCAAAGTGCTTCTTCGTCTGCTTCCCTCGTTGGCATGGTGAGCAAGTATGATCTTTTGATGAAGACCTCATTTGGTATGCCCTTCACCAAACCCTTACGAGCTAAGCGATTGATCGTCTTGAAATTGATGTGGCTTAAGCGTCGGTGCCATAGCCATCCAGTTTCAGTTGCACTTCTGGTGACCAAACACGTTTCCTCTTTGCAGCTTTCCCATTGCGCAATGTAGACATTTCTTCATCTTATTCCAGTTAGTGCAACTTGGGATGTGAGTTTGTGTCACGACCCCACCCCGCTGAGATTGGTCAGGCGAGGTCGCGACGTAAAAGAAAGGGAAAATAAAGAAGGTAAACAACACTTGAGGCGTAACAAAGCGAAAGCGTTACATTTCAACACATTGGAGATTTCATCATTTGACGAGATGAAGCAAAAGACACACTTAATCGCTAGCGGAAACAATTTCATGACACAACGAAAGCGGAAGCGTTGTTCAAAAGAAAGATACATTGTCTGGAAAAGTCATTACATTGCAACGACACACGAAAGCAGAAGAAGGTTGCAACGATACTCAAAAGTGGACATTGTTCTGCAACTTATGAATACACAGAAACAGACATCGTTCTATAACTGAAAAATACACAGCGGAAGGACGGGAGATGCATGTATGGAGACGTTCACCACCAAGAGACTTCGACTCTTTTCCATGCTCGACAAAAGCCTTCCCGACTGCTCCATTTCATCCTGTTCAACCTGCACATGGGAAATTGATATAGGTGAAATTTACCTTGTTTTTATAACCAAAAAGGGTCGATTTTGAGTATAGTATTGTCTATAGTTTATATGGTTTTTATTATATTGGACAATATTATGTTTGTGGGTGTTTTTCTATGTTTTTAGGTATATTTTGATGTTAAAACCCCGAGACGAGACGAGGCGTGAAGATCATAGCTTGAAGTTCAAGTTTTGAGTTCGAGAGAAGACCTCTCGATACCTCTCTCAATCGAGAGGTCTATCGAGAGAAACCTTCTGTTGGTCCCGGTTTGCAATAGGAAAAATACGTAGGGGGGGGGGGGGGGTGAATACGTATTTTGAAGTTTTTCAACTTCAATTCCTTAACTCAGAGTATAAAGTAAAGTGCTCTTTGGAAATACTAAGACCTAGCCGAGGGCTAGATCTAAAGCAATCACGAATCTCTTGACCTAAGCTTAGAGCTTGATCAAGAGTGAGACTTTACTCTTTGTGCGGAATTTGGTGAGCTATAATCTTTCCTAAGTAATTGAAAATCCAAGTTAAGTTTGTTTATATGCACGTGCAATGGATAAACAAAGTGAAGAGTTTAGGGTTAGAGAGATACGACACGAAGATTTATAGTGGTTCGGAGATAACGCTCCTACGTCCACTTTGTTGCACGACGGCAACTGTTCTTTTCACTCAAGAACTTGAAGGTTACGGGTCCTTCAAAAACCTGGTCGAGATCGGGCTTCACTTGCCTGGATCTGACAGACGCTGGGTGATTCCGGGTTCACACCAAAAACCTAACTAGACTAGAAGCTTCACTCGCTTCAGTCGTACAGACAGGGAGATTACGGGCTCTCCTTACAGCCTAGCTTCGATCGAGCTTTACACAAACGATGTAAGTGTAAGCTTGGATCTCAACTCTACGATCGAGGCTTCTTCAATCGATGAAAGAAGAGCCTTGGATCTGGACAACCTAACAGCGACACTCAAAAACCTAATAGACAGAGTTTAGGGTTTTTGGTTGACGAAACACACTATGAAGAACTCTTTACAGTAGATGCAAAGATTGGCTAGAGTTCTTCTTCTAAGCTTCGGATATATGAAGTGGGCTTAGAATCTAAGTGTGAAGGCTGTGAAGACGAGTTCCGATGAACTGGAAACTCGGAGAACACTTGGAAACAAAGACTCGAAAATTTGCTCGAAGGCTTGGGAGTGTTTGTTTGCAGTAGGCTCGAATGCTCAAGTAGTGTTCTACATCTTCACGTTGTGATCCTTCACTATTTATAGGCGGAGGGCTGGCTGAGATCCGTTGCTTGGTTGGTGGCCTTGTCCCTCCTCCTCTCGACAGTACTTGCACAGGCTGGCTACTTTTCAGACGCGCAGATTTGGACTTTTGCCGAAAATGGCTAAGTTCCAATTTTAACAGTAACTGGAGCGAGCCAGTACTGTAGCGGCGCCTTGTCGGCCTGGCAGTCAACTCCTCTGCTCCTCTCTTGAGTCGACACGTGGAGATCTCGTAATAAATGCGAAGATCTCCAGTTGACTGGAGTTCAAATTTGGAGCGGGAATTTGTGCTGTCGCTTTCTGGTAGGTAGTGGCTCGCTTCGCTTTGAAGTTGTAGCGGCCGCTCTGAAGTGAGTCGCTTCGCGGTCATATTTGTAGTGAGTCACTTGGGAATAATTTTCCCGAGAAACTTTTTAAGTGAATATTGACCCGCGTTGACTTGCTTCGATTTTTCTTTGTAGCGCACGCTTCGCTTCGCTTTAGTGGGTTCACCTGATTCCACTGTAGCGCTCGCTTCGCTTTGCTTCGCTTTGAACTGTAGCGCTCGCTTCGCTTCGCTTTGGCAGACTCACTTTGAATCTACTGTAGCGATCACTTCGCTTCGCTATTCTTCGGCACGCTTCACTTCGATTTGCTTGACCCGCTTCGCTTTGGAAAACACACTCAAGCGAGTGGCCTTCACTTGAACTTTTGAATCCTAATCTAAGCAAAATAAAAGAGCCATCCTAACAGAGTAGGCTTAGAAAAATTCTAACCTATTATCTACATCAAAATGGGTCACTTGGGAACAGAACGCTTTGGGGTTTTGGGATCAAATCAAAACACTAAAATATCCCTTATAGGTTCCCCCTTAACATATTCGTTCTTTAACAATTCCCAACACCTTCTGTATCAGCTATCGATCGAGAGCATTTTCTACCACCTCTCGATACCTCTCTCGATCGAGAGGTCTGTCGAGAGGGGTGTTCCAGCCGGGATTTTCTTCCTTAATTAATTAGATTCCTTTTTGGTTTATAATTCCTTGTGTAAATTTCCCCTATATATATTCCTAGCCTAGCATTGTAAACCTTAACATCTTTCATACTTTTCTAGCACTTTTATATTTTACTTTAGAGTTTTTATTCTTGTATTCAACATTGAAGATTATTCAAGTTTATGCAAGATTCAAGATTCGAAGTTCTTCGTTTGTGTTCAAGTTTTTCTTACTCTTACTCTTTAATTATGTTCTTTCAATTCTTTGTGTTTATGTTGGCTTTAATTATGTCTAGCTAAATTCCTTAGTTGATTTTAGGGATTGAATGCCTAATTGAATTTATGTAAGTGTTTTTGTTTACAATTAGCCTTCCAATCTAGATGCATGTTTCATGGTGCTTATTCTCATGCATGATTACTTGATCACTAATTGTGTATGCATATTTATGTTTTTATGCCTTGATAGGATAATTGCATAATAGATCTCATGAATACATGGTATGATAGTTTGATTTTCTTAGTTGATGATTGAATTATCATATATTTGCATATAGTTGATTTGGGTGTCATAATTGAACCTAGTTGATTATATCATTGATATTTGTTCTATTTTGCACTTGATTTGATTTCTATCATTCGAGAGGATAGTAGGATCTCATTAGGTGACGACTTGCATTGCTTTAATCGGGGTGTAGGTTATTTTTCATATATCACATTTAGATTGGATTAAATTGGTTAATTGTACGCATTAATTGCTTTCATAGATTTAATTAGGTAGGCTTCCCTAGAATCAACACTTTTCCTTAATTGATTATTTATCTTGTTTATTTCTTTGCTTGCTTGCTAAGTCATTTTATTTGATTATCTTATTACCTTGTTTATTTATTTCCTTACTTGATTTATTGAGTCCTTTTATTTATTTGCCTAGTATAAATACCACATTCATAAACTCTTAAAAGCTTAAACATCAGCTAGTTCTAAAGTAGAGGTATTGTGTGTGTTTTCGATTTGTCAGTCCCTGTGGATACGATACTCGCTTATTCTATACTATACCTATTTTTGTGTGGTAGAAAATAGTGCGATCAAATTTTGGCGTCGTTGCCGGGGATTGATTAGATTGCATACGCATATTTTGAAATAGAATTAATAGGTGATTTAGGCGCTTTAATTTTCTATTTTTCGGTTTGTTGATCTAACGTTTTCTTTTCCTCTCTTTGATTTTAGGTAGTGCATGACCACAAGGTCTAAAGGGATAAATCCTATTCCGATAGACTTGGAGTTGGAGCGCTCAGTAAGGGCTTTGAGACGAGAGAAGGAAGCTAGCAAGATCGATACACCACCCTCTTCACCACCCGATTCACCAAAGAGTTTCGATTCGATGGGAGATCAAGCGGCGATGAGGACTTTGAACGACCGTTTCAAGCCGATCGTGGACCAATTTCAGCAAGGAGGATGGGGGACCACGGACGCGAACAATTATGAGATCAAGATGTCCCTCATCAACATGGTGCAATCTAACCAATATGGAGGCACACCCATGGAGGATCCGAATGCTCACTTGAAGCAATTTCTGGATATTTGTGCAACATACAAGGCTAATGGAGTATCTTCGGACTACCTCAAGCTCAGCTTATTCGTGTGGTCTCTCAAGGACGATGCGAGGGAGTGGCTCGATGGATTGGACAAGACGGAGATAAGGACTTGGGCCGAGATGTGCACCAGATTTTTGAACAAGTTCTTCCCACCTGCGAGAGCTCAAAAACTCATCAACGAGATCAACCAATTCCAACAATACGAGGATGAGTATTTCTACGAGACGTGGGGGAGATTCAAGAAGCCATTGCGAGCATGCCCGAACCATGGAATTAGCAAGGAAGATCAAATCACGTGCTTCTATCGTGGTTTGAACAAGTTGTGTAGGAAGGAGCTCGACTACGCTTCGAAAGGAGGATTCTTGAACAATGAGTACGATGTGGCTATGGAGATTATTGAGTTGACCATGAATTCGAGCTATGAGGAGGCTACTGACCGTCGCGTTGGAAGAAGGAGAGTTGCCAACATTGGAATCGAGGCTTACGAAGACTTGAAGGAGAAGTACACATAAACAGCAAGTGAGTTGGATACTATCAAGAAAGGAGTACTTCAGTACGATGCGGTCACAGACGAACAAGCAAACCCAACCGAAGACGAGGATGCCAATTTTGTGCAACAAGGAGGCAAGTGGCAACCCAATCAAGGAAACAAGTGGCAAGGAGGACAAGGAGGACAAGGAGGTTCGAACTACCAAGGAGGATGCAAGAAGCCTTACGTTCCCAACAACCGAAATCACCCGAACTTCTCTTATGCCAATCCAAACAATGCCTTGCAACCACCTCCCGGCTTCCATGTTGAGAACGGAGTCATCCAAGAGCCAAATAAGGAGGTGTCTACCGACGATTTGATTCGTCAATATATGGCTCAGTCGGAGACGAGGATGACACAACAAGATGCTAAGTTGAGGACGTTGGAGCTTACTCAAAACACCTTGAGCAACAATTTGGGGAGTAGCATCAACGCCTTGACCAAGCAAATGCAAATGTTGGAGACGCAAATGAGTCAAATAGCCAACGCTCAAGGAGGAGTCCATAAGCCTGGCCAATTCCCAAGCAATACCGAGCAAAACCCGAAGAACAACCATCATGTTCATGCTATTGAGCTTCGGAGTGGCACAAAGTACACAAATCCATCCTTGGAAGCTGAGAAGAAAGAAGACGTGAGCCTCAAGAATGAGGAGCTCAAGGAGACGAGGATCTAAGTGCCGAGGCGAGGACATCTCGACACCTCTCTCGATCGAGAGGGGGATCGAGAGGTCGCTACTGGAAGTCAGAATCAACCTCTCGATACCTCTATCGATCTAGAGGAGGATCAAGAGGTTTACGACGAGGAGATTCAAATTGACCCTATCGACACTTCTCTCGATCGAGAGAGGGGTCGAGAGGTTAAAAACCGAGGTCAGAAGGTACCTCTCGATACCTCTCTCGATCGAGAGGGAGATCGAGAGGCAAAGCAGCCGCCCCAATTCCCGACGTACACTCCGAAGGCCCCTTTCCCACAACGCTTGACCAAGACGAAGCAAGATGAAAAGTATCAACGCTTTTTGGAGATACTACAAAAGGTCAACATCAACATACCACTTCTAGATGCTCTTCGAGACATGCCCAACCATATGAAGTTCATCAAGGATGCAGTTTCGGGAAAGAAGAAGTGGGGGAAGTTCGAGACAATCAATCTCATGGAGGAGTGCAGCGCGGTGATCCAAAAGAAGCTACCATTGAAGCAAAAGGATCCAGGGAGGTTCACATTGGCATGCAAGATCGGTGATCACATCTTTCAAAATGTGCTATGCGATCTTGGTGCAAGCATCAATTTGATGCCTCTTTCTATATTCAATCGGCTTAAGATCGGGAGGATGAAGCCAACCACCATCTCTCTACTCATGGCAGACCGGTCGGTTTCTTATCCAAGGGGGATAGTGGAGGACGTTCTCGTTCAAGTGCACAACCTTGTCTTTCCGGCGGACTTTGTAGTTTTGGATATGCCCGAGGATACGGATCAACCGTTGATCTTAGGACGGCCATTCTTAGCCACAGGGAGAGCATTGATCGATGTTCAAGATGGAGACCTCACATTTCGAGTCAACGGGGAAGAATTGAAATTTTCGATCTATGAAGCCATGAAGAGACCCGACGATCAACGTGAGGATATCTTCTCCATCGAGACATTGATACCACCTACTTCGGAGGATGCCCTTAACCATTGCATCTCAAATTCTCTTTATGCCTACGAGGAGTTGGATGATGCTTGCGATGAGATTCTCGAGTATCTTAATCAATTGGAGGCAAATCGACCATCACGTCACCACAAGGAAGTTTCATACCTCGACATCAACAAGAAGGTGGATGATGGATTTTTCGAAGAGGAAGAGAAGAAGGATGCAGCCCCTAAGGTGGAATTGAAGCCACTACCCGAGCACCTCAAGTACAAATTCTTAGGAGAAGAAGAGACGTACCCGGTGATCGTTTCTTCTCAACTCATGGAGGCAAACACCGACAAATTATTGAGGGTCTTAAGGAAGCACAAATCTGCAATTGGATGGACGATTGCCGACATCAAAGGTATTAGTCCTTCGATTTGCATGCATAGGATATTGCTCGAAGATAGTCATTGCCCAAGAGTCCAACCTCAAAGGCGATTGAACCCGGCCATGCAAGAAGTTGTGAGGAAGGAGGTGTTGAAGTTGCTTGATGCCGGCATGATCTATGCTATCTCGGATAGTGAGTGGGTGAGCCCTACTCAAGTGGTGTCAAAGAAAGGAGGCATGACGGTCATCAATGATGAGAAAGGGGAGCTTATAGCGACGAGGCTTGTCACGGGATGGCGAGTTTGCATTGATTACCGCCTTCTTAATGCAGCAACTAGGAAGGATCACTTCCCTCTCCCGTTCGTGGATCAAATGCTCGATCGATTGGCCGGCCATGAGTATTATTGCTTCCTCGATGAGTATTCCGGCTACAACCAAATCGCCATCGCTCCGGAGGACCAACACAAGACAACATTCACTTGTCCATATGGAGTATTCGCTTATCGGAGGATGACGTTCGGGTTATGCAACGCGCCGGCTACTTTTCAACGGTGCATGATGGCTATCTTCCATGGATTGATCAAAAACATTATGGTGGTATTCATGGATGATTTTTCAGTTTTCGGTCCTTCTTTTGATCAATGCTTGGAGAATCATGCCACGGTGCTTCAAAGGTGCGAAGAGATGAACCTCGTTCTCAATTGGGAGAAGTGCCACTTCATGGTGCAAGAAGGAGTGGTTCTAGGTCACAAGGTGTCTTCACATGGATTGGAGGTGGATCGAGCCAAAGTTGTAGCCATCGAGAAGTTGCCACCACCAACCAACATAAAATCTGTGAGGAGTTTCTTAGGATATGCCGGCTTCTATTGGAGGTTCATCAAGGATTTCAAAGATCACGAAGCCGTTGTGCGGATTGCTTGAAAAGGATGTCAAGTTCGTTTTTGATGGAGATTGCTTGGAAGCCTTCGAAACATTGAAGAAGGCGCTTATCTCTACTCCCGTCTTGGTGTCACCGGATTGGAGTGCCCCGTTCGAGCTCATGTGGGATGCAAGCGATTGGGCGGTAGGAGCAGTTTTGGGGCAGAAAAGGGAGAAGCTCTTCCGAGTGATCTACTACGCTAGCAAGACATTGGACTCCGCTCAAAGGAACTACACCACCACGGAGAAGGAGTTACTCGCTGTGGTCTATGCTTTCGACAAGTTTAGGCCTTATTTGGTGGGATCTCACACAATTGTGCACACCGACCATGCCGCCATTCGCTACCTATTTAACAAGAAGGACTCGAAGCCAAGGTTAGTTCACTGGATTTTGCTTCTTCAAGAGTTCGATATGGAGATCAAGGATAGGAAAGGATGCAAGAATGTGGTGGCCGACCACCTCTCGAGACTTGAGCAGCCCGTGGATGAAGAGGATTCGAAGATTGCTATCAAGGAAAGCTTTCCCGATGAGCAGATTTTTGAGGTGGACGATTTGAATCCTTGGTTCGCCGACATCGTCAACTATTTGGTGATTCAACATGTGCCCAATGATCTCTCGTCTCATCAAAAGAAGAAGTTCCTCCACGATTGTAAGTTCTATTATTGGGATGATCCTTACTTGTACCGGAGGTGTGCCGATGGAATCATAAGACGATGTGTTCGTCAATCGGAGTGGAAAAAGTTCATCGAAGATTGCCATAGCGCTCCGAATGGGGGACATTTCGCTGCAAATCACACCGCCCTCAAGATATTTCATAGCGGTTTCTATTGGCCTTCGATCTACAAGGATTGCCACGAGTACATCAAGTCATGTGATCGATGCCAAAGGATGGGGAACATCACGAAGAGGGACAAGATACCGCAACGCACTATCCTGGAGGTGGAGCTTTTTGATGTTTGGGGGATCGACTTCATGGGTCCCTTTCCCAAATCTCAAGGGTTCTCGTACATCTTACTTGCGGTGGAGTATGTTTCAAGATGGGTCGAGGCCATTCCTACTACAACCAACGATTCGAAGGTGGTGATCAAATTCCTCCAGCGAAATATTTTGACTCGGTATGGAACTCCGAGAGCTTTGCTTAGTGATGGGGGGAGCCACTTCAACAATCGTTGGTTAGGATCGCTTCTTGCAAAATATGGAGTCAAGCACAAGGTTACAACGCCCTACCACCCTCAAGCAAACAGTCAAGCCGAACTAGCTAATCGAGAGATCAAGCAAATTTTGGAGAAGACCGTCACCAACAAGAAGGAGTGGGCGAAGTATTTGGATGATGCACTTTGGGCTTATAGGACGGCTTTCAAGAAGCCAATTGGAAGGTCCCCATATCAATTGCTATTTGGCAAATCTTGCCATTTACCAATGGAGTTGGAGCACAAAGCTTATTGGGCGACAAGAAGGATCAATTTCGAGTTCAAGGAAGCCATGGGCCTGTGACGACTTATTGGAGCTCGATGAATGGAGGAACGAGGCATTCGAGAATTTGAGGATTTACAAAGAACGAGCCGCAAGATTTCATGACTTGAGCATTAAAAAGCGTAAGTTTGAAATTGGTGATGATGTTCTTGTTTTTAATTCTCGACTTCATTTGTTTCCAGGAAAATTGCAAAGTAAGTGGTCGGGGCCGTTCGTTATTTACAAGGACTTGAAGAATGGTGCATTCGAAATGTTGAAGAACGACGGTGAAAAATTCGTGGTGAATGGATATCGACTCAAGCACTACTTCAAGCCGTTGCCTCTATACCCCAAGAAAGCGGCCACTTATCTTGATGACCCAAGTTAGAAAGGAGGTATCGTCGGGCTAAAGACGTTAAACGTAGCACTTGTTGGGAGGTAACCCAATATTCGTATCCCGTTTTTATTATTTTTTATTTTCTTTTTATTTTAGAGTCGTAGGTAGATTTTTTTTTCGTATTTTAGAGTCGAAACCCCTTAATACACTAACGAATTCCAAGTGTTGTGTAGGAAGAAAAATCGAGCAGGGCCTCTCGACATCTCTCTCGATCGAGAGGCCTGTCGAGAGGTGAAAAAGAGTTGTCCAGTAGGGGTCTCTCGACACCTCTCTCGATCGAGAGGGGTATCGAGATATTCTGAAAAATTGTGCCCAGGTTTTGTCACGTGAAGCCTCTCGATCGAGACCCCCAGGTTTTCGATCGAGAGGTGAGGACAGTGTGTTCAGCGCAAAACCTCTCGACACCTCTCCCGATCGAGAGGCCTGTCGAGAGGTCAAAATACGGAGTCCAGTAGGTACCTCTCGACACCTCTCTCGATCGAGAGGTGTATCGAGAGGGTCGTTGACGAGCCCTAAACCGACTTTGACCAGGTTTTATTTTCCCTATTTATATACCATATACACACAATTCACATACCATTCACACACAAACACAAGTTCTCTCAAGAACACAAGAGCACTTGTCAATTTTCTCTCTTCAATTCATCTCAAGGTACTCGATTTCTCACCCCTCTCTTATTAATTCTTGATTCTCTACATGAATACGCATGTTTTAACCGATTGAAATTCATTTTTGTTGGTTAAATTCATGGATTAATGGATTGGGTATTAGATTGAGAATTTTAGATTGAATCTATGAATTGCTTTGTATTATTTGAAGGAATTAGATTCATTGAGGATTGAAAAGATGGGTGCATGTGGATTTTTTAATGGGCATTCGAATTTGTCTATGAATTTGATGAAATTCATTGATTTATATGCATTGAATTGATAGTTGGGCTATGAAGAGTATTATGTTTGGAGATTTGCGGTGTTGAATGTGTGGATTTGTGATGCGAAAATTAAGTTGATAATGGGGGAGAATTGGATTTGGTTGAAGTTTGGGGGAAGATGATTCATATTGCTATATTCTTGCACCTCTTGGATTAATTTGTGAAATTTTTAGGTACTAAAATGGCAAGAGACAAGGGGAAGAATGTTGCTTCGACTTCTTCAAGCAAAGGAAAGGGGAAGGAGAAGGCCAAAGAGACGTGGAAAAACGACAAGACTATCCCGGAGAACCGAATGCCGCAGGCAAGGTCGTTGCCCACGAATTTGGAGCCCAAGGCGTTCAAATTGAAGCTCACCACAGCGGAGTCCAAGAGGAGATGGTCACATCTTGTGCAACTCAAGCACAAGCATTGTCATTTTCTCCATCAAGAGACGATAGTGGTGATGGGGATAGCCGACGAGATCACCCAAATGATGCAAAGAGGAGGCTTCACCAACATCTTCCAAGGCAACCACTTGACCTATCACATTTTGACGGTGGAGTTTCTCTCAACATTGGAGGTGGTGCGAGTCAACCAAGTGCCCGATATCATTTGTTTCCAACTCGGTGGTCAACCAAGGGAGCTTGACATGGATCAACTCAACGATGTTATCGGAGGAGACAAGAATGGCGAGTACATTGGCAACAACCATCCAAATCTTCAAGATTTGTGGGGACAATTCGTGGATTACGAGGAGGAGAGGAAGAAGTCCTACAACCCGGCAAGTGCAAAGGCCACCACGATTCGGAATCCCACGATTCGCTACTTCCATAGGCTGATTTCGTCTATCATTCACTCCCGCCACGACTCCGGCACCTTCCTTGCCACCAATGCACATCTCATTTGGACTTCCTATCGAGGCCATTCCCAAAATGTAGCCCTTTACCTCGTAGATCACATGGAGAATCAAGCTTATTTGTTCGGAGGACAAAAGATTGGGATAGGAGCATTCGTCACCCCGATTGCTAGACACTTTAACGTACAAATTCGGGAGTAGCCGGTGTCCATATCCATCTTTGTGGATAGGAGGACTTTGGAGTTTGCGAGGATGATCTCATTCGACACGTCCGGGTGGTTCTTGAAGCTACATGGGAGAAGTGTTGTTCATCTCTTCCCGCTGCCGAACAACTATTTGACCGAGGTGATTGGGAATGAGAAGCTACGTAGAGGGAATGGGAAGATGAACTCTCCCCAACACAAGGAACTCATGTGGGCCGAGGGAGGTCCAAGGCCCGATGAAGGAGGCGATGATGATGAGGAAGAAGACGATGAAGAAGAGGCCGAGCAATATGAGCAAGGATATGATCAAGAGGAGGATGCTTACGCTCAAGGGTATGGAGGCGTTCCACAACCCGGTTTCTACATGAGAGCTCCGGAATTTTCTACAATGCAAGATTAGCACACGGAAACGATGGAGGCGATGGACAACTACCATTGGGATGGTAGAGAGTTCGTTGAATCTCAAGTGCAAGGAGTTTGAGAAGAAGTTCAAACTTTGAGAACCGAGGTGGGCGATCTTCGTACATACATTGGAGGTCGTTTCGATACTCTCAACACTTATTTTGAGAATGAAGCGAAAAGACGAGAGGATGAGGCGAAAAGGCGTGAGGATGAGAGAGCTTACATGGAGAACTACAATAAGATGGTGCATGAGATGCACTACTTCTATCCTCACTACCCGTCTCACCATCAACGATTCGATCCCAATAACCCCGACAGCCCTCCCTTCCTCCGCCATTTCAATGAGGTAAGTTTGTTAACTTAGTTCCTTCTTCTTTTTGCAAACTTATTCCTTAATCTTTGATTTCGAAATAAGTTTTGGGGAGGGGGAAGAGTAACTAAAGTTAACAATCTTTTTGAGTATTTTTAATTGCTTTAGTAGTTGGTTTATTTTGGGGTATGTTGAGTCTTTTTATGTTGAATCTTTTATTGTTTTGAATCTTTAGGGTCTTAGGTTAAATCGAGTCAAATAAGCAGGTGATGATAGTATTGTGAATTTGGCCGATGATAGAAATTTTTATTGATTTTTTGGAGAAAAATTTCATGATCTTTATTATGCATGGAACCTTGGCGAAGCGACGCATATTTATTTGATGAGTTTGAAGCATGCTATGATGTCAGGAACTAGTTAGTTTGAACCCGTGAGAATTGAGCTATTTGTGCATGTTGATGCCTATTCTTTGATTGAGTGATCATGTATGCTTCATTGTTTCTAGAACTTGCCCTATTTCTCCATCAAGACCTTGGTATATTTATGAACTAGGAGATGATCTTAGGCCATCTTTCTTTAGCCACATGATTCCCATACACTAACCTTGATCATAATCTTTGTTTACCCCCTTTGAGCCTTTTTATGAGCTTTTCTTTCTTAAGCTTGGATGATAGGAGGTTTGGATGGATAAGGGTATCTTTAGTGGATTTAGTTGGTGATGTGGGAGGAATTGAAAAAAAGAATATCTTGTTGTGGTGTAGAGGGAGAAGAGAAGAATTTTAGATGCTTGATTAAATGTAGTTAGCTATCCCTATAAGCTTAGAAAATAGTGCGATCAGAAATATATACAGGGCTGAGTACAAAGTACTCAGTGGACACATGCCAAAACATTTATTGCCAGCCATACAGGTGAATCATAGGGGTTTTACGGAAAAGTCCTATGTTCACTAAAACATTTTTTTAAAGAAAAGCGCTTGCAAGCTATTTTTCGTGGTGTAGTCCGTCGTATCTGATCCATGTAGGTGTACTCGGAGAGGTTGGCCACCCTCCCGAATACCTAACCGGCCGGCTTTCGTCGGCTCACGGTTATCTAGTGCACTTAACCCATCGGGGAGCAACCCCGATAAGCCCGAATTCGTCCTGGTATTATTTGGCCGAAGCCCATTCACAGATAGACATCATACAAAAACAAGACTTTCATGGCATGATAATTCTTTTGATAAAATAATTTTAAGCATAAGAAAGCATTTTCGTTGTATGAAAGCCCACCTCGATAGCTGCTGCTGATCACTTGGCAATCCTGGGTGTCGCCTTAATCTCGGCCCTTCCCTTCGCCTAATCGCGTTCAAAGAACGTAATATGAGTATCTTGTATAAAATCGATAATCTATCGATGTATGCGAAGGTTCATGTTCTATCGAGGTTATGATCTCTTACTTAGAGATTTTCTGATTAACATATGCTGTAATCGTTTACTCGATTAATCGTTGTGTCTTTTAATTCTTCTTTTCCGATTGAAATCGGAGGATGCTTGATTTTGGCCAGTAATGTGGCTTCGTAGTTTCACATTATAAGTGGTCTACACTTATAAGGTCGTTATATTCATACTTGGTCGATTATTCATTCGTTATAATCATTATAAGTCTGTTAAATAAGTTAATCAGTCCAATTGGTTGGCCCGATTCGTTAAGTATAATATCGGCCCGTTATGTAAATTATTCGACTCAATGGGTTGGCCCGGATCGTTAGGTATATTATCAGCCCGTTAAATAAATTACTCGGCCCAATTGGTTGGCCCGATTAATTAAGTTTATTGTCGGCCCGTTAAATAAATTACTCGGCCCAATTGGTTGGCCCGATTCGTTAAGTATGTTATCGGCCCGTTAAATAAATTACTCGGCCCAATTGGTTGGCCCGATTCGTTATGTATAATATCGGCCCGTTAAATAAATTACTCGGCCCAATTGGTTGGCCCGATTCGTTAAGTTTATTGTCAGCCCGTTAAATAAATTACTCGGCCCAATTGGTTGGCCCGATTCGTTATGTATAACATTGGCCCGTCATATTTAATTAGTCGTTGGCCCATTATGTTTTACTTCATTAATCGGCCCGAGTCCAGCCCGAACCGAAGTCCGGCCCGGAAACCCGGCCCGTTTCATTTACTTGCTTAAACCCTATTCTTCCTCCCCATTTTCTGTTTCCTCATTCACGACCCTCACTCCCTCTTCTTCTTCCTCGCGGCACTTCTCCTCTCCTCCCGGCAGTCTGTCGCCAGTGATTACTTGCATCCGCCGGTGATTACTCATCGGTGGCCTCCCCTTGCCGTCGATTACTGTCCTCAACCCTTTTAATCTCCGTTTTCTCCCAATTAGGGAATGCCCTAATTGGTTTCGGGAATTGGGGGTATTGCTCTTCGGTGCGATTTTCCGACGAATAGCCGTTGAGTGTGGCTCCTTCGTCGTCCTCCGTCGCCGTGGTGAGATGGCGCCGGTGCGGTTCTCCTCCGTTCTCGATTGCTCCTCCTCTAGTGGCTCGAGCTCCGTTGGTCCTCTGCTGCTGCCGGGGCAACTCCCACGGTTGCTCCGTCGTCCGGCCATTAGGCCTAAACTAAAATCCTAGTCTCTATTGCTCGGGAACACGCCTCCTCTGCTTAGGCCTCATTCGTTGCCGTCGTTGCTGTCGTCGTTCGCCCTCTCCCTTCTCTGTCCTTCTTCTCCTTCATTCTCCTCCCCACTAACCTTTTCCTCTTCTACTCTGCAGGTACGGTGGCTTCGTGCTGGTGGCGTCTGATGCCGTCCGGGTACTCCCCTGTTTCCTGCCGACACCCTTCTGGCAATTTCCCTTACTCCGGCAGTCTCCTGCTGCCACTGTTGGCTACTGATAAGTGTCTTTTGTTCTCCCTAGCTCCCGGTTATGTCTACTGCACTTGATGGGTTTGTTGTTGATTGATTTGGTGGATTGGGCAGTTTGTTACTATGCTATATTGTTGGCTATGTTGATTGTTGTTGATGGTCGTTATTGGTTGTTGTTGGTGTTGGAATTTCTCCAATTTGGGAGCAGTATTGGTGTTTGGTTCATAGTTAAAGTGATGATGATTCGTGGTGTTTTTTTGCCTTATGATTATAACATACTTTGATTAAAAATCCAAGCAGGCAAAAATTCACTATCTTGGGGCCTATGTGATTCGGTATCCTTCCTACATTAGTTTTTGTGCTTGCATGTTCGAGTTTGTTGGTGATCTTGGTCCTAATTAAACATGCAATGGGTTCTTACATTTAGGGGCAGTTTCTAGCATTCGTTTTAGTCATCCTAAAGTGTATGCATGCTCGATATATCCTAGTTCCTAGAGAAATATGGGGAGGCTTCACTTTCTTGTTTGAATATGGGTTTGGAAATGGTGTTCTTGGCCTTGTTTGAGAACTGCCTTCTTGGTTCCCTTCCTTGGCTGCTGTCTTCTCAGTTTTCTCCTCTCAAGGTCGATTGTTGGTGACCTAAAAATGGGGGTTTAACACCTATGAGTCCTAAATTCATTTCTCATCAATTTACAAAGAATAGAGAGGTTCTTACTTGGGATATAGTTGCTGGAAATCCTTACTAGCTTCGGTTCTCCTCTTCCCCCTTCCTTGTTCTTGCTCCTATGGTGGTATTGGTTCTATGTTAGCCCTTGCATGTGTGAAACTTTGAATGAAATTGAGGAGGGGATCTTACCGTGAGCTCCTTTGATGCCCAAGGTGCTGGAAACTCCTATGCTCTCCTCTTCCTTCTCGGTTTTCACTCTCTAACCCTCTTTCTTGTGCTCTAAGTATATGGATGTGATTGTATGTGTTTGAAGGAAGTTAACTTGCTATTTATATGTGTTTGGTGTAGGGTTCGGCTGGTTTCCGCCTTGGAGGGAAAGAAAGATGATTGGGGGTGTACGTATCCTCGGTACTACTCCGATGTCAAAACGGGGCGATGATGATGTTGGTTCCCTACCTTAATCTTGTTCATGGGGTTGTTTAAACCTCTAATTCTTGGATTAAGGACTAATCTGAGCTCCCTAATAATTATAGATAGAGAGACGTTGGAGGGGCTATGTATGCCGAGTCCTCCCTTGTATTTATTCATTTATTTCTCTTCTTCCTTTGTACATTGTTGTATCTAGCATGTATTTTATATCATCATATGTAATTGTTATACTTGTAATAATATCATAGTGTTGGGCCTCTTTCCTTTATTAATAAAAGTAGCACAACACTTGGGCTTTTGTATTGGGCCACAACAATTCATGAATCGTAAATGACTTTGTTCTTTAATATGGGCCTTCGTTCTTTAAAAATGGGCCTTCGTTTTCTTAAATGGGCCTCATTCTTTAGATGAGCCTCGTTCTTTAAATGGGCCTTTGTTTCTTAAATGGGCCTTCGGCCCCTTGATTAATATTAATAACTCGTTTTATTTTATCGGGCTCTTCTTAATACTTTATTTTATCACACAACTTTACTGTTATTCATGGTTCTCGGATTTTTATTACCCTAATTAATAATAATAATACTCTTAATACTTAGAATAAATGTCGAAGTTTTTATTACTCACTAAGAAAAACTGCGACTATTATAGTGTGTTCTTCACAATGCACTTGTTGAAGATGAACTCCACCTTGTATCCCTTATCACAGAACTGTGAAATGGATAACAAGTTGTGCTTTAGACCTTCCACATAGGAAACTTCTTCAATTCTGAGCTTTCCTATCTTCAGTGCGCCATATCCCTTGGTGATTCCTCGAGAGTTGTCACCAAAGGTTACTTGTGGACCCTTCTTCTCTGTGTAATCTTGAAGTAGAGCTTTCATGCCCGTCATATGTCTTGAACATTCGCTGTCCAAGTACCATATTGGTTGACCTTCACTGGGCATGGGATCCATGGCGCTCACCTGCAGTTAAGCCATTTTTGGTACCCAAATCAGCTTGGGTCCTTGCAGGTTAGCTTTCTTAGGTACCCACACTTGCTTCACTCTCCTTTGAGTGTTAGCTTGTGCTCTGGGTTCCTCGACCTTTTTAAATTGTGACTTCTGCTTGAATGCAGTTTCACATGTGCAGCAGTGTGTGCATGAGGGGAAGCGACTTGCTTGAGACACACCTTTGCTCTTGCCTTTTTGCTTATATCATGAAGCGACTCGCTTCGGATTAGCCATAGGCTTTGAGACTGACTTAGGGTTTCTAGTCTTGGCAAGCGTCTCGCTTGGTTTCTTTTGAGCGGTCAACTTAGGGTTTTGACCCTGACTCGCTTGAGAAACCTTTGGGGTTTGAAGCTTCCTTTTGGTCGCTTCAAACACTTCCCCCTCAATGTAAGAACGGTTGGACCATCACCAATCCGGCTCACGTGACACATAGACATTAGTTCTCTCTTTCAAGGGAACATCCTTTGTCTTTGGTGTCTTAGATTGAGAGCTTACAGCTTCAACAATTTTCCCTTTACCTTTTGATTGGTAAGCTTTAGCATTTTTAGTGCTAGGTACTGTTGTTGTTAGCTTTCCCTTAGGAACTTCCTTTGAGGAGATAGACATCCTCATCGGTCCCTTCTTTGGAGTCTCAATTTTGCCCTTGTCTTTGTTAGTGGTTACTTTGGAGGCAGTGGGCACATCCAAAGGAATTGATGGTGTTGTGTTAGAAGCACCAACAAAGACTGTAGGCTTGGAAGGTCCACCCCCATATCTAAGGCCTCCCTTTCTACCAAAAGGTAGAAGCGAGCTTTCTAGTGCTTGCCTAGCGAATGAGGCTTTGTTTAGATTAGCAACTAGAATGGACTGGGTTTCATACCTTCCTTCCAAGCTTTTACGTCTAGTGAAGAGGTCCTCAAACTTACTAGTCATAGCCCTTAGATTAATCTTGACTTCATCAAGTTCAGTGGCTAGCTTTCGGTTCTCTCTCTCGCTATCAGACATAGCTTGTTTCAACATTTCGTTGTCGCTTAACAATTTATGGTGCTTGTTAAGTAACTCACTCCATGTTGAGGAATGAACTTCCTCTTCGTGCTTGTGTGCCAGTGTAATGGAATTGATTGGGGGTAGAAAAATACCTCTCCTGTGTCTTTGTCGGTGAGCGCCATTAGCCCTAGATCCTCTCCCTCGCTTGAGTTAGGATCAGTAAAGGCATCTGAGTCGCTTGAGATCTCCTCGCTTGGAGTGGTTGGCGACTCGCTTGCAACTAGCGCCCGACGTGGAGCGTCCCTCCGTGCCTTCAATTCCTCCTTTTCTTTGGCACTCAGCTTGGGGCACTTGGATTTGTAGTGGCCATCTTGTGGCAATGGTAGCATTCCATATCCATCATATCCCTTGAGATCGGCTTTGTCGTCTCTTCTCGCTTTCCCTTTCCTTCTCGAGCATCAGTGCTCTTTCCTTTGTATTGTTTGTAAAATCTCTTGTATTTTCCCACTCGCGAGTTCATCTTGTTGAAATTCTTTGACAAGAATGCATAGTGTTCTTCCAATTCCTCTCTTGTCATCTTGGCAATCGATTGGTCGCCTGGGGCTTCTGTAGCTTTGAGAGCGACTCCCTTTGATGACGTAGGACCTTCGTCTTCATTGTCCAGGCTCATTCGATTGAGATCGAATTCATGAGCCTTAAGCTCGGAGAACAGGATCTCCGGTGTGAGCTTAGATAAGTCTTTCGTTGCCAAATACAACTCCTTCATTGTCTGCCATTTCCGTGTAAGAGCTCGAACAATTTTGAGGTTGACTTCTTTGTCAGTGAATTCCTTGCCAAGAGAGATGAGAGTGGCAATGATGTTGGTGACACGTAGCTCGAAGGCGTCAATCATCTCTCCAGACTTCATTGTTAGGCTCTTGAATTCTCTCATCAGTACGGCAAGCTTATATTCTTTGATCTTGTCAGCGCCTTGGGAGATTAGGGCTAGGGTTTCCCACATCTCCTTTGCAGTGGTGCATTTCCTTATCCTGGGGAGATAAGCGTCTGACACAGTGCTCTACATTGTATGGCGTGCTACACGGTCGAGATTAGCGATCTTGAAGTCGTTAGCCGTGTAGCTTTCTCCTTTTCGACAAGGTCTTGTCTGACGTAAGCATCTCGGCCTTCTGCAGCTAGGACGTTCACTGAGATGGCTTTCATGATTTCGATAGGTCCTTCTTCTATGACTTCCCACATCCTGTCGTGGATGGAGCATAGAAAGCTTTTGACTCGAAAACTCCATGTTTCGTATCCTTCAATCGAGAACTGCGGCAGGTTGGATGCACTATATGTAGACATGATGAACTATTAGTAGTAATGCAGTATGCGTGAGTGAGGGTTTTGATGCACTTAGGAAAAACCGGATCAGTTCAGTGAGACAACGTGAAGCGAGAGGGGTCTCGCTTCAGGTATGCAAAGCAGTGGCTCGAAAGAACCCCCGCTCTGATACCACTAGTTGGTCCCGGTTTGATAGGGGATACATACGTGGGGGGGGGGGGGGGGGGGGGGGAATACGTGTGTAGAAGTTTTTCAACTTCTTTTTCCCTTATCTCAGAGTAGCAAGTAAAGCACTCGCTTCAAACACTTCAGACCTAGCTTCAAGCTAGATCTACAGTGAAAGCTTGCTTCTCAACCTAAGCAGATGCTTGATCGAGAATGAGGCTTACTTGTAGTGCGGAATTTAGTGAGCTATTCTTTCCTAAGTATTTAAAACATCGTTTTAAGTTTGTTTACAATGCTTGTGCAATATGAATAATCAAAGCAATAAACAATGTAAAGTAGGGTTAGAAAGATACGACACCAAGGATTATAGTGGTTTGGTGTTAAAACACCTACGTCCACTTTGTTGCTCGCAGCAACGGATTCTCTTCACTCAAGAATCTTGAGGAATACGGGTTCCTCAAAGACCAAGACTAGATCGAGCTTCACTCGCTTGGATCCGACACAACACATGGGAGATTTCGGGTTCTCCACACAAACCTAGCAGAGATCGAGCTGCACACAATCGAATACTGTGCTTGCTTGGATCTATACTCTATGATCGAGACTTCTACTATCGAAGAAAGTAGAGTCTTGGATCTTGACACAACAACCTTTCGACGAACACAAAAACCTAACTAGACAGAACTAGGGTTAGGGTTTTTGGTTTTGACAACACTCTAAATGAAGAACTCTTTACAGTGAATGCAAAGATGGGTAGAGTTCTTCTCTAAGCTTGGATATATGAAGTAGGCTTAGATATATGGAGTGTGAAGGTTGCAGAGGCGAACTTCGATGAAACTGAGGCTCGGAGAACACTTAAATAAAGACTCGAAGTTTTGCTCGAAGGCTGTGAGTGTTTGTTTGCAGTCGGCGTTGAATGCTCAAGTAGTGTTCTACTCTTCTCCGTCTTTGACCTTCACTATTTATTGGCGGAGGGATGGGCAAGAACCGTTTTATGGTTGGGCAAGAACCGTTTTATGGTTGGTGGCTTAGTCCCTCCTCCTCTCGGCAGTATTTGCCCTGGCCAGCAGCTTTTCAGATGCGCCAATTTGTCTGTTTGCCGAAAATGGCTAAGAGCCAATTTTAACAGTAACTGGAGCGCCCAGCACTGTTGCGGCGTCTTTGTCGGCCTAGCGGTCAATTCCGGTGCTCCATTCTTCTATCTACACGTGGAGATACGCAATTAATGCGTTGATCTGCACTTGACTGAAGTTCAAACATGGAGTGAGAATCGGAGCGGGAATTGATCTGTCGCTATCTGTTAGGTGGTGACTCGCTTCGTTTTTTAATTTGGAGCGTCCGCTTTGGATGAGTCGCATCAAGTCATACTGTAGCGTTTGCTAGGAAATAGATTTCCCGAGCGTCTGCTTTAGTAAGTGTTGACTCGCTTTGACTTTCACTGTAGCACTCGCTTCGCTTCGCTTCAGCAGACTCGCTTTGATTCTACTGTAGTGTTTGCTTCGCTTCGCTATTCTTTGGCACGCTTCGCTTTGCTTCGGTAGACTCGCTTCGCTTGAAAAACACACTCAAGCGAGTGGCCTTCACTTGAACTTCTAGCAGTCTAAAAACCTAAGCATCTAAAGCATAAAAACAAGCATTCCTAACATTATAGGCTTATAAAAAAAATTCTAACCTATCTACATCAAAATAGGGTCGCTTGGGAATAGGATACATAGAGGGTTTTGGGATCGAATCAAAACATACATTTTAATTTTAAAGCGTCCCATAAGGTTCCCCCTTAACATTTGATCCTTAATAATTCTCAACACAAACCATGTTGATTGTTAAGGATCAGTTAGATGAATGTAGTTGCATATCATTGATTAGTCTATGGGTTTCAGACTCGTAAAACATAAAATTTGTATGCTCATATTCGTTGAGGACATGCATAAGGGGACGTAGATGGAGTTTGAGAAAGGAGTGTCTTTCTCTCAAAGTTCTAGGTTTCACACGAACACATTAAATTGTGTAGTTTAATGATAAAGCATTCATTTGTCAGATAACACATATAAACTCGTTTATGAAATATGTTGACAAATGGTACATCTTTCATCTACAAAAGACGTTATATTGGTTGTCTTGTACATTGTGTGATAATATTACTAGTACTTGACGAAAATGTGAAAGTATTATCAGACATAATAGATGGTGATTATCCGAACAGTTTAGAATGGATATTAGGAATAATGTTGGATATATCCTACTCAAACGGATAGTATAACATTATTCAAGTACTCTTCATAGGCTACTGTTTTTGGCAAAGTTTGCAATACACTTGGATATTGCATAAAGGGTCAAATATATGCTAATGCTCAGTGCATGGTAAAAGATATAGTCCATCATTCTATATTGATTGTGGACACGGATAATCGAATAGTAGCCAGAAATGACATTATCGACCTTAGTCTATGTATTCATGTAGGAAGCAAAATTATCTTGGGAAGTTTCATGCAGTCGAATGTTGAGAGGGAGCTAGATAATTTAGGGCATGGCTTAGTGAATTGGCAGTAATCTCAAATTTGCTTGAATTCTTAAAACCCCTGGTAGAATTCTAAGTGCAGTAGCAAATTACTGGGATTTGGAAATGCCGGTATCAACATAGGAAGTACCAAATGGTTTTTGTAACCATTAAGGCAATATTGCGAAAAAATAGAAACACTAGAGGAATGTACGATGATGGTTCCTTCACTAAGTGTAAGATGTCAGGTATATTGTAGCACGTGGTTGACATCGTCTTAGTGAGCCTCCCACGGTAAAATCTATAAGTATAAGAAGGAGAGTATGTATGGTTGTTAATGATTGTTAACATTGTACATGGATGTAGTCATATGGTTTCATGTAGAGGCATTGGTATACTAAAAGGTTTTACTTTAGTATAAGTGGGAGATTGTTGGGGTCGTTGTATATCTAAAGCAAAATCGTTGTTTTAGTTGTATACGACACATGTCCACTGTTAACAATCCCTACTGAAAGAATATATTTAAGAAAGAATAAAGCTCGTTATCTCATGTTTTAGATCACGTGTCGATCTGAGTTGGAGGGATCACGAAGATCGTTTGACAATGATGAGATATAAAAGTATCACAATCAAGATAGCTTGGGTTGAGCTATCGGATTATACTGCAGCTTAATGGTAGTGATGGGTCTCAATCACTAACTATACTGGTACGGTGGAACGTATTGAGGATCAAGGGAGATAAAGCTCTTCTGATACTGACCATGTATCAAAGGTGATATAGGTGAAGAGATAGAGATCTCAGGCTTTAGTAGCTCGATCTTAACCTTGATAAGCTATTAGATGTGTATGTATTCTTCAGTGTTGCTTTGACTTACAATGAAATGAACTTTATCTCTAGTTCATCACAATCTTGTTGTATCTTAGGTAACATGGAGATGCATATTATGTCTAATGAGTGTTATCAATAAGCCGTGTCCTATGTATATAGGTTGACGTATCCCCTTAGGCAGTTCACAAGGTTTATTATACCAAGTCATGCATGCTGATTAAGTTCAGGTATAATAAGAATGTGTGAACGAGTACTACCTGAGGATTAGGAGGTTAATTAATTTGGAGAAGTTATGGTAGCTCTAATTAATTAATGGATACGGGAAGTCTTAAACATGGGGGTCGAACTAAACAAAATACCAGCCCCAATCTACATAATTGGGATAGAGGGGTGAATCAGTTCTGACAATTTAGTGGAGTACGTCATAACTCTGATAAGATAAATGTTCAGGGGTGAACATGGTAACTCTGTCTGGTATCCGATCCCTAGGATGGCCCAAATAGACCTCGGGAATCGATCTAAATTGTATTATTGAGTTCAAACTCAATAATTGTACTCAGGCCTAGTGTATGATATATACTGAATTTATATGGATATTAAATATAATTGATTTAGATTTATATCCTAAGGGAAAAGATTAAATCTAATAAGATAAGATTTATTTATTTAAAATCTTATGGGGATAATATTATATATAAATATATTTTAAATATATTTATTTTATTTCTTCTACAGCTATTAGGAATAATTCTATCTGTCCTAATTGGTTCTGGTAATACAGTTGTATGATAGAACAAATTAATTCCTAATTGATTATGTATTAATTAAGGAGTTAAATATGTAGTTATGGAAAGAAATAATGGGTATTAATTAGATGACGGTTTTATATGGAAAAGAAGGAAATAAATCTTCTCGTATAGATACTCTATATTCTCTCATTAAATTCTAGTAGTCATTGTGGATCTTGACACACAAATCGAGAACCCTAGACGAGAGAGAGTGACGGCCACCCATCTAAGAAAGGAGATTGAGGTTCCAAGATCTTGAGACGCCCACCAAGTCTCGGATCTAGTGGTGTGGGATCACACCCTAGAAGATCAGAACCGTATATCATTTCAATTCATCTGTACGCATCTAATCGTAAAGTTATGCACTCGAATTTTGTATGAACTTATGTGCATGATCGAATCATCGCACCCAATCCAGATCTGCGATTCAGGTGGCTTTCGAGTAGCCATCCCACAGAAGGACGCATTCAAAATTCAGGCTGATGGCATGATCGGAATGAATCAAATCAAGAAGCAGCAGTTGCAGACCGTGCACGACCGGGTAGCCATCGTACAGGAGCAGTATCTAGAAAAGTCCTTCAAGCGGACCGACCTACGTCCAAAATACAGGTTGTTGATGGATTTCATTCAACGGTGTTTCCTTTAGTCACATCGGCAACCTTGACCAAGTGATGCCCTTCAAGTCCCAAATCCTCATTGTCGTTGTGCCCAACCTGCCTATCTGTTGGGCCAGGTTGTTGGTCCCTCTCCTCAGAGACAAAGCCAACCAGATCGAATGCGCCATGGAGGGCGATGTCATTGTGGAAGTTTGTCTCCACAACGTGAAGAGGCCACTTCGTTTGGGGACTAAAGTGACCGTGATCATGGCTTCCTACTTCAAAAATAGGAAGTGGTCCGATGCGGATGAATTTCCCCACATCATCATTTCCTATGACCTCCACAAGCTAAAGATGGCGATTGGAGTTGCGCTCCAAAATTGTTATGGGTCCCCAAACCATGTCACGGCGCATCTCATCCAGATCGATGAGTCCAAAAGTGGATGGACAGTGCCCCCTCACCCTGTCTAGAATAAGAAAAGGAAGGTCGATGATGAGCCAGTGCCTTCCAAGACCACCAACAGGACGCCACCTCTTCGGGTTTGGGGATGTCCAGCACACGTGCTGACAAAGGAGGCCGACAAATTGAGGTCTAAGACTGAGGTTAGGCTATTTGTTGGTCCCGGGAAAGAGTAATTGGTGTATGGAGGGGGGGGGGGAATACACCAATAACCAACCGTTTTTGACTTTTGAAAATTAGGTCGATCTAAAGGTCGATTGTCAAGGTCGATCTTTATCAGAGACAGGTTGATCTATCAAGCTCGTTTGGGAACAAGCTTGATTTATGAAACTGTGCTTATGCGGAAGTTGGTGGAGGTTGATTTACTCTTTGAAAAATCTTAAGGCTGAAAGTAGATAGCAGGTTGATGCGTGATATGCAGGTTGATGCTCGTCAGTTTGATAATAAAATATAAGGGCGATAAATAAATAGAGAGAGAGAGAGAGAGAGACAGCGCGATTTATCGTGGTTCGGAGAAACCCTCCTACGTCCACATCAGGTCGATTCGACCTGAGAATCCCTTTACCTTTGGATTCAACCTCTCTCTTATTTATACTGACTGAGTATCAGTTCTAGATACAATCTAACCTGAAAATATGTAGACACGAGTTATGGGTCGTGACCCTTACAACCTTTCGTACTAAAAAGTACAAACAATCTTTCACTTTTACAGAGCTTGACTAACTCTATAATGGCGAAAACACAAACAAACTTTCTAACTTCGAACGGGTCGGAGAAGAAGTTGTTGAATCAACGACAAGCAGCAGTGAACGCTTCATCGTTGTGGAGTTTATCGGAATCGGAAACCTCTCTTCGTCAAGTGTTTGGGAAACTAATCGAATTTCGAACACTTGAATGGATATGAATTTGAGAGAGGTTTTGGGCAGAGATTTGGCGTTGAAAGCTTGAGTTTCCCGTGCTTGAATCCGATATGGCTTGAAGTATTTATAGGCAGTTTTGAAAAACTAGCCGTTGGAGTCAGGCTGACGTGGCACTAGCCGTTGGATGCTGACTTACTTCTAGCCGTTGGGAAGATTCGTCCTTGCTGGCACACCACGTGGCAAGGATCAGGTCGTGAAGCTCCATGAAGGCGGAGCATCGACCTTGATATGATAATCCAGCACTTGAAATCTTCTAAGGCAATGCAGGCTGGAAGCTTGATAAGGAAGGTCGATAGACAGGCTGATGATCCAGCTCGATCCAAATGAGGCAGGTCGATCATATCGACCTTTCTCTTACAGGGTGGATCGAACTTGCATTTAAACATTAGAGAGCATCGACCTGCACTAACAGGTAGCAGGTCGATCTATCGGCCTTGACCCTAAACAAGTAAAATATGCCTAAGTGTGGTTTCGAAAAACATCATCAAAATCAAACTGCAAGGGGTTCCCAACAATTTCCCCCTTTTTGATGATGTCGAAACCATACACTTTACAAATAATTCCTAAGATTTTAAAACAGTGAAAGATCGATTAACCATTAAGGTTGGTAAGGAATTATATGAAAGGCATATATTAAAGCAATGTAAATAAAGCAGTAAAGGCAGATGCCTGGACAAAGAGATATTGTCGTCAGGTCGAAAGATGATTTTTGCTTCATTCAGCTCGATAGCGTACTTTACATTTGGAGATTACAAACTGTGCTACGAACTTAAATGAATACAGAAAATATACAAAATCATCTAACTACATCTGCTGCAGCTTGGCACGGGCTGCAATGCGCTCTTCCTGGATTTGCTCCCTCGACTTCGCGTTCATGCTTGCGTAAATTCCATCCCTGATACGACGAAAGTCGGGATCGGAATTTGACACATTGACGTTCAGGCCGATGGCGGTCTGTGCGATGTATTGGTCAATTCGGGAGTAATCCAAGTACCCCGAATTACCTAGAAGCAAGGGCGTAAAATATTGCTTTGCTGGAGCCCTTAACATCGCATCGGCCTCTGCAGCCTTCTTCCTAAGTTCACCAATGAAGTCTTGGTGAGGGAATTTGAGCATGTAGGCTGCATAGGCATCGTCATCTTCTTCAGGAAGGGAGGGGTCCTTGATCCAGTAGTGGAGGAGGATGAAGCAGCTGTTGAGCTCCCGCAGCAGGGCATTCTGCCTTTCGTCGAGCCACTCGACGGCCTGTTGCTGGATTCCAGCTTCCAAAATGAGAGCGGAGGCGGACTGACTGATCTAATCCAACTCCTTCTTCCTCCTCGCTTCAGCAGCCTGGCGATCGGCCTTGAATCGCCGCTGCTCTTCTGGATCTGTGGCCTGCTCCGGCGTCGCTCCAGCCAGAGTCATAGCAGAAATTAGCTCGGCCTCGGCAGCCAATCGAGCTTTGGCGGCGGCAGCCTCGGCAGCAGCAGCAGCGGCCATGGGATCGGCCTGGGAGGCAACGGCCTTGGAGGAGGCGGCCTGGGAGGCAGGCTTCTTTTGAGGAGGCGGAGGAGGAGCCACGGAAGTTGAAGGAATTTTGGATTTGGGGGTCTTCTTCTTCCTGGCGGCGGCGGCGGCGGCTCTTTCTTCTTCCCCCTTTTCGACATCATCAGAAAGGGCTCTGATGAGGGAAAGAAGTGTCGCGTCCTCCTCCTGCAGCTTGGTCACGGCATCCCTCAACTCCTGTTGACCATTGAGAAGGGAGGAGATAGTGCCGTGAATGGCGTTGATTTGCGTGTTGGAGGTCGATGCCGAGTTAGAGATTGAAGAAGTCAGATTTGTTACTCGCTCATTGACCTTGGCCAGGTCCTCCAACAGTTCCCCGATCTGGTCGCGGGACGCCATGTTCAGTTCCTCGAGCTGGCCCGGCAGGAGCTTGTCAGTATATTCCTTCAATAACCTCACGGCAAAGTCCGTGACACGCTCCCTGGCAGCTTCATCGGCCTGGATCTTGGCATCTTTCACAATATCGATCCGGGCCTCAGCTACGGCCTGCTTGATTTGCTCGGGAAGGTTGATGATGATGGACTCGAGCTTGGCAGATATGGTATCGAGCACGACCTCCACATCAACCTTTGAAATTTTGGGAGACGGAGCAGCAGCCTCAAGAAGCTGATCACCACCCTCATTCCTGGGTGGCGATTGCTCCGGAGTTTGAATCACTTCAAACTCGTCTCCAACATCGGTGGCGGAGTTTTATAGGGCGCGAGAGGCGCGAGAGAGAGTGTAGAGAGGGCGAAGGTCGATACCCAGAACCTTGGCCTCGACCTTCATGCGGCGCAGCACTAGAGATTGGAAATTTGAAGCCGCATCCTCCACACTGTAGAAGCCGAACTCCGCTTCCAGCGCCAACTCCTCGACCTTCAGGTCGTTGAGGGTAACGACCTATAGCAAGGCCTCAAAGACGTAATAATAACTCGACTTACAAACCAGATAGAACTGGAGGCGAGTAGCGAGGTCGAGGGACTTCGGGAGTTGAGCTATCCCCGGCATCAGGTCGATCACCTTCAGCCTAGCCTCGGCCTTCATGGAGGCGACCTGGGAGTGAGCAGCAGACATCGGCTGCTCAGAGAATGGCTGGATCGGCAGCACGACGTCTTCCTCCACGGGCACATCCCGAAGGGGGGAAGACTGAGAATCTTCAGCAGTGAGATCCTGGATCTCTACAGATCCAGCTCGTTGGACTGGGGGGGACCTCACAGGAGAGGGAACAACGACCTGCGGAGAAGATGCAGGGCGTTGCTTCGAGGCGGACGGCTCGGCGGCGGAACGGACTGGAGATGGAGTCCGTTCGGCTGAATGAGAGGGCGACGGAGAGGGTGATGGCTCCCTGTGAGGTGCAGATTCCTCGAACTGCACGGGGAGAATCCTGTGAAGCGGCCTGGGCGGATCACCGGATGCCGACTGCGTCCTCCGTGGAGGAGTCTTCTTCACAGGTTGAGACTTCTTGGCAGGGCGAGAGGGAACCAGGTCAACATCGGCCTTCCTCTTCTTTTGAGTGGGTCGAGCTGGGATCCTCCAACCGACCTTGGATTCGCCCGTCTTGGCGAGGTGCGCCCTAACATTGTCTGGGCAGTTATAAAAAATCTGCGGCGCCACCCCTATCGCCATCTCCAGTTGGTGGAGATCTTTTGGAATGAACAGAGGGGGGAAGGCTGGCTCATTGGACCATTTCCTATTCTTGAAGTAGGAAATGATAATGCAGGTGGCCTTCGTCCCAAGGCGAATCGGCCTTTTCTCGTTGTGGAGAGACACTTTCACTACGGCCTCTCCCTCTGTCTCGCAGACGATCTGCCTGGCCTCTTCCCAGAGCAGGGAGACCATCAATTTGGCCCAACTAATGGGCAGGTCGAGAATTACGGCCGCCAATAACTGAAACTTGAACGGAGTGACCTGGTCGTAATTCCCGATGTGCCCTAAGAAGCACTTCTGCACAAAGTCCATCAAGAGTCGGTATTTGGGTCGGAGCTCGTTCCTCTTGAAGGATATCGGCACGTACTGCCTTTGCTCAATCAGGACACGGTCTGCAACCTGCTGCAGTTGATCCCGAGAGATTTCGGAAAGCTGCATCGTCCCTCCTTCACCAATGCCAAAAGCAGCCTTCACTGTGTCAAGAATGTTGATGGTGATCATGGCCTTTTGGGTTCCGAGGGAGACGGTGTGGGTAGACACGGAATCGCCTTCATTCCAATTGTAAAAGAAGGCACCCACAAGCTTGGGAAGGTTCTTCGCCGGCCGGGTGAAGATGATTTGGTGGAATGGAAAGCATGTCTCCACCAGGGCGAACATGGAATCAAGATCGCGAAAACCGAAGTTCTCGCGCACCATGTAGGGCTCGAACTTGATGCGAGCCGTCAAGTAGTCCTCAATTTCTGACCACTGTAATTCCTTTCGACCGGAGGTAGAAACTTTTTCTGCCATTGTTGTTTTTCCTGCAAATTTTCGAGAAAGATTAGAAAAACAATAAAGAACTTGACAGAGAATTAAAACTTAATCGGTGAAAAGAGCACAAACCACGGCTTGTGATTTGATACAGTGAGAGAAAGTGGGAAAACGAAGAACACGACGGCGGCAGATTGGTTTGCAGAGTTTAAAAACTAGGTTTTGCAGAGAAGAATGAAGAAGGTAAGTAATGATTTTGAAGAAACTGCATGACATATATAGAAAATTCGAACGGTTGAGATCGTTCGAATTTGAAAGGGTTAAAGCTTTCCCTCTCACCCACGTCCACACGATTAAAGCGCGTGGAATGTGAAACGGTTCACATCCGCGCGTGAGGTAAGGAAACGTGCGAAATATGGCGCTTTTTCAGAAAAGTGGCAGGGAATTAAATGCAACATTGGTCAATGTGTCAATATTTGACACTTGACTGGATGTTTTACAAAAATGGTAATCATTACTCCCTTTTTCCTTATTTTCTGCAAATTAGCAGACCCTTAAATAATGTAAAACATTGAGAAATAAATATCAGTAATAAATGAAGAATTCAATGCGAATTAAAGAAGTTATAAGACAAAAGGGTGATACTGCCCTTTTGATTCTTCCTTTATTAATGCGGGCAGCATTAATGTTGATATCGGTCTGATGCTATCGGCCTTGTGGCAGATAACGGCCTGTCGAAATGATCGGCCTGGGGGAAGACATCGGCCTGGCGAAATAAACGCCCTGAACATGTGATATCGCCCTGGCGAGATTAAACGGCCTGGACTTATGATATCGGCCTGGTATTCATCGGCCTTTGTTCCCCCTCAAATGATGGATCATTTTGGGCAAGTGTTCCCCCTCAATTGAGGAACACAGGTCGATCTGTTGAATAGTCGACGGCCTGTTGATGGACACGGCCTGTTGATAGACACGGCCTGTTGATCGAGAACGGTCTGTCATCGGCCTGTAGGAAGGGATACGAGGCGACGGCGGACTCATCGATCTTGAAAAAGGCTGTTACTATTTGCCATCTCTACATCACGAACGACAACTCTACAAAGCTGCATCGGAACATGGCAAGTCACTCTCTCCAAAAACTCCGAAAACAACCTCATGTGTTTCTTCGACCAAGGATGGTCGGAATTCGTCGAATCCCACGCCTTGCACGTCGGCGATTTCCTCGTGTTCAAGCACACCGGAGACCTGCACTTCAACGTCGTCGCATTTGGCCTGTTTGAAGGTAACGGCCTGACAAACGACTTGTTCAAATGGTAACGGCCTGTTGAGTAGTTGACGGCCTGTTCCCCCTTAATATCGGCCTGTTCGTCCCGATTGTTGGTCCCGAACAAACTTTTGAAGGAGGTGGCAGGCTGTTGAGGAAATGACGGCCTGTAGGCTTACGATCGGCCTGATGACTCAACATTCAATAACCCTAGCTTTCCACATAGCATTTTGAATCTTTCTTCGGCTAGGGCTTTGGTTAGAATATCAGCTCGTTGAATGTCAGTGTGTATCTTCTCAATAACCACGTTCTTCTTTTCCACGTGATCACGAATAAAGTGATGTCGAATATCCACGTGTTTGCATCTTGAATGAAGAACTGGATTCTAAGTAATGGCGATGGCACTCGAGCTGTCGCAGAATATAGGCACTTCACTGACTTCAACTTCATAATCCTTAAGTTGTTGTTTGATCCACAAGATTTGTGCACAACAACTCCCTGCGGCCATGTACTCGGCCTCTATGGTGGAGGTGGCTACTGAAGTTTGTTTCTTCGAAAACCATGATATCAGCTTGTTTCCGAGAAAATGGCAAGTACCCGAGGTAGATTTCCTATCGAGCTTGCACCCTGCATGATCAGAATCTGAGTAACCTGTAAGCTGCAAATTGTCATCACAAGGATACCAAAGACCTAAATTTGTGGTTCCTTTGATGTATCGAAGAATTTTCTTTGCTGCTTCCAGGTGTGATTCCTTCGGATTAGCTTGAAATCGAGCACACACTCCAACTGCAAAAGTGATATCAGGTCGACTCACAGTTAAATAAAGTAATGAACCAATAATACCCCTGTACTGAGTTATGTTGGCAGGTTTTCCTTCGGGATCCGGGTCGATCTTCCCACCAGAGAGCATCGGTATTTTGACAGGCTTGCTATCTTTGACACCAAACTTGTCGACCAGCTCGTGTGCGTACTTTGTTTGGCTAATGAAGATTCCTTCATCGGACTGTTTAACCTGCAACCCTAGAAAGAAATTCATTTCCCCCATCATAGACATTTTATATTTTTCAGTCATGAGGTTACCAAATTTTTCGCACAAAATGGGAGATTTAGATCCAAAAATAATATCATCAACATAAATTTGTACTAAAAGGATATGTTCATTCACTTTGATAGTGAATAGCGTCTTGTCGACTGAACCACGCTTGAATCCTGATTCGATGAGGAAGGATGATAGCGTCTCATACCAAGCTCGAGGAGCTTGCTTAAGACCGTAGACGGCCTTGTGCAGTTTGTAGACTTTGCTCGAATCACCCTCCTCGAATCCTGGAGGCTGTTCCACATAGACTTCCTCTTCGAGAATGCCATTGAGGAACGCACTTTTAACATTCATCTGGTAGACTTTGAATCGTTGATGAGCGGCATAAGCTAGAAACAGCCTTATAGCTTCTAATCTTGCAACGGGGGCAAACGTCTCATCATAGTCGATTCCTTCTTGTTGACAGTAACCCTTTGCTACCAATCGGGCTTTATTTCTGACAACTTCTCCAGATTCATCTCTCTTGTTCTTGTAAACCCATTTGACTCCAATGACGCCCTGATGATAAGGACGATCAACTAGAGACCATACTTCATTTCTCTTGAATTCATTGAGTTCTTCTTGCATGGCTTGAATCCAGTCAGCATCACGAAGAGCTTCAATGGCATCTTTGGGTTCAATTCGAGAGAGATAGCAGCTTAGTAGCGCGCTTTCACCAATCGTCCTTCTTGTACGCACTCCTTGGTTTGGGTTCCCAACAATGAGCTCTTTTGGATGAGCATCGATCCAACGTCTGCGTCGTGCTCTTTCTTCATTTGAAATGATTGGATCGGGCTCATTAATGGGTTCGTCAAACTCCGGGTGAGTTGAAGGTTGATCAGTGGGAACGTGCTGTTGCTCGGGCTGTTGATCAGGCTGTTGTTCGGCCTGGATGTTGAGCTGCTCCATTGTGCTATCGAGCTGCTCGATTTGGGATGTAAGGTCGTGAACAGCATCAGTCTGGGGGACTGAGGGAGGGGGATCAGCCTGGTTAAGTCCGGCTGATGTATTACAGCTCGAAGTATGAACATTACTTGCATCACTTCCCCCTTGCTGTGTGACCTTTGGATTAGATTGATCCTCTTCCTCTAGATCATTAGGTGCCCATACTAGCAGGTCGTCAATGGGGGAGTTTGACGGCCTGTTAGCAGCGGACTGATCTGAACCTGTACTTGACTCTCTGTACAGACAAGTAGATTCATCAAACACAACATGAGGTGTTACCTCCACAACTAGGGTTTTCTTATTAAAAACTCTATAAGCTTTGCTAACCTCCGAGTATCCTAAAAATACTCCTGGATCGGCCTTGCTATCAAAAGTTTTTAATTGATATTTCCCATTGTTATGAATGTAACACAAGAACCCAAAAGCTTTAAAATACTTTAACCTGGGGAGCTTGTTGTTCCACAGCTCGTATGGGGTCTTTCCATGTCGGGTAGTGATGATCGACCTGTTTTGGGTATAGCAGGCTGTGTTAACGGCCTCTGCCCAAAACTTCTTTGGAAGGTTGGTTTCATCCAACATGGTACGAGCTGCTTCCTTCAGCGACCTGTTACGGCGTTCCACTACGCCGTTTTGTTGAGGTGTGCGTGCAGCTGAAGTTTGATGATGAATTCCACTCTTTGTGCAATATTCTTCGATCATCGCATTGATAAATTCGGTGCCTCGATCAGATCGAATGGAGATAATGGATTTCTCCTTTTGATTGCACAGTTTGCTCAGCAATGCAGGTAGCTTCTCCAAAGTCTCCTTCTTTTTGTACATGAAAATAACCCACGTAAATCTAGAATAATCATCTATAATAACGAGAGCGTATTTTCTACCGTTTATACTCAAGGGAGTGACTGGACCAAAGAGGTCGAGATGGAGAAGCTCAAGAATTCGATTTGAAGCTTGAGCCGTCACACTTGGAAAGGATGATCTTGTTTGCTTTCCAGCTTGACAGGCTTTGCAGATGTGATCACGATCGAAGACTTGATCTGGCAGGTCGTTCACCAGCTTGTTGCGTGCGAGCTTGTTGATGGCCTTGAAGTTCAAGTGACTCAACCTCTTGTGCCATAGCCAGCTGGTCTCGGAATCAGCTTTTGTGACCAGGCAGGTCTCTATCCAATCATTCCATTGAACAATGTAGAGTCTATCCTGCAAAATTCCGGTAAGAAGAATTTCTTCTTCCTCATTTTTCACGAGACATTTGTTAGCGGTGAATTCTACTCGTTTACCACTCGAGCAGAATTGCGACACAGAGAATAAGTTATGATTAAGACCTTCAACATACGAGACGTTAGAAATAGTTGTTTTACCAACCTTTAGATCGCCCTGGCCTCTCGTAAGTCCCTTAGAATTTCCTCCAAAGGTTACAAGTGGCCCGTCTCGTTCTTGATAGTTTGATAGTAGCGTTTTGTCACACGTCATGTCCTTTGAGCATCCACTATCAATGATCCACACAGCTCCATGAGCTGCTTGGCTCCTTCTTTGAGCCTTCCCGACCTGCAATTAGTTAAACTTAGCAACCCACTTGAGATTGGGTGCTACATCGGTTGCGGGAACGGCCTTTGGGACCCAAATTTGTTTTGCCGGTCTGCTTCTATCCGAGGCTGAGGACGAGGCAGTGGCGGTCTTGGGCTTGGGAGCCTTGGACTTCTTTGAGCGAGGGTGACGAGGCTGATAATACTGCTCTTCATGAAGACCAGGTTGATACTTCCAGTCTTGGAAGTTCGACTGTTGAGAATAGTGGCAGTGACAACCTTGATGAGCAGGAAAGAAGAACTGAGGGTGATACGACCTTTGATAGTACTGGCCTTGGTATCGCCCTTGGTGAACAGCCTGATTTTGATGATAGGGGGCAGGTCGACGTTGCTGGACAGGTCGACTCTCTTTCCTTTGAGGAACAGGCTGTTCCTTCTTTTGTTGCTTTAGGAGGATGGCTTGGGGCTGTCGAACTGGATTCTTCAGCTTGACCATCTTATCTGGGAGAGCTTGATGAGCTTTCCGAACACTCTTCGATTTAGGCTGTGCTCTCACGAACGTGATCTCGCAGTCTTTGTCCTTGCTTTTCTTGGATTCTCCGTTGAATCCAATCCCAGAGTGATCACGAGGATTGCGTTGCATGGATTGGACCTCTTCTAATTTCTTTCCGCTTTTCTTCAACTGACTCAAGGTGAGTTGAAGTTTTTCTTCCTTTTTCACGAGGAGTTCGTGTCGAATTACCAAGTCAGCCAATTTTGAGGTAATGCTGTGTATTTCGGCATCTTTGGTTTTGAGGGACTCGTCCTTCTCGAGCGCCCTGGTATCGAACTCCTTAACCCGGAAAGTCAATTCATCAACCTTTGACTTTAGGGCTTCTATCTCCTTTTCCTTTTCTTCATCATAGGGAGAGAATCTTTCTTCTAATGCCAGCTTGTATTTTTCTTTTTTGTCCATTAGCTCAGCATTATCTTCAACAACCTCTTTGAGTGTTTCCACGAGGTCGGCATAGTCATCGAGCTGCTTCTTGATTTCTTCCCAAGACACAGCCTCGGATAGTTCTTCACCTTCTTCTGCACATTCATCGTCAGAGAAAGAAAGTGAAATGGGTTGAGGAACTACCTTTGATGATCCCATGGTTTGTTGGAGTTCTCCAACAAAACACTCTTCATTATCACTTTCGTCGAAAGCGATGTAACCCTCGTCATCACTTGACGAGCTGTCAGAGAGGTGAGCTTCCTTTGTTTCTTCGGCGATCATAGCAGCTCGTTGTTCCTTGAGCTTTTTGTCACGCTTTGCACGGAGCTCGTCTCTCTCGGCCTTGGTAAAATCTGGACAATCGGTCTTGTAGTGACCTGGCCTGCCACAACCAAAGCAACCACCCTCGGGTGTGTTAGAAGAATTGAAGGTTGAGGGTTTACCTTCTCCCTTTTTGTCAGGGCGGTCGTGGCTGCGGTTTGAGAAGTTTCGCTTGTTGTCACGATAGAACTTTTTGTATTTGACAACCTTCCCTAGGAGCTTCTCATTTCTCCTAGCAGCTAGAGCATAGTTGAGAGTTATCTTCTCGAACTTCTTGACGATGGATTTGTCAATCGGACTTGGGGTAGCAGCAGAGGCTGAGTCGGCCTTGAAAGCTACCTCCTTGTTCTTTTCATCAGCCTTCTTGCTGGTGGAAGGCTGTGTTGATCCATGGATGCGGATCATCTCATATTCATTTCCGACAAGAATGTCGAAAAGATCTTCAGTGGTGAGGGAGTTGAAATCCGATCGGGCTGGATGCATGGCGGCGTATACGTGCCAATTTGCTGGAAGGGCACGTATCACTTTAAGATTCTTCTTGCGTTGCGTATATTTGTACGGGTTGATTGCAGCGACTTCGAGAATAATCTCGGTGAAGCGAATTTTCATTGCTTCTATGGTTTCACCTGAAACCATCTTGAAGTCATCGAACTTGCTGCACGCCATGGACAGCTTGTTCTCTTTCATTTCCTCTGAACCAAGGCTGATGGACCGGAGGGTGTCCCACATTTCTTTGGCGGTTTCAAGATTTCGGATCTTGGCCAGGTAGACGCCCTTCACGGTGCTGGAGATGAGTCCCTTGGCATAATCATCGAGGCTGGCCTCCTTCCTTTCCTCGGTTGTGTAATCGCGAGGATTTTTTAGGACTTTCTCGTATGTAGCCTCCCCGGGGGCTGTTCCGTCCACAATAATCTTCGCAGCATAAATGGGGGAGGGGCCATTTTCGATAATATTCCACATAAGGACGTGATGTGCCTTGAGACACATCTTGATACGGAAACTCCAGTCTTCAAGCCCTGAATGGAGAAGTCTTCACATACCCTGAGAAGAGAAGCTTCCATTGCAAAATAATATGATATGCGTGAATGAAAAAGATTTTTCTAAAGGATCGGTTCAAAATGACCAAAAGTTTGAAAAAGAACTTTTAGTATGCAAAGCAGCGGTCAAAAGAACCACTGCTCTGATACCCCACTTGTTGGTCCCGGGAAAGAGTAATTGGTGTATGGGGGGGGGGGGGGGGGGGGGGGGGGGGGGAGGGGGAATACACCAATAACCAACCGTTTTTGACTTTTGAAAATCAGGTCGATCTAAAGGTCGATTGTCATGGTCGATCTTTATTAGAGACAGGTTGATCTATCAAGCTCGTTTGGGAACAAGCTTGATTTATCAAACTGTGCTTATGCGGAAGTTGGTGGAGGTTGATTTACTCTTTGAAAAATCTCAAGGCTGAAAGTAGATAGCAGGTTGATGCGTGATATGCAGGTTGATGCTCGTCAGTTTGATAATAAAATATAAGGGTGATAAATAAATAGAGAGAGAGAGAGAGAGAGAGAGAGAGAGCGCGATTTATCGTGGTTCGGAGAAACCCTCCTACGTCCACATCAGGTCGATTCGACCTGAGAATCCCTTTACCTTTGGATTCAACCTCTCTCTTATTTATAATGACTGAGTATCAGTTCTAGATACAATCTAACCTGAAAATATCTAGACACGAGTTTTGGGTCGTGACCCTTACAACCTTTCGTACTAAAAAGTACAAACAACCTTTCACTTTTACAGAGCTTGACTAACTCTATAATGGCGAAAACACAAACAAACTTTCTAACTTCGAACGGGTCGGAGAAGAAGTTGTTGAATCAACGACAAGCAGCAGTGAACGCTTCGTCGTTGTGGAGTTTATCGGAATCGGAAACCTCTCTTCGTCAAGTGTTTGGGAAACTAATCGAATTTCGAACACTTGAATGGATATGAATTTGAGAGAGGTTTTGGGCAGAGATTTGGCGTTGATAGCTTGAGTTTCCCGTGCTTGAATCCGATATGGCTTGAAGTATTTATAGGCTGTTGGGAATTGTTAAGGACTAAATTGTTAAGGGGGAACTACATGGGATATTTGATAAATAAAGTCATTTGTTTTGATTAGATCCCAAAACCCCAAGCGTCCTATTCCCAAGCGACCCATTTTGATGTAGTTTATAGGTAAGAATTTTTCTAAGCCTACTCTGTTAGGATGGCTCTTTCTTTTGCTTAGATTAGGCTTCAAAAGTTCAAGTGAAGGCCACTCGCTTGAGTGTGTTCTCCAAAGCGAAGCGGGTCAAGCAAATCGAAGTGAAGCGTGCCGAAGAATAGCGAAGCGAAGCAATCGCTACAGTAGATTCAAAGTGAGTCTGCCAAAGCGAAGCGAAGCGAGCGCTACAGTTCAAAGCGAAGCAAAGCGAAGCAAGCGCTACAGTGGAATCAGGTGAACCCACTAAAGCGAAGCGAAGCGTGCGCTACAAAGAAAAGCCGAAGCGAGTCAACACGAGTCAACACTTAATTTAGTAGTGTCACGGGAAATTTATTTCTCAAGTGACTCACTACAAATTTGACTGTGAAGCGACTCACTTCAGAGCGGCCACTACAACTTCAAAACGAAGCGAGCCACTACCTACCAGAAAGCGACAGCACAAATTCCCGCTCCGAATTTGAACTCCAGTCAACTGGAGATCTCCGCATTAATTACGAGATCTTCACGTGTCGAAAGCGGAGAGGAGCAGAGGAGTTGACTGCCAGGCCGACAAAGGCGCCGCAACAGTACTGGGTCGCTCCAGTTACTGTTACACTTGGAAGTTAGCCAATTTTGGCAAAATGCCAAAACTGCGCGTCTGCAAAAGCTACTGCCTGCGCAAGTACTGTCGAGAGGAGGAGGGACAAGGCCACCAACCAAGCAACGGATCTCAGCCAACCCTCCGCCTATAAATAGTGAAGGATCACAACGTGAAGAAGCAGAACACTACTTGAGCATTCGAGCGCATACAGCAAACAAACACTCCCAGCTTTCTAGTAATCTTCGAGTCTTTGTTTTCAAGTGTTCTCCGAGTTTCCAGTCTATCGGAACTCGTCTTCACAACCTTCACACTTAGAGTCTAAGCCCATTCCATATCCAAGCTTAGAAGAAGAGCTCTAGCCATCTTTGCACTTATTGTAAAGAGCTCTTCATAGTGTGTCGTCAACCAAAAACCCTAAACTTCGTCTGTTAGGTTTTGAGTGTTGTCGTTAGGTTGTCCAGATCCAAGGCCCTTCTTTCATCGATTGAAGAAGCCTCGATCGTAGAGTTGAGATCCAAGCTAACACTTACATCGTTTGTGTAAAGCTCGATCGAAGCTAGGCTGTAAGGAGAGCCCGTAATCTCCCTGTCTGTCTGACTGAAGCGAGTGAAGCTTCTAGTCTAGTTAGGTTTTTGGTGTGAACCCGGAATCACCCAGCGTCTGTCAGATCCAGGCAAGTGAAGCCCGATCTCGACCAAGGTTTTTGAAGGACCCGTAACCTTCAAGTTCTTGAGTGAAGAGAACAGTTGCCGTCGTGCAACAAAGTGGACGTAGGAGCATTATCTCCGAACCACTATAAATCTTCGTGTCGTATCTCTCTAACCCTAAACTCTTTATTACGATTATCCATTGCACGTGCATATAAACAAACTTAACTTGGATTTTCAATTACTTAGGAAAGATTTTAGCTCACCAAATTCCGCACAAAGAGTAAAGTCTCACTCTTGATCAAGCTCTAAGCTTAGGTCAAGAGATTCGTGATTGCTTTAGATCTAGCCCTCGGCTAGGTCTTAGTATTTTCAAAGAGCACTTTACTTTATACTCTGAGTTAAGGAATTGAAGTTGAAAAACTTCAAAATACGTATTCACCCCCCCTCTACGTATTTTTCCTATAGCAAACCGGGACCAACAAGTGGTATCAGAGCAGCGGTTCTTTCGAGCCTCTGCTTTGCGTATTCGAAGCGAGTCCCCACTCGCTTCACGTTGTCTCACTGAACCAGATCCTATTTTCCTAAGTGCATCAAAACCTCACCCACGCATATTGCATTTACTGCTGATAGTTTGCTATGTCTACATAAAGTGCATCAAATCTTCCACAGTTCTCGATCGAAGGATACGAGATATGGAGTTTCCGTGTCGAGAGCTTCCTATGCTCAATCCACGACCGGATGTGGGAAGTCATTGAAGACGGACCAATCGAAATCAAGAAAGCCATATCTGTGGAGGTTCCAGCCGCTGAAGGTCGTCCAGCCCACGTTCGACAACAATACGTGGAGAAGGATAAGGATGAGTATACTCCAAATGACTTCAAAGTTGCCAACCTCGACAAAATTGCACGTCACACGATGCAGAGCACCGTGTCGGATGCCTATCTACCACGAATAAGGAAATGTGCAACGGCAAAGGAAATGTGGGAAACCCTAGCCCTCATTTCTCAAGGCACAGACAAAATCAAGGAGAACAAACTCGCCGTTCAGATGCGGGAGTTTGAAAATCTGGTGATGAAGTCCGGAGAATCCATCGACGCCTTTGAGCTGAGAGTTACCAACATTACTGCAACTCTCAACTCGCTTGGGAAGGAACTCACAGACAAGGAAGTAAATCTGAAAATAGTCCGTGCTCTCACAAGGAAGTGGCAGACTATGAAGGAGCTATATCTAGCTACCAAGGATCTAACGAAGCTCACGCCAGAAGTGCTGTTCTCCGAGCTCAAAGCTCAAGAGTTTGATCTGAATCGAATGAGCCTCGACGACGAGGATGAAGCGCCCACTACGTCAAAAGGAGTAGCATTCAAAGCTGCCGAAGCGCCAAGCGAGCAGTCGCTAGCCAAGATGACGAGAGAAGAATTGGAAGAACACATTGCGTTCTTATCCAAGAACTTCAACAAGATGAACTCTCGAGTGGGCAAGTATAAAAGATTCTACAAGCAGTACAAAGGGAGGAGCACTGATGCTCGAGAAGGAAAAGGAAAGAGAGAAGAGACGACCAAGCCGATCCCGCGCGACATGATGGAAGTGGAGTGTTACCACTGCCACAAGATGGGCCACTACAAATTCGATTGCCCAAAGCTAAGTGCCAAAGAGCGCGAAGAATTGAAGGCCAAGAGGGATGCCCCAAGGTGAGCGCTCGTAGCGAGTGAAGTGCCGGTCGCTACAACTGAAGATCCACCAAGCGACTCAGATGCATTCACCGATCCAAATTCCAGTGATGGTGAGGATCTTGGATTTATGGCGCTCACCGACGAGGAAACAGGAGAGGTATTCTTCTATCCTTCAATCACTTCAATTACACTAGCACACACTGTCAATGAGGAAGAGCAATCCTCTACATGGAGTGAGTTGTTTGACAAGCACCAAAAATTGTCAAGCGACCACGAAGTGGTAAAACAAGCTCTGTCTCGAAGCGAGAAGGAGAACCGAAAGCTAGCCCGTGAGCTTGACGAAGTCAAACTTAATTTAAGGGCTATGACTAGTAAGTTCGAGGATCTCTTCGCTAGACATCAAAGCTTGGAGGGAAGGTATGAAACCCAGTCCACTCTAGTTGCCAACTTGAACAAAGCATCATATGCTAGGCAGGCACTAGAGGGCTCGCTTCTGCCTTTTGGTAGGAAAGCAGGCCTTGGATATGAGGGTGGACCTCCCAAGCCGACTGTCTTTGTTGGTGCATCACACACTACACCATCAGTCACTTTGGAATTGCCCACTGCATCCAAAGCGACCACCAACAAGGATAAAGGCAAAGTGGCTGAGAACCCTAAAAGGAAGCCAATGAAGATGTCTATATCTTTAAGGGCAGACCCTAAGGGCAAGCAAAGTTCAACAGTCCCTAGCACTCAACATGCTAAGTCTTACCAATCCAAGGGTAAAGGGAAAACTGTTGAAGCTTCTAAGTCTCAAGCCAAGACACGAGAGACAAGGGATCTACCTCCTAAAAAGAGGAGTAATGTCTATGTGTCACGTTATCCGGACTGGAGATGGTCCAACCGGACTAACATTGAGGGGGAAGATTTTGAAGCTTCCACTGGGTCGCTTCAGATTCCCAGGGTTTCTCAAGCAAGTCAGGGTCGAAACCCTAGTTGGACCGCTTCGAGGAAACCAAGCGAGCCGCTTCGACAGACTAGAAACCCTAAGTTAGTCTCTAAACCCAGAGCTAATCCGAAGCGAGTCGCTTCAGGATATAAGCAAAGTGGGAAGAGCATGGGTAGGACTGAAGCGAGCCGCTACCCCTCTTGCACACACTGTTGCACTTGTGAAGCTGCTTCTAGGCAGTACACCAAGTTTTCAAAGGTCGAGAAGCCCAAGACACAAGCTTCATCTCAAAAGAGAGTGAAGCAAGTGTGGGTACCTAAGGGAACTAACCTGCAAGGACCCAAACTGATTTGGGTACCAAAATCTGTCTAATTGCAGGTGAGCGCCGTGGATCCCATGCCAAGTGAGGGTCAACTAGTATGGTACTTGGACAGTGGATGTTCAAGACACATGACTGGCATGAAAGCTCTACTTCACGACTATATAGAGAAGAAGGGTCCACACGTTACATTTGGTGACAACTCTCGAGGAAGCACCAAAGGATACGGCGCACTGAAAGTTGGAAAGCTCACAATTGAAGAAGTTTCCTAAGTGGAAGGACTCAAGCACAACCTGTTATCCATTTCACAGTTCTGTGATAAGGGGTACAGGGTGGAGTTCATCTCCAACAAGTGCATTGTGAAGAGCAAACTCACGTCCCAGATTGTGCTCACTGGAATAAGACAAAGGTACGTCTATATAGCACAATGGGATAGCTGCAAAGTGGAGACGTGCTTAGTTGCAAGAAGTACTACAGAAATTGGATGGCTATGGCACAGACGCTTGAATCACCTCAATTTCAAAGCTATCAATCGCTTAGCTCGGAAAGGTTTGGTGCAAGGCATACCGAATGAAGTCTTCATCAAAGACCATCCATGCTCACCATGCCAAAGAGGGAAGCAGACGAAGAAGCACTTCGCCAGTCTCGAAGAAGCCTCATCAAAGCGAGTGCTCGAGCTGCTTCACATGGATCTGTTTGGTCCAGTTACTCCAGTTAGTGTAAATGGAAGGAAGTACACTATAGTTGTAGTCGACGACTTCTCTCGCTACACTTGGGTTGTATTTCTATTCAGCAAGAAGGAGACACTGACCAAACTGCCACAACTACTCAAGCGATTGGCTGTAGAGAAGAATCAAGCTATCGTGACCATTCGCTCCGACAAGGGCACAGAGTTCCTGAACTCTACAATTGAAGCGTACTGCACGGAGCATGGCATAGCACATCAAACTTCTTCAGCACGCACTCCTCAGCAGAATGGAGTTGCTGAAAGAAGGAATCGAATCATCAAAGAAGCCGTTCGCACCATGATTGCTGACTCGAAGCTTCCGATGAAGTATTGGGCTGAAGCTGCCAACACGGCGTGCTACACACAGAATCGGACGCTTCTCAACAAACGGCACGACAAAACACCATATGAAATATGGACAGGGAGAATTCCTAACATATCTTATTTCCATATTTTTGGTTGTAGGGTCTTCATTCACAACAATGGGAAGTCACAGTTGAAAGCCTTTGAAAGCAAAGCAGATGAAGGAGTATTCTTAGGATACTCTACATCTAGCAAAGCCTACAGAGTGTTCAACTGTAAAACCCTAATTGTGGAAGAATCACCCCATGTCGTATTTGATGAATCTTCTTTAAGTCTTCCACAGGAACAGGCCCAAGCGAATGAAAAGGATCAAAGCAAGGAACCCTCAAATCAACTCACTTGGGACGTGCTTGATGAAGATGATGAGATCAAGGACTCAAGCGAGCAGGATCCCAAAGGAGAAGTCGAAGCTGCCCCCAAGATTCCTGAAGCTAGTACTGGCCAAGCACCCAATCCAGGCGCTTCAGACGGTGAAGCGAGCGACAAGGAAGCAGATGAAGATGAAGCTGGCGGATCCAAGCGTGCATGGCTCAAAGATCACTCACCTAGCCAAATCATTGGAGATCCATCCAAGGGTGTAGTGACCAGAAGTCAAGTGTTTGGAGAAAGTGCCATGTTCAGTTGCTTTCTCTCAAACATTGAGCCATCAAGCGTGGAGGAAGCCCTAGCCGATTCTAACTGGGTGGTCGCCATGCAAGAAGAGCTGAATCAGTTCACCAGGAACGACGTATGGTACCTCGTGGATCATCCCAAGTTTCAGCATGTTATTGGCACCAAGTGGGTGTTCAAGAACAAGACGGACGAGGACCACAACGTAGTGAGGAACAAGGCGCGACTAGTTGCTAAAGGCTACTGCCAAGAGGAAGGAATCGACTTTGACGAGACCTTCGCTCCAGTGGCACGTCTTGAAGCAATCCGTTTATTTCTAGCCTATGCAGCGGCCAAGAAATTCAAAGTGTACCAAATGGATGTGAAGAGCGCGTTCCTCAACGGTGAATTGAAGGAAGAAGTGTATGTGGAGCAGCCACCGGGTTTCGAGCAGGGAGATAAAGTGTATCGCTTGAAGAAAGCCCTGTATGGGTTGAAGCAAGCTCCCAGAGCTTGGTATGATACATTATCTCAATTCCTAGTGGAAAATGGATTCCAAAAGGAAAAGATAGATCGGACTCTCTTCACCATCAATCATGGAGATGATATGCTATGGGTCCAGATCTACGTGGACGACATCATATTTGGGTCACCAAACCAGTCGCTTAGCGAGAAGTTTGGAGAGCTAATGAAGACCAAGTATGAGATGTCAATGATTGGCTTGATGAGCTGCTTTCTAGGTCTTCAAGTGAAGCAGCAGGATAATGGAATTTTTATCAACCAGGCCAAATACACTCGAGATATGCTTGCCAAGTTTGGTGTTCAACATGCTAAAGCCGTGAAGATCCCTATGAATACCAACTGGAAGATGGAGCCAGACGAAGGAGGAAAATCTGTGGATCCTACAGACTATCGTGCCCTAATTGGGTCACTACTCTATCTCACTGCAAGCAGGCCCGATATCGCCTTCGCAGTCGGAGTCTGCGCTCGCTTCCAAAGCAATCCCAAACACAGCCATCTTGAAGCTGCCAAAAGGATTCTTCGATATTTGAAGGGCACTGTCAATATGGGGCTGTGGTATCCAGCAGAAGACAATTTGGAGCTCACTGGATATTCCGATGCTGACTATGGAGGCTGCCGAGTTGATAGGAAATCAACGTCGGGCACATGTCAGTTCTTGGGAAGCAAGCTAATCTCATGGTTCTCAAAGAAGCAAACAAGCGCAGCCACTTCAACAACGGAAGCTGAATATATGGCCGCAGGAAGCTGCTGTTCTCAAATCCTATGGCTTCGTCAACAGTTGAAGGACTACAAAGTTGAAGCGAATGAAATTTCGATCTTCTGCGACAACAACAGTGCCATATGTATCTCGCAGAATCCAGTGCTTCACACCAGATGCAAGCATGTGGAAATTCGACATCATTTCATTCGTGATCATGTCGAGAAGAAGGATATCAAGCTCGAGAAAATTCATACCGATCTCCAGCGAGCAGATATCCTCACCAAGCCTCTAGCTGAGTCTCGATTCAACCAGCTATGCATGGAATTAGGGTTATTAGACCCTGGTGAAGAATGCTAGTTCCAGGATGCACGAAGGAGTGTTCGCTTGTTCTCTTGTGCGTCACTCGCCTCGGATCTTCACCAACTCAAGCGAGCCACTTCAAAACTCACTCGCTTGAAGAAAATGAAGTTAGGTGGAGAAAGGTGGAGTATTGGAAGAAGTTCCCTACCAACTTATTGGAATTGTTAAGTATATGGTTAAGGGGGAACTAATGCTTCTCTCGGAGAAAGCTACTTCCAAAGCGAGCAAGAATGCTGCAATCTTGAATTCTGCATTGCTTCAATTTGCCCTAGCTTGGGTCAAAGCGAACCAACTGCAGATTCATTCTTTAGAATGTAGGAAAGCTTGAAGGTTTACCTTTTTATACAAAAGGTTGCAGGGCTGGTGACATGCTTCTGCGTAAAATACGAGATTGTCTTGTCAGAGCATTCTCATTGTCATCCTGTCCATTTCTGCCCTGAGATAAGGACTTGTACTCATCCCCCATTCGTCGTGAATAAGTACACTTACGTGATGCTCCCTTCGGGTTGTAGTAAGCTTGTGTACTTTATTCATTTTCTCCCTCATTCACTTCGATGGAGGACTCTCTAATTCGTAGAGGAAGATGAATGCCATGAAGATGAATGCCATGAAGATCTAACTCAACGTGTAGCATTCAACAGGTGGTATCTAATTCAAATGAAGTCTTCAATTTGTGGTATCAATCTCCTACGAAGTGAGATTGACTGGTAAGTGTTTCAATTTTAAGTACACTAAGTGAGCCGAAGCGTGCTAGAAACCTTCACTCACTACGTGGAAAATATGAAATGAATCTGACACAAATACAAAGAGGAAAACACTCTTGTTTATCCTCGAAGTATGTAAGTCAGAAACATTTTAAATTAAGCAAAGAAATTCAATTTCTTATTCCAGTCGCTTCAGATGGCCAAGCGAGTGCTTCGTCACTCAAAGCTAGCCATCGCAAGCGAGTGCAGAACAATCACTCAAGCGAATGCCTCTCAAGCGAGTCAAGCCGTAGCGGCTCAACTCGAAGCGAGCGGGCATGAAGCGAGTATGAGCTGTCTGCACTCGAGTGCAATTTTACTTTCTGCTGTGTATTTAATGCAGGTGCAGGAACGACGGAAATAACGGGCGCGTGTTCACACGTTTGAATTTGAAGCGGGAAAAGGCGGAGAAGATCCAGCCGTCGAATCTCAACAGCCCCCAATCTGGAGCCGTTCGATCAACGCCGTAGACGACAAGCCAACCATAGAAGGGCACGTGGCGACGCCAAGCAAGTGGCGGTTCACTTTTACTGTGATGACGCCGGACACGTCAGATCCATCACCGCACGTCCGCCGCCTACCTACAGGATTTTCGGTGTTATTACCGTCCTACCCCTGCCACGTCAGCCATAACCTAACTCTATATATATGGGACGAGGCAGAACTGCAAACCTTTCACAGCCTTCTAAATTTGCCATTCTCGTGCTAGATCTGCAATTGCTCTGCAACTCACGAGTCTCAACCCTTTCTACTTCATTGTTAAAATTTTCTTCAAGTTCTTTCAAAATCACCATGGGAAAGAAGAAGAATACCGAGACGATGGAGGAGTTTCTCGCGGAGGTCGACAAACACATTAATGTCGAGCCTCATCTCGATCCAGCCATCATCGAGAGGAATGGATTTCTCCGTAGGGCCGTGACCAAGGCCGGCCAATGGAAGTTTGTGACGGCAGTCCCGTCAAAGATTCTGGCCAAAGCCGTCGGTGAGCTCCTGCTAAATTTGAGGAAGGAGCAGAACATATCCTCTTTCACCGATCCACAGACGAGGAGGCCAGTGGAGGTGGACATGAATGAGCTGATCGGCACGTTCAACTTGCCGAGAGAAGGAGGAGACTCATTACTGGATTTGGGTCTCTCGGCCGGAGTTCAGTACGGTCGTTTTGCAACCGCCGAAGCCGATCCAAATTTCAAGGAGGCAAGTATCCGTTCTAGTTTGAAGGCCCCCTTCAACCACATTTGCGAGCTCTTCTCGAAGAGTGTCGCATGCTACATCGGAACCTTGGATACTCTCTCCAAGACAAAGCTGATCGCCACAGCAGTCATCGTCGACAGCCTCACCGGAACCAGCTTCAATTGGCATAACTGGTTCCTCAATCAAATCCATGAAGCTGCTGCCGACTTTGCGTTCGTGAAGGGGAGCGCCGATCAGATTCTCCGCAAGGGGAAACTGAAGTTCTTCTCAAGGCTTTCCTATGCCTTGGAGAAGAAGTTTCCGGGCAAAGCATGGCCGGAAGATGACGTCACAATCTACAACAAGCAATCCATTTACTACGACAAATGGAGGAAGTCCAAGCAATTGATGGATTTGGGACTTCTGGAAATTGAAGTGCCCGTAGCGAGACCGGTTGCCGAAAGGCAAGCCGAAGTGAGCCAAGTGAAGCCGGTCGCTTCACCAGGGAAGCGAGCCGTGCCGAAGCGAGGCAAGAAGACAAAGCGAGTCGATTTGATTGTCCAAGAAAGCGAGGCGGTGGAGATGCCGCTTGAGGACATCGAAGCGACTCAACCCCAGCCTTTACCTATCAAAGCCAAATCACCCCCACTCCAAATCCAAACCCACTTTACCCAAATACCAGAACCTCAATTCTCATCAACCCAACAACCATTAAAACAGATAACCCCCCTCTCTCCCCATGAAGAAGAGTCAGCATCTTCTTTCCACATTCCCACTGTTCCATTCCTCAGCACAGATGAAGCTGCTGCCTACACTTCATTCACCCCACTTCAATCCCAGCCTATACAACCACCACCCACCGAAACTATCCAACCACCACCCACTGAAGCCATCCAGATTTCCGAAACCTCATCACCTACCCAATCCCTCTCGACATCGGCAGCTACAGCCGATACCGCCCAAACTGTCGGAGAACTTCCCATCATCCCTCAATTCAAAACCCCTGTTCTCACCGATCACAAGAGGGCTCTCGAACGCTATGTTCGAGATAGAGAGCAAGCCGCGGAGACAATCAACCTTCGCTACAATCTCAGCTCCGCGAGCGTTGCATGGAGCGACGTGTTCTACACGAACGTAGTAGACTTTCTGACGTACATCACGTACCGAGGAACAGAATACTACAAAATCTTCAGGCTCCTCAAAGCTTTCACCGAGGAGGAATTGATCCAGATGGAAGCCAAACTGCTCAATTTTATCGGCGAAAATGGCTTCCATGCCTTCCTTGAAGGGACCAGCTTCTGGGAGAAGCTGGATGCCAAGGTGAAGGAATCTTATCCACTCACCACAGTTCCAAAGCGAGTGCCCTCATCCCATGAGAGGAAGCTCATCCGGGAGTATAAGGAGGAGATGGAGATGAAGGATGCTGAGATCGCTAGTCTTCAAAGCGAAATCACAAAGATGAGTGAAGAGATGGAGAGGAAGGCGGGGGAGGTCATCAGTCTTAGAGAAGACTATGACAGGAAGAAAAGGGAATTGGAAGGAAAGGTGGAGGAGAAGGAGAAGCTTCTGGAGGAGAAAGAGAAGGCGCTGGAGGCGCAGGTGAAGCTAGTGGATAATAACACCAAAACCATCACTGAACTCAAGGGCTTGCTTGAGGCAGAAAGAAGCCGCTTGAGGGAAGTTAATGCCAAGCTCATCACTATTGGCAAGGAGAAAGTGGAGTTAGAGAAAGAAGTAAAGAAACTGACGGTGAAGCTGGAGGATAGGGAGGGAGAACTAGTGTTGAAGGGAAGCGAACTACTCAGTTCCAAGAAGGCTCTTGACTCACTTCGAACTGAGTTGAAGGGAGTCAAAGATGAGAGTGCAGTTGACAAAAGAGAGCTTGAAAGCCTGAGGGGAAATGCGCAGGCTCTTGACTTGAAAAACGCTGAATTATCCATTCTACTGCAGAAAGTCAAGAGGCTGAAAGAAATTCTCACTGTTAGGATCACTGCAGATGCCGAATTTCACAACTCTCTCAATCGGAGGGAAAGGAGGCTTGCAGTGATGAAGGCAGAACTTGAAGCGTCCAAGGAACACTTGGATCTCACACTTCAAGAAGAAACCAAAAAGATCACCAAAGCCATAGAAGCGGAGCTGGAGGCTCGCTTCAGAGAGGTGGAGCCTTTAGAGAGCATGATGGCGTCTGTTGTAGAGCGAGAGAGGCAGTGCGAATATCTACTTGAAGAGATATCTATCAAGACTGCTGAAATTGTGGCGCCATCCATGGACAAAACCCAGCAGATGCTTCAGACTGTCCTCAACACAGTCAATTCACTACATCAATCCCTCTCTGGAAAATCTATAATCCTAACCCCTGGCAGTGATGATGCCAAAAAGGGGGAAGGGCAAGTAGAGCAAGGTGAAGCTGGAGGTTCAGGAGGAAGGAGAGTCGGTGTGGAGTTAATGTTGGAAGGAGGAAGTGGTGATGGAGGAGATATGGAGGGAGTGGATGATGGAGCGAGGAAGGGGAAGGAAAAACTCACGGAGGAGGAGTTACTGAAACTACTTGAAGAGCCCAGTAGGCCGCTTCAAGAAAAAGTGCTGAGTGCTTCTATTGCACGACATCCTCCAGTCACTGTGATCACAAAGGAAGAAAAGAGGGTGCAGGTGGAGAAGGATGCTGCCTTGGCGTGGGAGTTGGAGCAGGTGTTTAAACTAACAAAAGATTCTATTGCTGCAGGTGCTTCATCTAGCTCCCAAGTGGCCGCTACTCCCAAGGTGCCCACTTCAGACGCCGCGCCAACTTCGACAGCCGCACTCACTACGACCACTGCTGCACTCACTTCGTCAGCAGTCGTCCCTCCAAGTGCTGCCAAGAAGGACATGCCACCTCCCCCACCACCAAAGCAGTCATTGAAGCGAGCTGCTCCAGACTCCAAGCAAGATGACCCCGAGGCCAAGCGCCAAAAGGTCAAGCAAGCAGTAGCTTCAAAAGCTGGAAGAGAGGAAAGAAAAAGGAAGGAAAGAGAAGAGGGAAGGAGCAAAGGCGAGAGGAAGGAGAGGAGTAATGAAAGGCGACTCCAAGTGATCAACGCACGGATCGAGGAACACTTCAGTGAAGTGTTACTCATCCAGTCCTCATTAGTGCGCAGCGCCTTCATCCCTCTCATGCCAGAAGAGTCCGAAGCATGTGAAGCTCAAGCCGTAATTGATGCATGTGACGTGACTACGAAGGAGATGGTTGAGTCTGGTCGATATCCTCTCAAGGAGGAGCAAGATTACATCCGCAAACGACTCAATGTGAAGCGTCCATCGTGGAACAGCGAGTCGGGAGCAAAATTCAAAAAGACTATGGCTCAACTGTCAAGCAGGTCAGAGGAGGAGTTGGCCAAACGGAGGGATGAGCACCTGGACGGAAGGGAAATCGAGGATTTCATTCCGAGAGATCTGCTCGAGCTGTGGCTGTACTACAAAGACCTATTCATCAAAGCCTATTATTTCTGGTAGGTAGTGCCGCTGCAGAATGAGTGTTCTCGAATAAGTGCACTCAACAACTTCCTTGCCACCTATGACGACAGATTGCGCCGCAAAATCTTCACAATGGCTGAACAAGCAGAGCCCAAGCCAATTGTTGTCAAGGTACCAGCTTTAAAGGAATTCGCCATGCCTTATCATCCAGGCACGGACGTTCCTAACAGAGGAATTATCGATGAGGAAGTAACTGAAGCCTTCAGGCTGGAGAGTGCATGGAGAAGACCTAGTATCCACACAGTAGACTCTATGGAATCGAGAGTGCTATCAGCTTACGTGGATACTGCTGCTATTGAAGAAGAAGAGGAGAAGGAGGAAGAAGGGAAGTGACGGAAGAAGGAAAGTAGGATGACAGGGAAGGAACTGCAGGAAACCTCTGAGTTTCAAGTTCCTTACATAATTTTTGTGTGAACTTCTTTTTCATATATCCAAATTTTTATTTCTGTCTCTTCTGTGTCATTTACTCGCTTTGTGAATGACTTTATATTTCTGCTACAAACTCATTAATTTAACCGAAAAAAAAAGGGAAGGAACTAAAAAGAAAATTACAAACGAAACTGCAAAGGAAGCAGTCGCTTGGAGTTCCCTTCACGGTTAGATAGACTAGATTTATTTTTATCTAAGTCGTATGGGTTTTGGCATCATCAAAAAGGGGGAAATTGTTGGGAATTGTTAAGGACTAAATTGTTAAGGGGGAACTACATGGGATATTTGATAAATAAAGTCATTCGTTTTGATTAGATCCCAAAACCCCAAGCGTCCTATTCCCAAGCGACCCATTTTGATGTAGTTTATAGGTAAGAATTTTTCTAAGCCTACTCTGTTAGGATGGCTCTTTCTTTTGCTTAGATTAGGCTTCAAAAGTTCAAGTGAAGGCCACTCGCTTGAGTGTGTTCTCCAAAGCGAAGCGGGTCAAGCAAATCGAAGTGAAGCGTGCCGAAGAATAGCGAAGCGAAGCAATCGCTACAGTAGATTCAAAGTGAGTCTGCCAAAGCGAAGCGAAGCGAGCGCTACAGTTCAAAGCGAAGCAAAGCGAAGCAAGCGCTACAGTGGAATCAGGTGAACCCACTAAAGCGAAGCGAAGCGTGCGCTACAAAGAAAAGCCGAAGCGAGTCAACACGAGTCAACACTTAATTTAGTAGTGTCACGGGAAATTTATTTCTCAAGTGACTCACTACAAATTTGACTGTGAAGCGACTCACTTCAGAGCGGCCACTACAACTTCAAAACGAAGCGAGCCACTACCTACCAGAAAGCGACAGCACAAATTCCCGCTCCGAATTTGAACTCCAGTCAACTGGAGATCTCCGCATTAATTACGAGATCTCCACGTGTCGAAAGCGGAGAGGAGCAGAGGAGTTGACTGCCAGGCCGACAAAGGTGCCGCAACAGTACTGGGTCGCTCCAGTTACTGTTACACTTGGAAGTTAGCCAATTTTGGCAAAATGCCAAAACTGCGCGTCTGCAAAAGCTACTGCCTGCGCAAGTACTGTCGAGAGGAGGAGGGACAAGGCCACCAACCAAGCAACGGATCTCAGCCAACCCTCCGCCTATAAATAGTGAAGGATCACAACGTGAAGAAGCAGAACACTACTTGAGCATTCGAGCGCATACAGCAAACAAACACTCCCAGCTTTCTAGTAATCTTCGAGTCTTTGTTTTCAAGTGTTCTCCGAGTTTCCAGTCTATCGGAACTCGTCTTCACAACCTTCACACTTAGAGTCTAAGCCCATTCCATATCCAAGCTTAGAAGAAGAGATCTAGCCATCTTTGCACTTATTGTAAAGAGCTCTTCATAGTGTGTCGTCAACCAAAAACCCTAAACTTCGTCTGTTAGGTTTTGAGTGTTGTCGTTAGGTTGTCCAGATCCAAGGCCCTTCTTTCATCGATTGAAGAAGCCTCGATCGTAGAGTTGAGATCCAAGCTAACACTTACATCGTTTGTGTAAAGCTCGATCGAAGCTAGGTTGTAAGGAGAGCCCGTAATCTCCCTGTCTGTCTGACTGAAACGAGTGAAGCTTCTAGTCTAGTTAGGTTTTTGGTGTGAACCCGGAATCACCCAGCGTCTGTCAGATCCAGGCAAGTGAAGCCCGATCTCGACCAAGGTTTTTGAAGGACCCGTAACCTTCAAGTTCTTGAGTGAAGAGAACAGTTGCCGTCGTGCAACAAAGTGGACGTAGGAGCGTTATCTCCGAACCACTATAAATCTTCGTGTCGTATCTCTCTAACCCTAAACTCTTTAATACGATTATCCAATGCACGTGCATATAAACAAACTTAACTTGGATTTTCAATTACTTAGTAAAGATTTTAGCTCACCAAATTCCGCACAAAGAGTAAAGTCTCACTCTTGATCAAGCTCTAAGCTTAGGTCAAGAGATTCGTGATTGCTTTAGATCTAGCCCTCGGCTAGGTCTTAGTATTTTCAAAGAGCACTTTACTTTATACTCTGAGTTAAGGAATTGAAGTTGAAAAACTTCAAAATACGTATTCACCCCCCCTCTACGTATTTTTCCTATAGCAAACCGGGACCAACATAGGCAGTTTTGAAAAACTAGCCGTTGGAGTCAGGCTGACGTGGCACTAGCCGTTGGATGCTGACTCACTTCTAGCCGTTGGGAAGATTCGTCCTTGCTGGCACACCACGTGGCAAGGATCAGGCCGTGAAGCTCCATGAAGGCGGAGCATCGACCTTGATATGATAATCCAGCACTTGAAATCTTCTAAGGCAATGCAGGTTGGAAGCTTGATAAGGAAGGTCGATAGACAGGCTGATGATCCAGGTCGATCCAAATGAGGCAGGTCGATCATATCGACCTTTCTCTTACAGGGTGGATCGAACTTGCATTTAAACATTAGAGAGCATCGACCTGCACTAACAGGTAGCAGGTCGATCTATCGGCCTTGACCCTAAAAAAGTAAAATATGCCTAAGTGTGGTTTCGAAAAACATCATCAAAATCAAACTGCAAGGGGTTCCCAACACTATTTGTAGGATATCCAAAGGGAACGAAAGGAGGTTATTTCTATAGTCCCCAGGATCAGAAGGTCATTGTGAGCACTAATGCCCGATTCCTAGAGGAGGACTTTATTTGTAACCATCGGTCAAGGAGTGAAATAATGCTCGATGAGTTGCGAGCATCAGCAGTAGCCAGTATTCCAGAACAGCCGAGAGTACAAGAGGTTATACCATAAACTGCACCCTTATCCGATACTGTATCTATTGGTCCCGGGTTGTTATAGGAAAAATACGTATAGGGGGGGGTGAATACGTATTTTGAAGTTTTTCAACTTCAAATCCTTAACTCAGAGTATGAAGTAAAGTGCTCTTTGAAATACTAAGACCTAGCTGAGAGCTAGATCTAAAGTAATCACGATTCTCTTGACCTAAGCTTAGAGCATGATCAAGAGTGAGACTTTATTCTTAGTGCGAAATTCGGTGAGCTAATATCTTTCCTGAGTAATTAAAAATTCCAAGTTATGTTTGTTTAAGATGCAGGTGCAATGAATAATCAAACAAGGAAAATAAAGAGTTTAGGGTTAGAGAGATACGACACGAGATTTATAGTGGTTCGGAGATAAAGCTCCTACGTCCACTTGTTGCACGAAGCAACTGTTCTCTTCACTCAAGAACTTTAAGGTTACGGGTCCTTCAAAAACCTAGTCAAGATCGAGCTTCACTCGCTTGGATCTGACAGACGCTGGGTGATTCCGGGTTCACACCAAAAACCTAAACTGGACTGGAAGCTTCACTCGCTTCAGTCCAACAACAGGGAGATTGCGGGCTCTCCTTACAGCCTAGCTTCGATCGAGCTTTACACAAATGATGTAAGTGCAAGCTTGGATCTAGACTCTATGATCGAGGCTTCTACAATCGATGAAAGTAGGGCCTTGGATCGAAACAACCTATTGACGAACTCAAAAACCTAACAACAAAACTTAGGGTTAGGGTTTTTGGTATACGACGAACACACTATGAAGAACTCTTTACAGTAGATGCAAAGACGGCTAGAGTTCTTCTTCTAAGCTTGGATATGGAATGGGCTTAGACTCTAAGTGTGAAGGCTGTGAAGACGAGTTCCGATGGGACTGGAACTCGCAGAACACTTGGAAACAAAGACTCGAAATTTGCTCTAAGGCTGGGAGTGTTTGTTTGCAGTAGGCGCTCGAATGCTCAGGAAGTGTTCTACTTCTCTTAGTCTTCATCCTTCACTATTTATAGGCGGAGGGATGCCGAGATCCGTTGCTTGGTTGGTGGCTTTGTCCCTCCTCCTCTCGACAGTACTTGCACAGGCTGGCTGCTTTTCAGACGCGCAGTTTTGGCTTTTTGCCGAATTTGGCTAAGATCCAATTTTAACAGTAACTGGAGCGAGCCAGTACTGTTGCGGCACCCTTGTCGGCCTGGCAGTCAACTCCACTGCTCCTCTCCGCAATCGACACGTGGAGATCTCGTAATTAATGCGACGATCTTCAGTTTGACTGGAGTTCAAAATTGGGGCGGGAATTGTGCTGTCGCTTTCTGGTAGGTAGTGGCTCGCTTCGCTTCAAAGTAGTAGCGTCCGCTTTGATCGAGTCGCTTCGGGTCATAGTTGAAGCGTCTACTTTAGAAAACAAAGTTTCCGTGTATTGCTTAAGTAACTTTTGACTCGCTTTGACTTTCGCTGTAGCGTTCGCTTCGCTTCGCTTTGGTGGACTCGCTTTGATTCCACTGTAGCGCTCGCTTTGCTTCGCTATTCTTCGGCACGCTTCACTTCGGCTCGCTAGACTCGCTTCGCTTGGAAAACACACTCAAGCGAATGGCCTTCACTTGAACTTTTTGTAATCTAAAAACCTAAGCAAATCAAAGCCATCCTAACAGAGTAGGCTTAGAAAAATTCTAACCTATTATCTAAATCAAAAATGGGACGCTTGGGAACAGGACAATTGGGGTTTTGGGATCAAATCAAAACAGAACACTTCATTCCAAAAATGTCCCATGTAGTTCCCCCTTAACATGTTCGTCCTTAACAATTCCCAATAGTATCTCCACCATCACTTCATCGCAGTGGGAGGGTTGTTCGTCAACCAGACCGTTTCATGTTCGTGGGAGAATCCACTGAACTACTCTCGGGTATCGAACATGATGAGATCGACCCCTGGACTTACAAGGAAGCGATGGAGGACGAGGATGCAGATTCCTGGAGAGTTTCTATGGATTCGGAGATAGATACCATAGTTAACATGGACGTGTACGACCTTGCGGAGCTGCCGGATGGGGTAAAGCCCATCGGTTGCAAGTGGGTGTACAAGAGAAAGAGAGGACCTGACGGGAAGGTTTTAGCCTTCAAAGCTAGATTGGTGGCGAAAGGATTCACTCAGAAAGAGGGAATCGACTATGATGAGACTTTTTCGCCGGTTGCCATGCTTAAGTCCGTCAGAATACTCTTGTCCATGGCGGCACATTTAGACCTAGAGGTTTGGCAAATGGACGTCAAGACTGCGTTCTTGAATGGGTACCTTGAAAAAGGTAGGGACATCTACATGCGCCAACCAGAAGGTTATGTGAGAGATGGCCAGGAGCATCTCGTATGGAAGCTTAAGAAGTCCTTATACGGACTTAAGCAAGCGTTTAGGTCCCGGAACATTCGTTTTGATGGAGTGATAAAATCCTTTGGATTTGTCCAGTGCATAAACGAAAGCTGTGTTTACAGGCTCAGTTCGGACGGAAGCGTGGTATTCTTAGTACTGTACGTAGATGACATACTTCTCATTGGCAACAATGTGAACGTGTTATCAGGCAGGCGTAAAGGATTGGTTGTCTGAACAGTTTCAGATGAAAGACTTGGGAGAAGCAGGTTACATCCTAGGGATCAAGGTGATCAGAGATCGCCGTAAGAGGATGTTAGGCTTAAGCCAAGCTTCATATATAGATATTGTGATCGCCCGTTTCAGCATGCAAAATGCCAAGAAGGGTTTTCTTCCCTTCAGACATGGCATACCTCTATCTAAGGACATGTGTCCGAAGACACAAGAGGAGATAGAGGACATGAAGACTATACTGTATGCTTCCGCGGTTGGGAGTCTCATGTACGCAATGCTGTGTACTAGACCAGATATCTGCTATGCGGTTGGCATGGTGGCGAGATATCAGTCTAACCCTGGTCAAGGACATTGGACGACTGTTAAGCACATATTGAAGTATCTCAAGAGGACAAGAGATCATGTGCTTGTTTATCAGTCCAATGAGATGATCCCGATAGGGTATACGGACTCAGACTTCCAGGCTGATCGAGATGAGAGGAAATCTACCTCAGGCTATGTGTTTACCTTGGGAGGTGGAGCTGTCACTTGGAAGAGTGTGAAGCAGAAGTGCATCGCAGACTCGACCATGGATGCCGAATATGTGGCTGCTTGTGAGGCTGCTAAAGAGGCTGTGTGGCTCCTGAACTTCCTTAATGAGCTAGAACTACTTCCCAGTTTGCCCAGAGGTATCACATTATATTGTGATAATGCTGGAGCAGTTGCAAACTGCAAGGAACCTAGGGCTCACAAGGCGAGCAAACACATAGAGAGAAAGTACCATCTCGTACGAGCAATTGTCGAAAGAGGAGAAGTAGAAGTGAAGAAAATCCCTTCAGCGGATAATCTGGCGGATCCGTTCACAAAGAGCTTACCAGTCAAGGTGTTCGACAAGCATGTCGAAGGGATGGGACTGGGGCGCCTCCCACACTAGTAAACTTTGAGTATAAGTGGGAGAAGATGTGTAATAGATGCTAGATTGTAGACACTTTGCCTATTTGTCACATGATATACTAAAAGTTTGCTTTAGTATAAGTGGGAGATTGATGGATTTGTATACTAGAAAGCAGGCCTTTTAGCTTGTATGCATGTGTTGTCCATAACCACTAACAATCTTCTATCTGATTAAGTATGAATTGTTATCTATGCATCAAACATCCATCCATTATCTCAAAGTTGTAGGCTTTATGGTGTGTTGTAGATCACAGAAGACCATAGTTGCCGGTTCCTCACGAGATATATAAGGGTATCACAATTGAGACAGTTCTGGATATAACTGTCGGTTTAGGCTGTAATATAGGCTGCATAAGTAGCTTGTCTTGGCTACTTGTCTATACTAGTATGTACGTGTACTGATAGGATCACGGTGCGGTGCATTCTTCTATTCTGACCGAATGTAGAAAGAATCAAGACCTCGGTGACTTAAGATGAACCTTAACTCTAGTTGAGTCGTAAGGGTGTATAGTTGTAGTCTGCTTCTTTGATTTACCATGGGTGAGAGTTCAGAGTATCTGCAACTCAATATGCTCCATATCTTGGGAAGCAACTACAACTAGTACGACTCTTAGTGCAACTGCAGCGGAGCACCATATCCTGGTAGAACAGGTTGATCACATCCCCTGAGGAATTCATTAAGGATTATCATACCAAACCCTGCAGGTGGATTAAATTCCCGTATGATGAATAAGGAATGAATGGTACTACTCAGGAATAAAGAAGTTGAATAACACGAGCAGTCAGAAGCTCTAAGTTAATCAACGGATGTGGGATATCTTAAATATGGGGGTCGCTAAGTCTATTACTAGCCCTGAACTCAACAGGGGTAAAACAGGTAATTCAGTACTATTACTCTAGTGGATTGTTTTAGTACTTATGGACAAAATTATACTCTGGGATGAGTATGGAGAATTTAGCCATTGGGAGGCCTCAGTTTTACCGGCTAGTAGATCCCTGATCTGGCCCAAAAAGCTCAATAGGCCACAGTATAAGGAATAAGTGGGCCACCAAACAGTTGGGCCCAGTATGGGGCGCCAACTCTGCTAATGGACGGTTTGTCCATGTGTTGCAGGCCTGGCCTGCAACTTAAGCCCAAGTCTCACTTGGTCTCCTCTATATATACCCCCTCAAGGTCTTGTTTTGACCTAACAGTCAGAATAAACGAATGCACTTAAATATTCTGAACAAGAAAGGGAGGCTAGGGTTAGAGAGAGAGAGAGACGCGCGGCCGGCTTCAAAGCAGATCGGTGGATTCCCGTTTTCCGTGGCTGATTCCGAAGTTCGTTGTCCATCCAACGTCAAAATCGAGCAGGGATACATATCAGAAGATCTATTCGCGAGTTCTCTACTTCTTCAGGTAATCGATCTAAAACCCCCTATGATTCCGCACTTAATTCATAGGAGCATGTAGGATTATGTTGATAGTTAGATATCCGAAATAGATCCTCGGGCGAACCGATCTTCACCGATCAGATATGGTTCCTTCAGTTGTGGAAGTTTGTCTCCACAACGTGAAGAGGCCACTTCGTTTGGGGACTAAAGTGACCGTGATCATGGCTTCCTACTTCAAAAATAGGAAGTAGTCTGATATGGATGAATTTCCCCACATCATCATTTCCTATGACCTCCACAATCTAAAGATGGCGATTGGAGTTGCGCTCCAAAATTGTTATGGGTCCCCAAACCATGTCACGGCGCATCTCATCCAGATCGATGAGTCCAAAAGTGGATGGACAGTGCCCCCTCGCCCTGTCTAGAATAAGAAAAGGAAGGTCGATGATGAGCCAGTGCCTTCCAAGCCCACCAACAGGACGCCACCTCCCGGGCCGATCAGGAAGCAGGCCCAGTCTTGCTCCCTCTCACGCCGTTCAAGTTCATCCTTCCTATGGAGGCCGAGGAATCCGCCCCTACCAGGATGCCTTCGCCAGATCGGACTCCCTCTCCAGTCCGTGATCCCGCTGTTGAGCCTACCGCTTCAACTCAAGCCGGCTGCCAAGCCCGCTCGCCCCCGCAACCTGTGATTCTCTCATCCTCCTCTCCTGCACCCTCCCTGCCCCGTGAGACGACCGCAGCCCATGCCGGGTCGGTCGAGATTGAGGATCTCATAGAAGACGCCCTGCAGGCTTCTTCACCTCCCCGGACTTCATTCCGTATTCGGTCGGTATTGAATTCGGTATAAAAAATTAGTATCCGGACGGATACGGATTTAGATACGTATAGTTGAATTCGGATACTAAATCGGATTCGTATTACATAGTATATGACCGTATCCACTTTTTACCATATTTCATCGGATATTCTCCGGATAACAAATCTGGATACCCGGATATCTATATATTTTAATATTTTTATAATTATTTTTTTAATTTTTAATTTTTAATTCATAATATTACTAATATCTATGTTTAAAAAATCACTAACTATTAAGAAAAAACAAAAGTTATTTACCCGCCATTTTTTTCTTCAGTTCTTTTTTGTGTTTTCTTCTTCAATTCTTCTTCATCGCCGCAAATGGAAGAAGACACACCTATGCCGTAAACTTTAAATCTACTATCCGATTATAATTATTTGAATCCGACCTGGATTTATCTTGTATCCGTCCGTGTCCGTATACCGAATATTCCGAATCCGACTATCCTGTATCCAGCTCAGGATTCAAAAGAAAAATATGGTATACGATACGGTATAAGCACTATCCGTCCGCATCCGAATCGTTTTCACCCCTACCTGCAGGTGCATACCCCTTCATAGTCTTTTTTGTGGAGAGAGGAGAGTGTTGAAGTGGAATTTGAAATAAAAATTGTATTTTTTAAAAAATGTTTGTATTCAAAACAACGTCGCTTTAATAAGTGAATAGCCGACTAAGCTTTAGCTAGAATGATTTTGCCACTTCGGATTTAATTTGGCCTGAAATTAGGTACCGCCGAAAAATTTCAACGATGTCAAAATTTATGTATTACTCCTCCATTTTTTTTAATAAGGGGTTTTAGTCATTTGTTTTTTTTTTTTTGTTTTTTTTGTTTTTTTTTTTTTGTTTTTTTTAAGGGGTTTTCATATTTCTAGCTAAAAAATTTCAATTTCCAACTCACTATTCTTCAATTTTCTCTTGTTTTCATTATCTTCATTTATCACAATTAATGTTTATCTCTTTCCCCAAAATAATTTCATCTATTTTTACATGAATAATGTAATTTACAAAGAAAAAATTAATCATGAAAGAATAATCATAAAGTTTTCTTAATTCCCGTATTTGAGCTAAAACCATTTATAAAAAAATGATGGGAGTAATTGATAATTTTAAAGGTTAGTGTGAGAATGCAAATTTAGCCCAAAGTTCGTTTATTTATTATATATCAATAACTTTTTTTTTTTTTTTTTTTTTTTTTTTTTTTTTTTTTTAATTTTTTTTTAACTCTAGCGCTATGATTAACAAATTGAGAGTTATATTTAGAATGGCAGGTCAACAAGCCTTTTTATCACATTCTTTGTTAAATCACAAATTTGAATTGGGTAATTATATCCACAACCCCGTTTTAGTCCGTACAGCCCCCAATTTTATTAATTAAAATAAAATATTAGGGAAAGTATATATTTATCCTTCTGAAATCATCATAGTACAACCACCTTCTTCTCTCTTTCTCCTATATCTCCATCCACTCCGCCAACAGCCATTCCCATGCGTTCGTTCTAAAATATTATAGTCAATAAAATGTTGTTATATTTGAGGGAGGGGGTGCACGCCGACGGCAACTGGAGATATTGGTGAGGGGAAACGGAGGGATAATTTTATGAAATATCACCGAACTATACTCATTGTTACAAATTTATCACTGAACTTTAATTTGTTTCAAAATTATCGCTGAACTAATATTTTGTTTCATTAATACTTTTCCATTCAATTTTATCTTACGTGGCAACTGGAATTCCACATAGGCTAATTAAAAGATTGCCACGTCATTTTTCAATTTAAAAATAAAATAAAAACAATGAAATAACTTTCTTAGGAACTGAGCGAGAGGTTCGTCACACAAGAAAGGGGGGGAAAACAATGAAACAACTTTCTTAAATAACTGATGTCTTATTTTGAACAAAAAAAAAGATATTACCAATGATTCTCCGTCAATCGGCAGCATATCACGTTAAAATTGTAGGGAAGAGAAACTGCCGCCTGCGAGCGTAGAGATTTTTTCTTACTGTCGTCTGCATATTGAGAAACTGATGAATAATATTTAATTAGGTCTAAACAAATTAAAGTTCAGTGATAAATTTGTAACAATGAGTATAGTTCGTTGATATTTCATAAAATTATCCCGGATTCGGAAGTTGTGGGGGTATTATAGTGAATTATATATTAATTAAATTATTAAAATAAATTGAGGGCTTTAGGGAGTAAAATAGGGGCTGTGTATAGAATTACTCATTCGAATTATGTAAAAGCCCATATCAAAACAAAACAAAGCCCTCAATTGGAGGGTGCAAGACTGCGAGTAATAGCTAGGGTTTGAAATATAAAATGAACAAATAGAAAATTCCCTTATATATATATAAACATGCCATACCGACTCATTCCTATGCCGCTGAGTTTATGCTCAATATTGACTCTGAAAAGTTCTTTTCTTTCCATATTTTTTTAGTTTAGTTCTGTGTGATTATAGTCATTTTAATTTTGTTCAAATCACTGTCTAATAGAAATTTTCGATCCGAATAGAGGAAATATGGAGGTGAGCAGCGGTGATTATAAAGTAATTCCTCGTACTGAATGTTGTTTCAACAGCTTGACAGACTCATTTACACCCATAGAATATGAGCTCTCACCTCCGATTTCTATCAATTCCTTTGTGTTCTTTCATTTTAGTTCGTGAGTGGAGATGTTATTCCCCACGCCTGTTTCCGATTTTATATCGCAATCGGTGAATTTGCCTGTGTAACTGTCATATTAGAATTGCTTATTACTATAAGGAATTTTTTTATTTAGGTAAATTATGCAATTTTTTTTTTTTTTTCCTGGGTATATATCAGTTGTTGTAACAAGCTCTAGGCTTTTGTATAATTGATTCTGATAACAGATTATTTATCTGTTATAAATTTATAATTAATTATGCTTCTTTGGGAGTTTGTTGTTGGATTTGTTTGATTTGCCATTTGTGTTAGTTTAGCTCTTACATTTAAAGCTTGGAAAATACATGCATTTTGTCCAAATGAAATTGTTTTTGGTTATAATTGTTCTTGATTACTAGTACTATTTTTCATTTGAAGGAGTTGGCCTTATTTTTAATATGGCAAACAATCATGATGTTTGCTATATGGTTTGCCGCTCCTCATATTTAGTTAAGGTGGTGTTTAAAGCCTGAATTTCACTCCGCTAGAAATAAAGGTTACGCATACCTCCATATTCAAGATTCTTAAAGCTAGTATTTTTGTAATTGTTTTTCATTCTTACAGTTTGGGGCTCTAATCTTTATCTTTTTTTAGTTCTTTTTTCTTCACCATTACATTGGAACTTCACATTTATAAGGATTTTTTTTTTTTTTTTTTTTTTTTAATCATGTCCGTTTTTTGTTTTGCTAACAAAAGGGATAGCTTTAACAATGTTACTTTTATATCAGTGGTTATGCTTCTGGTGGATGGGCACTTTCCAAGAGTTCAATTTTGAAGTTTCATTGGACTTGATATGTTACCTTCTTCAAGCATAAGCTTGTTGAAATTAAATTTTTGTGAATATGCTGGAAAAGATGTTTCACTGGTATGTACTCGATTTTGTTTTCCCATGAAGAAGCTTGGGCAACGCTCTGTCAACGACGGTATATTTAGAGAAGTTTGGAGCTATCTATTTGTTTGTCACGGTAGTGTAACAACTAACAAGCAATACATATTTAGTGAGTATGAGCACATTCCTCAAATATAGTTGAACAACCAAACTGAACAGATATAAAAAAAAAATTGTTTCTATTTCTTAAAAACTTTGGCATCCCGTTTTGGATGCGGTTTTTAGATATTAAAGTAACATTTACTTGTGAATAATTCTCGAACTGAATTTTATTTAACGAAATATAGCTATTATTTAAAAAATGTAATGGTTAATTGTAATTTGTGGCCTCAATACTTGGCAATTTTATATTGATGCAAAAAATAAACTACCCACTTTAAAGTTTAAATATCAATAGTAAATTTAGAAATAAAAAAATACAAATAATACTCATATTTTCAAATTTATAACTAGAATACTCTCACCTTTTACATTAATGACACAACTCTCTCATCTCTTCTCTCTCCTCTCTCCTCTCACACGTCTATCTTCCCCACTTTCTCTCTTTTTTTTTAACCATCTCCCTCTCTCTCCTTCTCTTCTCTCTTCCTTTCTGCCTCTTTTTATGACACATTTTCTTCTTTTTCTCTTTCTCTCTCTTCGTCACTCTCCCTTATCTTCTCCTACTTTATATTTTTTCCCTTAAAAAACTCACTTTTATTCGTTTTCTACTGACACACACACTCTCTCCCCCCTTTTTCTCCTTTTCGTTTTTGTAATTTTTTTCATTTTTTTATAACAAGTACGAATTTATATTATAATATGTTTTCTGTAAGTTTCCTACTAGATGTTAATTATTAGATTTTGTAGTTTCGTACTGTATTAAAAAATTGATAAAAATTTTGCACTTTCTAGGTAAGATTTAGTAAGTTCCATACTGTGTTCTTAAATGCATGTATGACGTAATAAAATTTTGAACATTTGTAGTAAGAATTTGTAAGTTTCGTACTGTGTTCCTAAGTGCATCGAGCAGAGTGAAAAAAACTTTTTCACTTCTCTAGTAAGATTTTGAAAATTTTCGTACTATGACCTATACAAATAAATACGAAAGTGTAAAAATAGTACTGTATCCTTAAGTACATGGATCGAAAGTAATAAAAATCAACTTTGGATAAAGATGAATTAAAACAAAGAAGTACGAAAAATATTAAATCGTATCGAAAAATCAAGTAAGATTTTCATAATACATTCCAAATTCATTTGTGTGAGAGAGATAGATAGAGAGAGAAATTGAATGTTGAACTCTTGAAAATATATGGGTTTTCCTCGCACCTCCGATCCACCACCACAAGCGATGAACCTGCAAAAAAAATTCAAAATATATGAACCTAGAAAAGAATAAATGGCTCCGAAGATTTTTCTTCGTAAAACAAACCAGAATCTTGAGAATCACATACAATTTTGAAAAAATATACTAACATGATAAACCCAAAATTCAATTTCTTCAAGAAACAATAAAATCTCATTTTAGTTAAGCGACAGATTATCCTAATAGATCCCCTCATAATCATTCCTTATCCAATACATAATCGGATTCGATTACAACAAATACACATAGCCATAAAAATCCCTCCAAAATTCGGTCAATTACCGTTTGAGCTCGAAGGTTGAAGCATAAACTAACATCCCCAATCTCAACCACCCCACCCCCATCAATAAAAAGAAAGATGATGATCAACAAAGATTTCAACAAACTCAAATGAAAACGAGCCAAAAAATTCCATCAAAACAGAAAACACACCGAGGAAGATTTCGTTCCGTTCCGGAGGAAGATTCGAAGTCCAACGCAACGCTGTCGTCCACCACGAGGAAGTCATGTCGAACACGCAGTGGGCCGAGAGGCCCAAGAGGAAGAAACTGAAGGAGACGACGTCGAACACCAGCAGCTTCTTCGCCACATCGACGCCGGCATCACAGGCGGAGGGGTTCTCGAGGCCATTGGCGACTCCAGCATGGGGCAATGGGGGTACAACTGTACCCCCAAAAAAAATAAAAATTACGACTAGTATTTTCCGCTCTTCCCACCGAATATTGTTCGTTTTTATATCTATGTCTCATATATATTTAAGAAACGCCAACTACTCAGTCGTACGGAAGAAGTAAATATTTATTTTTGCTCATTACGTTGGTATTGATTCTTCCGATTGCTACGCAAGTGTCGAGAGAGAAATTTTCGAAATAACCTAATGGTATATAATTTTTTTCTCACCCCCGATTTATAATTTCTGGAGTCGCTACTGCTCGAGGCTGTGTTGCCCGGGGTGGTGAGGAAGAGGCCGACGAACACGGCGATGGTGAAGAGGGAGTTCACGTTCACCAGGCCGTCGAGTGCGGTAACGTGGACGCTCGTTGTGGATGCGGCGGCGGCGAATAGGGTTTCGGGTAGTCTTCGTCCGCGGATCTGCAAAGAAATTCCAAACCAGTCATGACTCATAGAGAGAGAATCTAGAGAGAGAATAGAGAAGAAGTCAAAGAGAGAAATAGAGAATGCGTATGAATGAAGAAGAGTGGGCGGAGAAATAGAGAAGAAGTTAAAAAAACTGCTCCTAACCTAAAAAAATAAGGATAGTATTGTCTACTAAAGTAAAAAATGTGTATTTTTTTATGTATTTTAACTTACAAAGCTAAAATTGGTCTTTAAACTTCACATAGGGTATAAAGGTATATATTCTCTTTTATATTTATGATTTCATTTTAAACTTATTTTGTCAATGAATCCGGCTAATTTTTGAAGCGAGGAAGAATTTTCTTTGTCACATCACCAGGAGAATGTCGTTTTAGGGTGAGGTGATTAAGGAAATTTTGCCTCACTTTACCGGCCAGCCAAATGAGCGCTTCAGCAATTGGAAAACTGAAAAAACTTGGGACATTTTTCAAAAGAAACTTTACAAGGTTGGGAAGTTATTTAAGAGAGATACAGAAAGTTCGGGACATGTACAAAATAAGGTGAGATTGAGTTATAAATCTAAAGTTGTCAAATGTTTGGGTAATAAAGTATAACTAAGTCAGTATCAAATAATTATTTACATATTCTCCACATAAAATTCATTCCTTATAGCATTTCTTTAAGTGTTACTCTCATTCTCATTGTTACCTTCTTGTTAGTATTATTTTGATAAGGAAAAAAAAAAAAAAAAAGTACTCCCTCCTATTTTTAATAAGTGTCATTTTAGACATTTTCACACATATTAAGGAATATTTTTTTTGCCTAAATTAACCTTAATAAATGCTTATTAACTCTTTATTTTTTTGATTAAGTTGTGGACTACTTCTATCTCTCTCTTCATAAATGCCTGGAAGATTAAATGAAGACAAAGAGCAATATTGAAAAAAATTAATAGAACGACATATATTAAACAAATAATGAAAAATCTAAAACGACACTTATTAAAAATAGGAGGGAGTAATAAATAAGGTTCTAACTTAAATAATAGTACTCCTTGTCCCGTTCGGAAATTGACTTTTTTTTTTTCGGCGCGGGAATTAAGAAGGAAGTGATGATAGTGTGTAAATTTTACTGGGTTAAAATTTTTTATTTTAGAAAAAGTCATTATATATCTTCGTGGGATGTCTCAAAAAGGAAACTCGTCCTTTATTAGTGGGACGAGGGTATTTCCTAATTTTGGTAATTTGATTGTATACCCAACACGAAATTTTGGTTTGGCTCTATTTCACTTTGATATTATTTTATTCGGTTTTGATTTCAATTAATTATATATATATATACAAATTTTTTTTTTAATTTTAGTAATTCGGTACGACTTTTTACCGAACCTAGTATGCTCATCTTCCATGCTCCTTTAATAGAGCTAGCTTGTCAAACCTGTAATTGCTATGTTTGGATTAAAATCATCTTTGTTACAAAATTATCACCAGCCTTATATTTTGTTTCATATTCAATCTTAGACTTAATTTTCTGATGAATTTAATCTTATGTGGCAATCGAAATGCCACATGAACAACTACAAAATATTTTATTTAAAAAAATAATTATAAATAAATAAATAACTTATCTTATCTCTCTCTGCGTAGAAAATAGGGAAAACAAAACAAACTTTCACAAGCGTCGTCTCTATCCGAACTCACCCATGTTGCTGCATGATTTGCATGGAGTGGTTTTATGGCAAATTTTATGTATGCGTGGAGTTGTTTATTGCGGGAGTAGTTCGTTTGATTTGGAATCCTTGTGGCCTAAGGATTCGCTTTATATAATATATTCCTGCATTAATTAGAAGATTTGCATGAAGATTATATTTACCCTATTAAGGATATCTTTTCTAGATATGCCTTAATTATCTTTTAGGGTTATTCGTGCACTATATAAGCTCAAGGATCTTATTGAAGCCGCTGCGCGCCTGGAGATATTATTGAGAGCTAGTTTTGTTCGTGCATTCGAGAGTTGAGTTTTTGATACGATCCTTGATGACCGAATGATAGACGCACGCGGAAGAAACGAAACTAACTATCGATGGAAATCCCAATACGTCAATGGACTAAACCCTCCTAAGTACTATAGATAAACCGAAGTCTCTATAACCCAAAGAAACGGTCGCCAAGCCACACGGGGACGATGATTGACACACAACGAGGGATGATTGACTCGCTGATTCGCCGGATAATGAATTCGTCTTGGAATAATCAAGAGGAATTCGAAAACTCTCAAGAGAGAATAAACTCACAATAATATTAATGATCAAAAGCTAACTAATTTTCGTCCACAAAGACCCCCTTATATAGAGAGGCAAATAAAACCATCTAAACCTAATCTAACTAGGAAATAATTGACCCAAAGTCATTGGTATGGCCCAACCCATTAACCATCATGATAAAAACCCAAAAACAAGTCTTTTAAGGCCCAAAAACGTGGCCTGAACCCAAACATACGAAAATTAAAACTAAAATAAAGTCTTCAATCTTCATCCCATATCATCTAAAATTCTGGGCCTCCGGGCTTCGAACCATGACTTACGGGCTCCATCAGTTTTCTTTTCATTCATCAATTGGGGTAGTTTGTTCTTTGGTGAGTGATTGTAATATCTTGAACAATTCCTTGTTCAAGATCGGGTTTAATCTTTTCAATCTGTGAAAAGTGTTTGGGTAGACTAGAGAGAGTTTACCGTGAGGATTCATTGGTGAGGGTAGAGTCGGGTGAGGAGAGAACGTTTCAGTGTGGCTGACGTTCATATATCTTGTATCCCTTATACTCGTCATAGTGAATTATTTCTTGGAATAGCTTCCCCCAGACGTAGGTGTATTTGTCACCGAACTGGGTTACCAACTTGTGTTCTCAACTGTGTTACTTTCTGTGTTACGTGTTGAGTTACATATACCTACCAAAGTAGGGATTATACAATTTCAATTGGCACCAGAGCAGGTCATCGAGGTGCGGTGTTAGATCCTGGGATATCTGTATAATCTGTTGGTATTTTGGTGGTGCTTGCAATGAGTACTATCAGGGAAGGTGGTTCTACAGTTATGATACGATCCTTGACGACCGAATTGAAGACGCACGCGGAAGGACTAAAACTAAATTGAAGAACAAGATGGATATTCCAATATACCTAAGCTCGAATCCTATAAATGATATAAGTCAGTTCTATGAACAGCCTATACCCCAAATAGCGATCGTCTTAGTCACACGGGAACGATGATTGACACACAACGAGGTTTGATTGACTCGCTGATTCGCCGAATAATGAATTCGTCTTGGAATAATCAAGAGGAATTCGAGGAACTCTCAAGAGAGAATAAACTCACAATAATATTAATGATAAGATGTCTAATTTTCGTCCACAAAGGTCCCCTTATATAGAGAGGCAAATAAAACCATCTAAACCTAATCTAATTAGGAAATAACTAACCCAAAGTCATTGGCATGGCCCAACCCATTAACCAACATGATAAAAACCCAAAAACAAGTCTTTTAAGGCCCAAAAACGTGGCCTGACTCAAAACACACGAAAATTAAAATAAAGTCTTCATTCTTCAGCCCGAACGCACTCGATAAAGTTAATGACTCGCGGGCTGTCCGGTTCGCCTTCTCCAATGGGCTTCTTAATCAATTCTTGAGCCCAAACTTCTTGGATCAATCCTTGTAAGCCTTTCTTGAACTTCTTAGCTCGAGCTCTCGTCACCGGCCCTTCGGGAACACGAACAGGATCTTGATTCATCGAACCTTGGACTCCATCATTCCCCTCCTCTTGAAGAGGATTTGTCCTCAAATCCAAGGCGTCTCCTACATCAAAAGGACTCAAGTCAGCCACATTGAATGTAGCACTAACATTATACTCACCAGGTAAGTCCAATTTGTAGGCGTTATCATTGATGCGCTCCAACACTTGAAAAGGTCCATCGCCTCGAGGTAGCAACTTCGAACGCCTTTGCAATGGAAACCTCTCCTTGCGCATATGCAGCCATACCCAATCACCGGGCTCAAACACCACTTGACGCCTCCCCTTGTTGGCTTGCTTGGCGTATTGCTCCGTTCGTCTCTCAATATTCAGCCTTGCCCTCTCATGAATCTGTTTCACAAAATCAGCCTTTTTCTGGCCATCAAGGTTAGTATGCTCATGTTCAGGCAATGGAGATAAATCTAAAGGAGCTAAAGGATTAAACCCATAGACAATCTCAAAAGGCGAAAACTTAGTAGCAGAATGAACAGAACGATTATACGCAAACTCAACATGTGGCAAACATTCTTCCCAAGACTTAATGTTCTTCTTAATTATAGCCCTAAGCAATGTAGACAAAGTCCTATTGACCACTTCAGTTTGACCATCAGTTTGTGGATGACAAGTAGTAGAAAACAACAGTTTAGTACCTAACTTACCCCACAAAGTCTTCCAAAAGTAACTCAAGAACTTCGCATCCCTATCCGAAACAATAGTCCTAGGCATTCCATGCAATCTAACAATCTCTCGAAAGAACAAATCAGCAACATGCGATGCATTATCAGATTTATGACATGGAATAAAATGCGCCATCTTAGAAAATCTATCAACCACCACAAAAACAGAATCACTACCATGCTTAGTCCTAGGCAGCCCTAACACGAAATCCATAGAAATATCAATCCAAGGAGCAGTAGGAATAGGCAATGGCGTGTACAAACCATGGGAACTCACTCTAGACTTAACTTGTTTACAAGTGACACATCTACCACAAATTCGTTCAACATCTCTCTTCATATGAGGCCAAAAGAAGTGTTCATGCAAAACAGCTAAAGTCTTAGCAACACCGAAATGTCCCATCAAACCCCCACCATGAGATTCAAGCAACAATAATTCACGAAGAGAACACTTAGGAACACACAATCGATTTCTCTTAAACAAATAATCATCATGCCTAAAGTACTCTTCAAAACCAGATTTCTCACATGCTCGATAAATCTCACCAAAATCAGCATCATTCACATACAAACTCTTCAAACACTCAAAACCAAGCAACTTAGCATCTAAAGTAGAGATCAAGGCATACCTCCGTGAAAGTGCATCAACCACTACATTCTCTTTACCTTGCTTGTACTTGATGACATAAGGAAACGTCTCTATGAACTCCATCCACCTAGCATGCCTCTTGTTCAACTTGTGCTGCCCCTTCAAGTGCTTCAAGGACTTATGATCGGTGTGAATGACGAATTCCTTTGTCCACAAGTAGTGCTGCCACGTTTTCAAAGCCCGCACCAATGCATACAGCTCCTTATCATACGTTGGATAGCTCAACGTTGCTCCGTTTAGCTTCTCGCTGAAGTACGCCACCGGTCGGCCTTCTTGCATCAAAACTGCACCAATTCCAACCCCAGAAGCATCACATTCAATCTCAAAAGACTTAGAAAAGTTAGGAAGAGATAATACCGGGGCGTGTGTCAATTTGTACTTCAAAAGCTGAAACGCCTTCTCTTGTTCTTCTCCCCAATTAAACTCCACATTCTTCTTGATGATTGCCGTCAATGGTGCTGCAACACTACTGAAATGAGGCACGAATCTCCTATAAAAGCTAGCAAGTCCGTGGAAACTTCTAACTTCTCCAATGCTCTTTGGACTCGGCCACTCTTGAATAGCTCGTATTTTCTCATCGTCAACCTGTACACCCTGTGCACTAACAACAAATCCAAGAAACACAAGCTTGTCCGTACAAAAGATGCACTTCTTTAGGTTAGCAAACAGCCTCTCCTTCCTAAGTACATCTAAAACAGACCTCAAATGATCTACATGCTCATCATGACTCTTGCTATACACTAAGATATCATCAAAGTAGACAACTACAAATCTGCCAATAAAAGCTCGTAAAACATGGTTCATAAGTCGCATAAACGTACTAGGTGCGTTAGTCAAACCAAATGGCATAACAAGCCACTCATACAAACCAAGTTTAGTTTTAAAAGCAGTTTTCCATTCATCCCCTTCCTTAATCCTAATCTGATGATATCCACTACACAAATCAATTTTCGAAAACACACAAGAGCCATGCAATTCATCAAGCATATCATCTAAACGAGGGATAGGATGTCGATACTTTACCGTGATGTTGTTTATGGCTCGACAATCGCAACACATCCTCATCGTTGAGTCCTTCTTGGGTACGAGTAACACCGGAACTGCACAAGGACTCAAACTCTCTCTCACATGCCCTTTCGCCAACAACTCTCCAATCTGCCTCTCCAACTCCTTCGTCTCCTCGGGATTGGTGCGATAGGCTGGCCTATTCGGAAGTGTTGCTCCAGGCACAAAATCTATTTGATGTTCTATCCCCCTAATTGGTGGTAAGCCAGCTGGTGTATCCTCGGGAAAGACATCATCAAATTCCTGCAAAACAGAAGAGATAGAAGGGGGTAGAGAATCGAGATCGTTAGTAGATAGAAAGTTCCCCTTGTACAAAAGTACGATCAAGGCCCTCTCCTCCTGCACCGCTAACTTCAGATCACTCGCCCTCGCGAAACACGATTTTTGTACTATACCCTTCTCCTTATCTCCCTTCTCCTTATTCTCCACCTTCTGCTCCTCCAACTTCAACCGCTCAGCCTCCTTTTGCAGCAGCACTTGATCCTCGTACACTTGTTTGGGAGTAAGAGGAACAAGCGACACCTTCTTCTGCTTGTACTCGAACGAATATTTGTTGGTGAAGCCATCATGTGTCACCCTCCTATCGAACTGCCATGGACGCCCCAACAGTATATGGCTCGCTTGCATCGGCACCACATCACATAATATCTGATCCTCATATTTTCCGATGCTAAACGGGACCTTCACCTGCCTCGTTACTTTGACCACACCAGTTTCGTTGAGCCACTGCAACCGGTACGGTTTGGGATGCTGTATCACAGGTAGCCCTAATTTTCGAACCATGGCCACGCTAGCAACGTTGGTGCAGCTCCCTCCGTCAACAATCACGCTACACAACTGACCCTTCACCTGACATCTTGTGTGAAAGATATTTTCGCGCTGCACCAAATCGTCCACGTGATTCTGGACGCTTAATGCTCTTCTGGCCACACAAATGCGTCCTACAGGCGGCTGAATATCCTCTTCTTCGTCCTCAGACTCCTCCAAACCAGGCATCTCCGGGTCAACTTCATCATCAGTCACGAACTCTCCATCATCTCTCATGATCATCACTCTCCGATTTGGACAGTCACTCATGATATGTCCGAATCCTTGACACTTGAAGCACTTACGATCACGATTACGACCCTCAGGCACTGCTGGTTTGCCTTGGTTGTTAGAGCTCGTCGAATCTGATCGCGCCTTCACGAACGGTTTCCTCTCATCTTTCGGCGACTCCTCCTTCTTCCATTGATTCCCTCTCGAAAAGGAACCACTAGCAGCAGGCTGAGATTGCTTCCAATTGGACTGATTCTGCTTGTTGTAGCCATTGTTGCCCCTCCTCTTGAGCTGATTCTCTATCTTCACAGCCATGTGCACCATGTCCTCTATCTCGACATAATGCTGCAGCTCCACTCCATTCCGAATCTCCCAATTCAAACTAGCCAAGAATCTCGCCATCGTCGTCTCACTGTCCTCCACAACATTAGCTCGAATCATGGCTACCTCCATCTCCTTGTAGTATTCATCCACGCTCTTAGATCCCTGTCTCAAGCTTTGGAGCTTGTTGTGCAGTTCTCTATAGTAGTGAGCTGGAATAAATCGTTTCCTCATGATTCCCTTCATCTCGTTCCAAGTCTGAACTGGAGGCTCCCCATTCCTTCTCCTACTCTTCTCCAATTGATCCCACCAAACTAGAGCGTAATCGGAGAACTCTATCGCTGCCAACTTCACCTTCTTCAGCTCGGAGTAATTGTGACAGTCGAACATGAGGTCAAGCTTCCTCTCCCACTCAATGTACGCATCTGGATCATTCCTCCCTTGGAATGAAGGAATATTCAGCTTGATGTTGCCCAAATTATTATCAGGCCTGTTCCTTGGTTCCTCCCATTCCTCTTCTCCTTCGGCATCAAACTCCTCCTCAAACGGCCCATAATCTCGATGGTTATGATAACCTCCTCTGCCACCTCGTCCTCCTCTTCCACCTCGATGATGCTGAAGCTGTTTGGAAACTGACTCTACTTCACCGATTCTATCATAAACTCCTTCCAACTTGGTTTCCATAACCTTGCCCAACTCGGATTTCAATGCCTCAAACATGAACTTCATCTTGGGATCCAACGTCTCTTCTTCGGCCATACCTGCAATTTTTTTTTTTTTCAAAAGAAACAAACGAAAGTTAGTAAAAAAAGAATCCTCACTACCTCACAATCACTCGTGTATCCCTCAATAAGGCTCACACTCAGCACTCGTGTATCGCTCAATAGTAATGGCTTTGACCCTCTAATAATCTCACGTCTCTTGCCTTTTTCCACTCAAATCTCTCTCAAGAGGCTCAAATACCCTTAATCTACCACATAAATCACTACTAACGAATAAGGAGTACTGAAAATAGGAAGGAAGGATGACTGGACTAAGAAAACCCTAAATCGAGACACGAAAAAAGACACAAAAATTTTACCGAAAACTTCGGCGGACAATTTGACCCTTTAAACGACCTTTTTTTGCCAAAATAATGGACCGATTCCGACGTAATGGGTACCACCGTATAGATCTTTTCGAGAGCTTTCCGAAAAGGTATTATGGAGCAAAATCGGAGTTCGTATGCAAAAGTTATGGCCGTTTTAGTGCTGGCCGACGAAAAACACGAGAAAAAAGACGAAAACACACCGAAACGAATATATAACTGATATCCCAATGAAGAAACACGTAATAACCAACTTAAAACACACAGTGACACACTAGGGCTTCGAATATATCCTTTTTTTTTTTTTTTTTTTTTTTTTGATCGAAACTTTTGCCCCTAATATGTCACGATAACGTGTAGAAGACTCACCTAAGACGTGTTATATAATATAAGGTACGGGATTTATATTTTGAGTATGTTTCCTATTCTTGTAAGGAAAGAAATCTTCTACTCCTTAATGACCAAGAAAAAAACTTTGACTGAGTATCAAAACGAATCTGAATCTTGACACGAAAGAAAAGCTACCAAGAACGACTCTATGAACAGATACGACTCTATGAGCAGAACGAAATATATATATTTTTTATTTTTTTATTTTGACACAGAAACGAATAGACGAAGACTCAAACGAACAACTGACACGAACAGAATGCAAGAACACGAAGAAACGAATACTAAGACGAAAGAAAGATAAAACCTGGATGACGTAAACTCTGGCTCTGGTGCCAAATGATACGATCCTTGACGACCGAATTGAAGACGCACGCGGAAGGACTAAAACTAAATTGAACGAAATTGAAGAACAAGATGGATATTCCAATATACCTAAGCTCGAATCCTATAAATGATATAAGTCAGTTCTATGAACAGCCTATACCCCAAATAGCGATCGTCTTAGTCACACGGGAACGATGATTGACACACAACGAGGTTTGATTGACTCGCTGATTCGCCGGATAATGAATTCGTCTTGGAATAATCAAGAGGAATTCGAGGAACTCTCAAGAGAGAATAAACTCATAATAATATTAATGATAAGATGTCTAATTTTCGTCCACAAAGGCCCCCTTATATAGAGAGGCAAATAAAACCATCTAAACCTAATCTAATTAGGAAATAACTAACCCAAAGTCATTGGCATGGCCCAACCCATTAACCAACATGATAAAAACCCAAAAACAAGTCTTTTAAGGCCCAAAAACGTGGCCTGACTCAAAACACACGAAAATTAAAATAAAGTCTTCATTCTTCAGCCCGAACGCACTCGATAAAGTTAATGACTCGTGGGCTGTCCGGTTCGCCTTCTCCAATGGGCTTCTTCATCAATTCTTGAGCCCAAACTTCTTGGATCAATCCTTGTAAGCCTTCCTTGAACTTCTTAGCTCGAGCTCTCGTCACCGGCCCTTCGGGAACACGAACAGGATCTTGATTCATCGAACCTTGGACTCCATCAAGTTAGACCACCGTTATTTGATAGCGCGAGTTATGGGTATTGGAAGATCAGAATGGCCTCGTTCATTAGATCCATTGACGAGGCTGCATGGACCGCAGTGGAGGTTGGTTGGAGCGCTCCAAAAGATGAAGACGACTCAGAGAAACCTAGAACTAAATGGACGGAAGAGGAGCTAAAGTCGTCTGGAATGAATCAGAAAGCTATCAACGCTATTCACACGGGTGTGAGTGTTGAAGTTTTTGCGATTATCTCCACGTGCAGATCTGCCAAGGAAGCATGGGATATCTTGGAGATTACTTATGAAGGAAATAAACAGTTGAAGAATCAGAGGCTGCAACAACTCACTTCACAGTTTGAGTCTCTCAGAATGGACGAGAGTGAAAGCATATCAGATTTCTATGCCAAGCTGCTGAGTTTATCGAATGAGTTCTTCTCGTTGGGAGAAAAGCTCACGGAAGCTAAGATAGTGAGGAAAATCTTGAGATCTCTTCCCGAGAGATTTGATTACAAAGTTACTGCTATCGAGGAAGCTAAGGATGTTGATGAACTATCTCCAAACGAACTTATTGGTTCCTTGAGGACGTTTGAGATGGGTATGCGTGTGAATCCCAGTGAAAAGAAGAAGTCCGTGGCATTCAAGGCTTCATCTACAAGCCAGTTTGAAGAGGAGTTGACTGCTGAAGATATGGCGGAGTGCATTGCGTACATCTCAAAGAGGTTTGGGAAGAAATTTTTCAGGAAAGGAAATGGTGAAGGTAACTCCAGATTTCGCCGGACTGAGAATCAGAGTACTTCTCAGAACAGAGGTCCTAATGGCTCAGAGAAGAAAGAAAATGGAGATAGGGGACCACAGTGCCATGAGTGTGATGGCTTTGGGCACATCAAGAGCGAATGTGCGAATACCTTCAAATATCAGAAAATCAGCAAAAAGGCGTTTCAAGCCACCCACAGCGATGAGGAGGTCACCGATACTGAATTTGAAGAAGGACAGGATGCTTCTCATACTGCTCATGTTGCTACCGTGAATGGTCCAAGGATTCAATCTGTTGTCGCTGATCAAGATCCATTCAAAGTTGGAAATGAGGAGGAAGAAGAAGAGGATGATCAGGAGGACTATGATGAGTTGATGGATGCATGTAAGAAGGCTCTAATTTTGAACCAGAGCCTTACGGAGCAGGTCAAGAATCTTGAAAGGGAAAGAGACACTTTAAGATCCGAGATTGAATCTCTTCAAGAAAAGCTCAGAAGCTGCGAGGTCGGAAGAAAGGAGACTGATGAAGAGCTGAGTCATATTCAGAAGTTGATAAGGATGATGAATTCCAGCACCGAGAAGCTTGACGAAATACTCAGACTTGGAAAGAGAGCTGCAGATAAGGAGGGTCTTGGATTCAACCGAAACAACTATCAACAAGTTGGATACCAATATCAACAAAGAGCTCAAAGACAAGACTGGAGCAAGACGGAGAGAGGAGTCGAAGGATTGAGACAATCCAATGACTTTGTTGGAACTCAATCTAGTGGGAAAACAGTTAGGCGTGAGGAATGGAGGCCTAAACTAACCGAAACTTCAGTTGCTGTTGAACAGAAATCTGAAGAACAAGGAGCTGCAGAGGAGGTACTCAAACAAGAACACCACAAGGTACCCGAGCATAATCCAGATTCTGAAGTATTTATTCCTCTCTGTCATTACTGTCATAGACTTGGCCATATCAGACCGAGATGTCGGTTCTACCTTGGTGATAAGAGGCAGGAGATGATCAAATATCAAAATAGAAGGAATCAAGGCCAGGGCTGTAGGGCTTATGTTGTTCACACCAGTAACAGCTCCAGAGTGGGGAACTCCTGGTATATTGACAGTGGTTGCTCGCAGCACATGACAGGCAACATGGATCTCCTTATTAATGTGCAAAGTTGCTCAAATGAGTCAGTTGTGTTTGGTGATGGTGGAAAAGGTAGAGTTCGAGGAATTGGTACACTGAATGTACCTGGGATGCCAGTTCTGGATGGGGTCCTATATGTTGAAGGTTTGAGAGCAAATCTGGTCAGTATCAGCCAGCTGTGTGATGATGGAATGAGCGTTAGTTTTGGGAAAAATGGCTGCATCATCAACAAAGGAACAGATAAGTTTCTGGAGGCAACCAGATCGGCTGATAATTGCTACATCTTCACTCCAAAGATCACAAGCTACAGGGTCGTCTCTAAGATGAGTGAAATCTGGCATCAGAAGCTCGGGCACACACACTACAGAAATATTCAGAGGCTTATTCAACTGAACGCCATTGAAGGAATTCCCAAGATTAGATTTGGAGATGTGGAGTTTTGTGGACCATGTCAACAAGGGAAACAGACTCAGGAGGTACACAAGAGAGTACTCCGGATCACAACAGCTAGAGTCCTTGATCTCATGCACATGGATTTGATGGGACCGATGCAAGTTGAAAGTTTAGGAGGAAAGAAATACATTCTTGTTTGCGTGGATGACTTCTCCAGATATACGTGGGTTGAATTCTTACGAGAAAAATCAAACACGTTCGAGGCATTCAGAGTCCTGTGCCTAAGATTTGAAGTAGAGAAGGAGAGCAAACTCAAGGCCATCAGGAGTGATCATGGGCGTGAGTTTGAGAACCAAGAGTTTATGGAGTTCTGCCAATCCAAAGGGATAAGACATGAATTTTCAGCACCGATCACACCTACACAGAATGGTGTAGTTGAAAGGAAAAACAGGACCCTGCAAAGCACTGCCAGAACCATGATGAAGGCGAAAGATATTGCCCTTAGACTTTGGGCAGAAACATTTGATACGGCATGTTACATTTGCAATAGAGTGTACCTCAGACCGCAGACAGAGGTTACTGCTTATGAGATCTGGCGAGGAAGGAAGCCAAATGTGAAACATCTTCACATTTTTGGCTCACGATGCTTTGTGGTAAACGATAGGGTGCAAAGGAAGAAGCTTGATGACAAGGGAATTGAAGGAATCTTTGTAGGCTACTCCAGAAACAGCCGTGCTTACAGAGTGTACCTGAAAAATCAAAGCACTGTCATTGAGTCAATTAATGTTACTTTTGATGACTCAGTGGAAGGCGATGTAAATACTGAAGAAGAGGTCCTGATCACCAGTACTACAGAGAGTCCTCAGAATCCTAGCAAGGAGAATGATGTCAAAGTTGAGGAGATGACACTGAATGGTACTCAAGATGGTACTCCAACTGGTACTTCGGACATTGCCGAAACAAGAGTCCATAAGAATCACTCAGCTTCAGATGTGATTGGGCATATTAATGATGGGATACAGACTAGGAAGAGAGAGATAGACTTCAAGAAGTTAGTTTCTCACATTGCTACGGTTTGCTTTATCTCAAAGATCGAGCCCAAGAATGTCACTGATGCATTCCAGGATGAAAACTGGATAGCTGCCATGCAGGAAGAACTCTTGGAATTTCAGCGCTGCAATGTATGGTATCTCACCTCTCTCCCCAAAGGTGCTAATGTGATCGGAACAAAGTGGATATTCAAGAATAAGACAGATGAGCAAGGGAACATCACTCGTAACAAGGCCAGATTGGTTGCTCAAGGATACTCACAGGAGGAAGGTATTGATTATGGGGAGACATTTGCACCAGTCACCAGATTGGAATCTGTGAGATTTCTGATGGGTATGGCTAGCAGCTTAGATTTCAAGCTATACCAAATGGACGTCAAAAGTGCTTTTCTGAATGGGAATTTAGAAGAGGAGGTATATGTTAAGCAACCTAAGGGCTTTGAAGATCTCGAGCACCCAGAGTATGTTTACAGGCTGAACAAGGCTCTATATGGTCTGAAGCAAGCTCCCAGAGCTTGGTACAACACGCTGGCAGAGTTTCTTCTGAAGAAGGGATATGTTCGAGGAAGTGCTGACAAGACCTTGTTTGTTAAGCAACATGGAGGTCACATATTTATTGTCCAGGTATATGTTGATGATCTGGTCTTCGGTTCTAAGTCAGAGGCTCTTGTGAATGAATTTGTGAAATTAATGACCTCTGAATTCAAAATGAGTATGTTCGGGGAATTGAAGTTCTTTTTGGGGCTTCAAGTCAAGCAGTGCGAAGATGGCATCTTTGTGAGTCAGGAGAAGTATGCCGAAAATTTGGTGAAAAAATTTGGCATGGAGAGTTCTAAGTCAAAGAGGACACCAATGGGTACATCGGTTAAATTAACCCAAGAAGGAGAAGGCAAACCTGTGGAACAAACAGTGTACAGAAGCATGATCGGTAGCCTACTGTACCTAACAGCCAGTCGACCGGATATTGCTTACAGCGTTGGGGTCTGCTCACGATTCCAATCAAATCCTAAGGAGAGTCATCACAAGGCTGTGAAGAACATTATAAAGTATGTCAAGGGAACATGCAAGATTGGCCTATGGTTTGGGAAAGGAAGTTCTCTGAAACTTACCGGATACAGTGATGCTGATTGGGCTGGAAATCCAAATGATCGTAAGAGTACCACTGGAGGATGTTTTTTCTTGGGAGATAATCTAATCTCGTGGCATAGCAAGAAGCAGAATTGTGTCTCTCTATCCTCTACAGAAGCAGAGTATATAGCAGCTGGGAGTGCTTGCACTCAGTTAATCTGGATGACCAAGATGCTGTATGATTATGGGATCGATGAGAAAGAGTATGTCTTGTTCTGTGACAATATTGGAGCTATCAATCTATCCAAAAATCCAGTCAGTCATTCGAAGGCCAAACACATTGAGATCAGACACCACTTTATTAGAGATCTTGTTGAAAACAAGACTTTATCTCTTCAGCATGTCTCTACACGTGTGCAAGTTGCGGATATTTTCACCAAACCTTTAGATGGAGAAAGGTTTGAGGCTTTACGAAAGTCTCTCGGAATGTGTATAATCTGAGCTGCTCAGATTATGCTTATTTGATTTCATCTATTATGTGCTTTCTTGGTGTGATGGGTGGTGTTATGTCTGGTGTTACATCTTGGGTACTTATCTGACGTGGTATTTTTGTCAGTTGAAAAGGGGCTATTTTTCTGCGCGCCCTTTTGCTATTACTGTTGCTCTTTGGAATTCGAACCGCCTCTTGCTTATTGCAGAAGTATATCATCTCTCCCTCTCAAATTGGGCTAGGGTTCCTTATTCCTTATTTCCTCCGCCTGTATCGTTCATCCCTCTCCGATTTTCTCTTGATTCTCTGCCGATTTTCTGACTTTTGTGTGTTGCAACCATTGTTTCGTTCATGCTACCTGAAGGAATCGATCTTGATTTGCTGTTTGCGGCTGTTCAGCCTGCGGCCAGAACCCCTCTGCTGCCGTGGTACGGCGCCGGGTTGGTTGAGGAGGTGGCCCCCTTAACTCCTCGCCGTGGTGTCGCTCCTCCATCCCCGCTCCGTGATTCCGTTCCTTCATCCCCTCCCAGGGACGAGGTCACCCAAGAGCCCCTTCACCCTCTATTCGGTGATGATGATTCCATTCCTCCTCCGCCGCCGTCTGAACCCTCTCCTAGGGTTTCGGCCTCTGCCTCTTCGGTGGAGCCCCCTCAGCGGAGAAAGCGAATCAAGCTGGTTGCTAGGAAGGAGAAGTCCACTCCTCCTCCGCCGCCCCCTGTTGGCGGCGTCGCCCGTCGCATGCGGTCTCAAGCCCGTGTGCCTCCCAGCGCTTCTGGCTCGGCCTCAAATCGGAAGAGGAAGGCCTCCACTTCTGCCTCTGCTCAGGGAAGCAAGAAGTCTGCAAAGGGAAAGGGCAAAAAAGGCCTGTGATCGAATTGGACTCGGCGTCTGATGCCGAGGTCCCTGTTCCCAGTGGTTCCGACGATGAAGACGTGATTCGTCCCTCTTCTCCGAAAGGTACTGAAGGTTCTTCATTGCCTGCTGGTTATACATTCATGCCTATATTCCGAAGTGCTTCATTTGCTAAGTTTTGGGATATAAATCGAGAGAAGATTATCATAGTAGATAGACCTGCCAGGGAGTTTGATCTGAAAAGGGCAGGGGTCTTTGAATGCATTTTTCAGTCGAAGCTGTTGACTACCTTGGCCGAAGAATTTTGTTGGGTCAAGGATGTGATCATGGAGTTTTACTCCAATCTTAGCTTGTCCATGTTTGATATTTCTTCACCTGATTATCATCGAGGTTTCATTCGGGGTCAGTTCTTCAATTTCTCTCCCTCTCTCATTGATGTGTTCGTTTGTGGTGAAATTGTGATGGAAAGTCTTGAGCCTATCGATGCTAACTTGATTGCTGCTACCTTGCTGGACAAAGAAGGTGCTAAGTGGCCTGTGAAGGCCAAGAAGCTTCGGGCTTCAGCTCTTGCTCCGAAGTACAAAGCGTTGTACTACATAGCCAACAGAAATTGGGTGCCTACGACCCATAAGACATATGTGAATCTCTCTTTGGCTACGTTGCTGTTCAAGGTGGGACAAGGACTTCCTGTGTCCTTTGGTAGACTGGTATTTGAGGCTCTTGCTGAGCATGCTGAGAAAGTGGTGTCTGCTAACAAAGCTATTTGCTTTCCTCGAGTTTTGTATGCTTATTTTTGCAAGTATGTAAAGTTTGAGATTCCAGATGGTGCAAAGGCTCCTGCTGCCTCTTTCATGAGATTCACCAAGGCTCAGACTGGTATTGCGCCTGAGTCTCCTCCGTTCAGCACGAAGACTGATAAGGCATCGTCTTCCTCGATGCCTCATGAGGTGAATGTCGATGATATTCAGCTACCATTTGGTCCTGCTCCTCCGCACTATGAACCAGTGGTTTCCAAGCTCATGTTCCAGGCTATCTCTGTGGAATATGAAATGACATGTGAGCAGATTCGGATGCTATTTAAAAAGAAAGAGGAGATTGAAAAGCTGCTTATCTTGGCCGGTGGAACTCAGCCAGGGGGAGCTGCTGTTGCTCCTGCTCCTGCTTCGGATGGTGCTGCAGTTGGTGCAGATGGTGAAGGTGCTGATGATGATGAGGCTGTGGATGAGGAGCTTGAAGCTGAGTTGCCTTAGCTTGGCATTTCATGTTTGCATTCAAGGGGGAGTATGTAGGTATTTTTTGATTTTTTTTGTGCTGAATTCGATATGGTTGTTATTATGATATGCTGCTGGTTGGTTGGTCAGACAAACAGATATTTGGTTTTCTGTTATTTGCTGATGGAGTGGATATTTGGCTCTCTGGCCTGTAATAGTAAATAGGCTGCATTATGCTGTTAATGATGCTTGGTTTTCTGGTGAAGCATTTTTTGATCAGCTGGGGTTATATGTGGTGTTATAAGTGGTGTTATGCAGTGAGTTAGATTTCTCTCTATGTGTGGTATTCTAGTTCGGGTGCGCTTGGCTAGTACTTCATTATCGAGAGTGTTTGTAGCAAGGGGGAGTTGTGTGCACTATGCATTCGAGTATGGTTATGTGGGTGCGCTCCTTGCCTACTTGATTTTGCATTGGGTGCTTTGAATCTTGGAGGAGTTGTGTGAGTAGTGTGATTGCATACATAAAATGCCAAGGGGGAGATTGTTGCTGCATGATTTGCATGGAGTGGTTTTATGGCAAATTTTATGTATGCGTGGAGTTGTTTATTGCGGGAGTAGTTCGTTTGATTTGGAATCCTTGTGGCCTAAGGATTCGCTTTATATATTATATTCCTGCATTAATTAGAAGATTTGCATGAAGATTATATTTACCCTATTAAGGATATCTTTTCTAGATATGCCTTAATTATCTTTTAGGGTTATTCGTGCACTATATAAGCTCGAGGATCTTATTGAAGCCGCTGCGCGCCTGGAGATATTATTGAGAGCTAGTTTTCTTCGTGCATTCGAGAGTTGAGTTTTCTTTTCATTCATCAATTGGGGTAGTTTGTTCTTTGGTGAGTGATTGTAATATCTTGAACAATTCCTTGTTCAAGATCGGGTTTAATCTTTTCAATCTGTGAAAAGTGTTTGGGTAGACTAGAGAGAGTTTACCGTGAGGATTCATTGGTGAGGGTAGAGTCGGGTGAGGAGAGAACGTTTCAGTGTGGCTGACGTTCATATATCTTGTATCCCTTATACTCGTCATAGTGAATTATTTCTTGGAATAGCTTCCCCCAGACGTAGGTGTATTTGTCACCGAACTGGGTTACCAACTTGTGTTCTCAACTGTGTTACTTTCTGTGTTACGTGTTGAGTTACACATACCTACCAAAGTAGGGATTATACAATTTCAACAAAAGCATGAAAATCGGCCGGCAAACTTCTACTGCCGTTTCTTCGTGATCGACCTACTGTTGTTCAGATCTCTTCATCTCTATCAAATTCTTAGCAAAGTAACCATCTTCACATCGGATTCATTCTATAGAATAAGATACTTTGGTAAATTGGGCACTTTATTTCAACCTTATTTCAATGGGTGGTTTACGGTATGTATAAATGTACAAGGTATTGAAATAAGGAAGTGATAAACAATCCCACTAAATTTTGCGTACGACTAATTATGTGACTCTGATTCACAAGATTGTGCTATAATCAATGACTCTTATATTTGCGAATTGGTGGTTTCTTGATGCAGAATAGTTATATATTTTATATATTAGTTTATTTATTATTTAATAGCTAGAGTTTTATTAATTGTGTCTTTTGGTTTCAGTTTATGGGCTTGACCTGTTTAGTTAGTTTATATATATTTAATTTCATTATGTACTGAGGGAGTTGAATTTTGATATTAAATTTAGGGTTTATTTCCCCTTCTTGTGTTCTTTCGGTATTCAATTGTGAATCAACGAAATTTCACATTATATGCGTTCTCTTCCGGTATTCTATAGAGAATCAACGGATTAAACGCTTCTGATGCAGGGGTAGCGTTTAAATCCGTTGATTCTCTACAGAATACCGGAAGAGAACACAGATAAGGTGAAATTCTGTTGATTCACAATTGAATACCGAAAGAACACAAGAAGGGAAAATAAACCCTAAATTTAATATCAAAATTCAACTACCTCAGTACATAATGAAATTACATATATATAGACTAACTAAACAGGCCAAATCCATAGACTGAAATAAAAGATATAATAAAACTAAAACCTTAGCGATTAAAATATCAAATAAACTAATAACTAAAATACTCTAATTAATTATTCTTTATTCTCCATCATTCTCCTCTGCTAAAAACGTTTCGTCCTCGAATCGGAAACAACTTCATCTCCAAAGGAGTTAACACTTGCAAAAGGCATCAGAAACTTAAAATGAGCCTCACGACAACGAACATCAGTAGTTGCTTTGTACTCCATATTAATCTTTTCAAAAATCACATCATCTTGTTTGAACATACAAGTATGACCATCGCGAGAGCATCTTGATTCAAAAATTCGGCAATGGCATATGCTATCAGCGAAACATGCATACCTCACCATTAATATTTGAGTAGTATCACCTCCTAAAACTTCTTTTTGTTTCACAAAAGTGTATGGACGATTATAAATGGGAACATCAAAATCATAAACAATAGGAGGTGCATCGAGAAAGGGACAAACACACACACCGACTAGTAAAATAGAAGATGACTCATTATCATATATAGGAGGACTCGAATAATCATCAATTAGAGAATCATTAACAAAGAAATCAACGCTCAAATCATCCAAGTTCAAGGGAGAAAAGGGGTACTCATCATAAATTGGAGGAGCCATATTATCCTCAACATGAACCTTCTGCAGCTACAGAATAGGAGATCGATAATCATCATAAATTGAAAGACCCAAATAATCCTCAACTATATCAACCCAAGCAGAGTATTTGCCCAAAGGTGCGAAAAGATGCTCCATCCCGCAGGAGGATCGTAGCAAGACTCTAGATACCAACTAATGCAAGGGAAGCTATAAATCTGTTGATTGTGACTCAAACAATACCGGGAGAGAAACGTAGATAAAGTGAAATCCCGTTGATTCACAATTGAATACCGAAAGAACACCCTAAATTTAATATAAAAATTCAACTCTATCAGAGCATAATGAAATTACATATATATAGACTAAGTAAACAGGCCAAGCCCATAGACTGAAATAAAAAATATAATAAAACTAAAACCCTAGTAATTAAAATATCAAATAAACTAATAACTAAAATACTCTGATTATTCTTTATTTTCCATCATTAATGATGGAGAATATATATATATATATTATATATTAGTTTATTTATTATTTAAAATTTAAGGTTTTATTAATTGTTTGTTTTAGCTTCGGTTTATGGGCTTGGCATGTTTAGTTAGTCTATATATATACATATATATATAGGGAGTGGTTCGTGTGCAAATAAATCCTTGCGTGCTAAAATGCGAAAGATGCTTAAAACTATACAAAATCATGCTTAAATCAATATATATTTATGCTTACAATGCCATTATGCTTTTTAATGTACAAATTCATGCTTAAACCTAGTCATACTTATGATACCTTATAATCATGCTTAAATCAATTACAGCCACAGATCAAATCAAGATCAATGGTCCAGATCTATTTCTATTTCTCACACCAGGACTTTTTTCTATATGATCCATCCTCTATATATATATATATGTGTGTGTGTGTGTGTGTGTGTGTGTGTGTGTGTGTGTGTGTGTGTGTGTTGAGGGAGTTGAATTTTGATATTAAATTTAGGGTTTATTTTCCCTTTTTGTGTTCTTCAGTTATTCAATTGTGAATCAACAAGATTTCACTTTATCTGCGTTTCTCTTCCGGTATTGTGTGGGTCACAATCAACTGATTTAAATGCTTCCCCTGCATCAGTTGGTATCCAGAGTCTTGCTACGATCCTCCTGCGCGATGGAGCATGTTTTCACACCTTTGGACGAATAATTTGTGTGGGTTGATACGATTGACTAGGATTATTTGGGTCCTCCAATTTATGATGATTACCCAGAAGACCCTCTTCTGCACGATGCAGAACAGACTGTTGTAGTGCAGGAGGTCCATGTTGAGGATTATACGGGTCCTCCAATCTATGACGATTACTCATCTCCTATGAAGGATTACCTTGAGCATTATACAGGTCCTCCAGTTTATAATTATTATCTCTCATCTCCCTTGCAATCGGTTGAATTAGGTGTTAACTTATTTTTTCTTAATTCTCTTCTCGATGATTTGCGGTGTCCTCATAATATGTTGGATGTCGAGCCATCTCCTATTTTGATCGTGATGGAGTTTGTTCCGTTTTGAGGACAAATCGTTTCGAAGCAGAAGAGAATGATGGAGAATAGTTATATATTTTTATATATTAGTTTATTTATTATATAATAGCTAGAGTTTTATTAATTGTGTCTTTTAGTTTAAGTTTATGGGCTTGGCCTGTTTAGTTGTAATTTCATTATGTATTGAGGGAGTCGAATTTTGATATTAAATTTAGGGTTTATTTTCCCTTCTTGTGTTCTTCCGGTATTCAATTGTGAATCATTATGATTTCACTTTATATGCGTTTCTCTTCTGGTATTGTGTGAGTCACAATCAACGGATTTCAACGCTTCCCCTGCATCATTTCTACAAGTCCATAAACTACCATTAATTTCTTCAACGGGACAACCATCAAATTTCCGATGCATTTTTTTTTCTTTTTTTTCTTTTTTTTTTTTTGTCTCCATGGCTATAGTTTTTTGTTTTAATTTAAAAATAAATTAATTTGTGGCTGTCTACTTGGCATTCCGACTGACACGTATGATTAATACATGGGAAAATTACATCTAAGATTGGAGATGAAACAAATATAAGTTTGTTGATAATTTTATAACAAAATAAAGTTAACTGATAATTTTGTAACAATTAATATAATTTAGTGATATTTCGTAAAACTATCCCGAGAATTTTTTTAACTTTTATTACAACATAATTTTATTATGCAATTTAAATATTTATTTATTTATTTTTGTTAGTTCAAAGCTACTGAAAATTGGATACATTGTCCATGATATGAACCAAATTGTTCAATCCTTCGTTGCTTTTGATTATTGCTCTACAACATGGTGCTGTAAATGCAATTGTTTCTCATACAACTTGACATGAAAAGGGTGGACTTTGTCACTTTGCTATCTCAAAAGTAAAAGGTGTGAACTTGAAGTAGTACTCAATAGTGTATTCCTATAGAATTATTGTTGGAATATTGGTTTTAAATCAATATTTAAAGTAAATATATTGGTTCATCTATGTGGCACATGCTAAGCTTGATCACATATGTAGTTCATCTTTTAACCATGGTGACGCCGCGTTTAACTGCGACACGTCAGCCACGTCTCCACTCGCTTGAAGCCACGTCGTGTTTTACCCACTCAGCCCTACAACATCAGCATCAAACCCTAAATCTATATATATGGCAACTGTGTTTCCTGCAGAAACTCATCACCCCAAAATTTGCCATTCCTGTGAAACTTCTCTGCGAATTTTCTGCAATCTGCAAACTCTTTCTCTTTCATAGAAATCTCTAAAAATCTTTCTCTCAAACACCACCAAATCTTATACCATGGGAAAGAATAAAGAAACCACCACCATGGAGCTTTTACTGGCCAATGCCGATAACCTCACCAATATTGAACCCCATCTCGAGGAGTCTATCATCGAACCTGCCGGATTTTTCCATAGGGCCTTGACAACTGCTGGATTGTGGAAGCTTGTCACCGCCAAGCCTTCAAAAATCCTAACCAGAACCGGAGCAGAATTCATGTTGAATTAATCTTCGTGAAAAGGAACTCACCACCAGCATCACAGACCCAAGTACTGGTGAAGCCATGTACGTGAGTTTGATCGAAGTGGCGAAAGCCTTCGATCTTCCAATAGAAGGAGAGGAGAGCTTGTCCAACGTAGGCCTGGAAATGGAGGCCGAGTACCGGCGCTATGCAGTAAAGGAGGATGTTGTTTGGGCCAAGCGTGGAAATAACATCCGAGAAGACTTGAAGAGTCCTTTCAATTTCATCGGCGAGATTTACACCAAGTCAGTAGCTTGCCACATTGGAGGACTTGGACAGCTCACAGACTCAAAGGTGTTCGCGATTTCTGCAATCTTGGATAGCCTATCAGGCTTCAAATTTAACTAGAGTTAGTGGTTCATTCAGTTGGTCCAGGAAGCGGCCAAAGACTTTGAGAGCGAACCGAATAACCCTCATATAATTGTGCGGAAGGGGAAGCTTCGCCTTCTAGAGAAGCTTTCCTATGCGCTAGAAAACATGTATCCAGACCGAGTGTGGGAAGATACATTCCCCTACAAGAAGGTCAGCGTCTTTTCAGACCTGATCAAGAAGGACAGACCACTGGTGGACGGTGGCCTGTTGATGGTGGATGTGAGGCCCGCTGTGGCCATTGAGAAGAAAAAGAAGGATGGGAAGGGGAAGAAGCGAGCCGCTTCTCCTTCGCCAGCACAGAAGAAGCCAGCACCGACAAAGAAGACCAAGCAAGTCGCTTCGCTTGTGAAGGCAAGCGAGAAGGAGCCCTCGCTTGAATCATCCCTGGGCGTTTCTGAGCTCAAAACTACAGAAGAGAAGCAAACTGCTTCTCAAGAAGGAGAGTAAGTGAACCAGCCTCCTACCCAACTCCAAACCCAACCCCAAGGAATCCACGTGCACAGAGGAGTCATCCATGATGATGAGGACTCTGCAAGCACTCCCCCGTTACCAAATATCCCATTCCTTAAGCCTGATGAAACCGTAGCCTATGAAATATTTGAATCCCCCTCACAATCCATTGACTCACATATCCCAGATATCCCCACCTCCAACCCAAAAATAAATTCACCTCACATAAAGCCCAAGCGACCACTTCCATAACACCCCAAACCCTAGCTCTTGAAAAATACTACGAGGATTGGGAGCGGTCCGTGGAGAATATCAAAAAGAGGTACCCCTCTGTCCAAATGTCGGACGATTTTGTTAACAAAACGGCCAATTTTCTCACCTATGTCGCTTACCGGGGAACGAGTACTTCAAAGTATTCAGTCTCATCAAAGCCTTCTCTGAGAAGACTGTAGCGGAGCAGGAAGCCGTACAGTTGCAGTTCATCAGCGTAGATGGGTTTAAAGCTCTCATCAACAAACCAAAGTATCTAGAGCTGCTTGACATTGTTGTCAAGCGGGCATACCCCGACGCAGAGCTGCCAGAGAGAAAACTTTCCGAACACGAGCAGAAACTGAATCAAGATGCTCAATCTACAAGGAGCTATAAGGAAAGGAGAAGAGGAGAGATTTCAACTCAGCGAGGTGGTTGCCGGCCAGAAAAGGAACCTCGTTGTGAGAGAAACCGATATGACCGCACAAATCGAGGATGAAATAGTTGGATATATTGACATCCTAGCTTGCTGAGAAGGAAGAAGAGTTGAAGAATAAGGGGGAGGAGTTAGCCTCGTTTGTGGAGAAGCACAAGGAGGAAATGAAGGTTGAGAAGGAGAAGAGGAAGGAGCTTTAGGTCGAGAAGGATAACGAACTGATGAGGGTTAGTGGAGAGCTCAATCGTGCCTTAGTGGCCAAGCTCAAAATGGAGGATGAGAAAGCGACCCTCCAGAGCTCGCTTGACAGGGCAGAAAGCGAGCTGACGAGCTGAAGGAATGAAGCTCACTGTGTCACATTGGCAGCGTTGGACTATGCCATGAAGGATATTGATCTCAACGTTCCTTCAGCTGTCCTCAACGCCAAACAATCCAATCTGACTCTGCGTGAGGCAGAAATTTCTACGTCATAGGATTTTTCTAATCTTGTTGTGCAGGAGAAGAAGAAGGAGCTGAGGGCGGAGATCGAAGCGGAGCTCGATGCTCGCTTCAATGCAGTCGAAGCGAGGGAAAGAGACGTTGAGCCGCTTGAAGGGCTTATGAGAGAGGTTGCCCAGCGGGAGTACGCCTTGGCCAAGCGAGAGAGGCAATCCTTCTTTCGGTTGGAGGAAATCTCCAAGAACACTGCTGAACTAATGCTGATCAGAGAAGGCTCATTCACAGAGTGGACTGAAGGCGCCCTGAAAGCCATAACAGAGGAGTTCGCGAGCCTGCGTCGGGCCATTGATGAGAAAGCTGTAGCTCCTACACCCATTGGCGATGATGCCAAAATGGAGGAAGAGAAGGCCCCTTTAAGCAGAGCCGACAAGGGCAAGAAGGTCGTGGAGTACCAGAAGAAGCCCTCTGTTGATCAAGCTGCCAAGCCAGCCAAGCTGCTCGCTTCTTCCTCCACCGCTATTCACAAAGTCGCGTCGAGAGTGTCCATACCTTTGGACACTACCCTAGAAGCGATGCAATCGTTTGAACTCAAGGAGCAAGGATTGGTGGAACTTCAACAAGTCCAACCACTACAAGTTGTGCCTGCTCAAGCTCAAGCGGCCCCAGTTGCTGCTGATGTTCAAGCTGCCGTAGTTGCTCAAGTTGTCCCTCCCCAAACTACTCAAGCAAAGCAGACCAAGATCGCCATCAAGTGGCCAGCTCCAACCACTGAGAAAGCAGATCCCGCGGCCAAGCGCCAAAAGGTGAAGAAGGATCTGGTTATCAAAGCGAGCCGCTTAGAGGTTGAAAGGAAGAAGAAGGAGGACAGACTGCAGAAGGCTGAAAGAATGAACGAGAAGAGGCGTGCGAGGACTGAGAAAATCGAGGCACAGATTGATCGATTGGTAAAGGAGAACATACTCGTCCAGCACAACCTAATTTGAAGTGGCTACATTCCTTTCACACCAGAGGAAACGGAGATGTGCGATCTCGAAGCCATCATCCAAGCTTTTAAAAAGTCGTTGATAACTGTCGAAAGGTTGAAGGGCTACTCCAAGGAAGATCTTGACTACATGAGGAAGCTTGTCAACAGCAGGAGGCCCCTCATCACCACAGAGCTGAGCGACAAATTCAACATGATTATGAAGGAGCTTGTCGAGAGGCCACTTGATCAAGTCGAGAAGAGAAGAGCAGAGCATCCAGACGCTCGCTTCGTTGAGGACTTCAATTAAGAAAAGCTGAAGGAGAGATGGACTGTGAGTCGAGAGAAGTTCATCAAAGTGTACTACTTTTGGCAGGTGATCCATGATCAAGCGATCTGCTCGAAGCTAGACGCCGTGTATAACTTCATGATCGTCTATGACGAGGAGCTTTGGAGGACTATCGTGATTATGGCAGAGGTTGCATAGCCGAAGCTAATACTTAAGATCCCTGAGAGGATGTTGTTTCCCAGACCCAGGATTGCGGGTACAGTCATCATGGATCGAGAAGTCATAGATGAAGAAATCAGAGACGCTTTGCACCTCGATCGACTCAACAAGCCAAGCACAACAACCTTCAAGTCTATGAAGCCTAGAGTTATGTCTGCTTACATTGTTGAGTAACTCTCTCTCTCTCTCTTTCTCACTCTACCTCTATGAATGCTTGAACACCATCTATGAAATCTACTTTTCTGTTAAGCGTCGTGCTTTAATTACTTATAGTATTTAATAGCTTTGTGTGTTATTTATCCTTATGCTACAAGCCTACACAAACAATAAGAACTTAAAAAAAAAAAAATGTTAAAAATTAGAAGGATTCTGTCGCTTACAGTAAGTGTTGGGTTTTGGCATCATCAAAAAGGGGGAAATTGTTGGGAATTGTTAAGGATTCACTTGTTAAGGGGGAATTCATTGGGACGCTTAATAAAATTTGTTATGTATTTTGATTCGATACCAAAACCCTCTGTGTTAATCCTATTCCCAAGTGACCCTATTTGATTAGCTTGATAGGTTAGAATTTTTCAAGTTTAAAATGTTAGGAAAGCTTGTTGTGTTTTAGTCGCTTTAGGTAGAGACTGCAGGTTTCAAGCGAAGCGAGGAGGTCACTCGCTTGAGTGTGCTTTAAAGAGAAAGCGAGTCTACCCGATAAAAGCAAAGCGAATGTTCTCGACTAAATCCAAGTGAGTCTACCCGGCAAAGTAGAGCGAGCACTCTCGATAAAGTCAAAGCGAGTCAATCCGACTAAAGGCGAGTACTCCAACCAAGCGAAGTACGAGACAAAGCTTTGAAAACGACAACTCAACTACCAGCTCCAGTTCAAACTTAAGTTTGAACTTAGTCAAATGAAGATCGGCCGCATTCATTGCGGATCTACAAGTAGCCCCTACAGTCCTGGCCCAAGTTAGTTACTGTTACGCTTGGCTTTTAGCCAAATTGGGAAAGAAGACAAAGCGAGGGTCTGAAAAGCTGCAGGTCATAGCCAAAACTGTCGAGTGTGGAGAGACGAAGCCACCGACCTTCAAATGGCTTCTACCCAACTATCACACTATAAATAGAGGCATGCAGATAAGAGAACACATAACACTTACTTGAAAATTTCCTGCGCTCAAAGCAAACAAGCACTCATGATTTCCTGCATACTTTCCTGAGTTCTTGTAAGAAAGTGTTCCAAGCTTCAATCCCACCGAAGCTTGTCTCTGCAACCTTCACTCTCTAGTTTCTAAGCCACTATACATTTCCTAGCTTAGAAGAAGAACCCTGGCCTTTACTCAAAATTGTAAAGGGGCTTAGAGTGTATGTTTACAAACCAAACCAAAACCCTTGTTCTTGTCTAGTCAAGAGTGTTAGTGTTTGTGTTGTTTCGAAAGGTTGTTGTAAGATCTAAGGTTTCACTTTCATCGATAGTGAAAACCTCGATCAAGTAGTTAGGATCCAAGCTTGCACGTTCATCGACTGTGCTAAGCTCGATTCTAAACTTAGGTTTTTAGGGAGAATCCATAATCTCCTAGTTGTTGTGTGGATCTAAGCTTGCAGAGCTCAATCCTTGTTTAGGTTTTGGGGGAACCCATAATCCTCGAGTTTCTTGAGTGAAGAGAAACTGTTCCATTGAGGAACAAAGTGGACGTAGGTGTTTTATCACCGAACCACTATAAACCTTGGTGTTGTATCTCTCTCTTACTCTTTCAATTCTTTACAAGCTTTGATTATCATTCTTGCACGAGCATATAAGCAAACCTAAAACCGAGTTCTTAATTACTTAGGAAATATTAGCTCACCAAATCCCGCATCTCGGCAAAGCGAGCTTCTCTAAGGATCAAGCGTTCGCTTAGGTCCTTAGACTGCTTAACTATAGATCAAGCGTACGCTTAGGTCTTAAGTTCCAAGCAGCTCACTAGCTTACTCTGAGATAAGTTTGAAAAGAAATGAAAAACTTCGTTCTGTTACACGTATTCAACCCCCCCCCCCCCCCCCCCCCCTTTACGTGTAACCCTACTTATCAATCCGGGACCAACAGCTCCCTTTCTTCAAGATATTGAAAATGGCTCCGAACTTCAGCTGGGGAGACTAACACCACCTCTCACTAGCCGAGCTGAAAGGCTACCTCAGAAAATTGCCAACCTTGTCAGTACCCACTAATGGCGAGGTACTCTCTCTTTATTTAGATGCCTCAGAAGAAGCTATAAGTGCCGTTCTAGTTCGCTAGGAGGGACACCGTCAGCTCCCAGTATATTTTATCAGCAGATCGCTCAAAGGACTTGAGACAAGGTACCAACCCCTTGAGAAGCTCGCATTGGCCTTGGTGATGCATCCCGACGGTTGAAACCTTACTTCCACGCGCATACCATACGCGTGCTCATGGATTACCTACTTCATCAAGTTTTGACGAAGCCGGAAGCCTCAGGCCGAGTCGCAAAGTGGGCGATTGAGCTAGAGGAGTACGACATTGAATATTCACCTTGCCAAGCTATCAAAGGACAGGCCTTCACCGACTTCTTGGTGGAAACTGCCCTCCCAATGGACGAGCCACCAGTTAAAGACACTGCTAGCATGACACAAAGCAACCATCCTGAGCCCACCCCCAAAACACTAGCGGATTGCTGGGATATATATGTAGATGGAGCATCGAGAAAAACAGGAAGCGGAGCTGGAATCCTCCTCATCAAACCTGAGAAATGCGAACTCACGCATTCACTTTGCTTCACCTTCCCCACAACGAACAACGAGGCGGGATACAGATCACTGCTTGCCGGACTCCGTATAGCCATGGAGATGGGAGTTCGAATTATTCGCGTTCACAACGATTCTCGAATCGTCGTAAATCATATGTTAGGGAAGTATGAAGCCAGATGAGATAAGATGCAAAGGTATCTCGACAGAACCAAGCAACTACAACAGTATTTTTCTCATTTTGAGACATCTGCTTCCCCACAAGTCAAAACCCGAGAGCTGACGCTCTAAGCAAGCTCGTTTCCACTTCGACTGGCTCGCCTGTGGAAGAGATACAAACGCGTAGTATAGAAGGAAGCGAGGTGAACACCGTCACCGAAGAAGGCCCCAACTGGATGACACCTATTCAGGCTTACTTAGAAAACGAGGAGCTATTAGCAGATAAAGCCGAATCCCTAAGGATATTGAGCAAGTCACTACGCTATACACTACAACAAGGTATCCTTTATAAAAAAGCTTATCTTCAGCATTTACTTCGATGCGTAGGCCCCAACGAAAGCAACTATGTTATGCGGGAAATGCATGAAGGGGCGTGTGGCAGTCACATAGGACCTCGAGCGCTCGTGAGAAAGATTATGAAGTGTGGGTATTACTGGCCCACAATGCTCCATGATTGCACCGAGCTCGTGAAATCATGCGAAAAATCCAGATTCATGCCAACACTCAACGATTACCACAATCGGATCTCGCTAGCATGCAAAGCCCCTGGCCTTTCGCGCAGTGGGGAATTGACATCGTCGGCCCATTCGAGAAAGCACCCGCGCAACTCCTGTTTCTGATAATCGCCATCGACTATTTAATGAAGTGGGTGGAAGCAGAGCCTTTGGCTAGAATCACAAGCAAGAACACACCCAACTTTGTTTGGAAGAACGTAGTATACCGATTTGGTGTACCCCACGTATTAGTATCCGACAACGGTACCCAAATCACAGATAAGGTCTTCAAAGAATGGTACTAGGAGCTTAAAATCCAGCAACGTTTTACTTCGGTGGCCCACCCCAAAGCGAACGGCCAAACCGAAGTCACGAACAAAACCTTAGTAAAAGGACTCAAGACTCGACTGGACAAAGCAAAAGGGAAATGGGTAGATACCTCTCCCACGTTGTGTGGTCATATCGCACAACACCGCGCACTTCCAATGCGCGAGACTCCCTACAGTTTAGTCTACGGGAATGAAGCTATCATTCCAGTCGAAATCGGGATGTTTAGCCCGATAACAATCTACTTCTCACCCGAGGTGAATGAAGAGAATAAGCGAACTGATCTGGATCTACTAGAAGAAAGGCGAGAGCTCGCCTACATACCGGAAACTAAGTATAAGCAACAAATGACGAAGTACTACAACCGCAAGGTTAAAGGACACAAACTCTCTGTAGGCAACCTCGTCCTGAGGAACAACGAAGTCAGCAAAGCCGCCAAGTTTGGCACGCTGGAACCCACATGGGAAGGACAGTACCAAATACACGAAGTCCTTGGTAAAGGATCCTACAAGCTCGCTCACCTATCTAGGGAGCCAATACCACGGGTTTGGAATGTTGTTCACCTCAACAGGTATTATGCGAAGGGAATTCATATAGGAAGAGTCAATGATAGTATTTCATTACATTTTGCAGTCAAAATTATTTTTTAAGGTCAGTTCGTGCATTTTTCATTTTTACAAAATTTCCACAAACTTAATAAAGTCTTATCTTTTATGATCATTTGTTTGTGTTAATCAATCATGCATATTGTCATCACCTACGCATATCACCTCTATTTCATTTTCCACACTATCCTGACGAGGACAAGTGTGTTACCCTTGAGACCAGTATCTCGAGTATGCAATTCCTTGAATAAACGCGTATGAAGAGTCCACTCCTACCGATATATATCGGCAAACATGGAATTTAAGCCCGATTTACTTCGGCCACAAACTAAAGCCCGATTAACTTCGGCCACGAAAGTAATCCCGATTAATTTTGGCCATACCTTTATGCCCGATTCACTTCGGCCAACCACATAAGCCCGAATTCGTTTTCGGCCAATAAGCCCGATTTCATTTGGCACGTATATTTATTACAACATTAACATTTAAACAAGGTTTAAGTTTTTACAATGCAGTTATACAAAAATTCATGAAGAAGAGCCTCTGCCGGAGTTCGGGCCACAGTTGAACCATCTGAAGACAGAGTTCAGTCTTAATATATCATCAATGCTGACCCCTACCATGCCTCTGCCTCTCGTCTGGCCTCGCCCACAAGATGCACCGCGAGATTCACCACTTCGTGATGCACTCCGACTAGATTATCCTAGCGGCGAAGGAGTGGTGCTCTGGATTTGAGGCACGCGAGGTGAATTCACTTGGACAGGAAAAGACATGGACCCACCCGCAACCCGACCACGTCCAAAACCTCCAGTCAGCGCCAAGTACTGTGGACTTGATTATAAGAAGTCCAGTTTGCCCACGCTGCAGCACCCCGGGTTGCACATCGGGAAAAACGTCCAACCACTCTTTGATAGCAGGCTGCCGGTCTACAATAATCTTGAAGACTGAAGTCAGACACTTTAGTTCAGCGACTTGCTCATCTAGCTCCCACGAAGTAGCGCCATACCTCTCCAGCCCTTCAACGCACCTCGTACCCGAACTTGAACTTTTCAAAATCCGGATACTCCTTCACCACAACATCCAGTGTAGCCGCCTTAACTGGGATTGACTGCAAGGAGCCGAGAGTGATTGCTGATTGGTGTCTAGATGTTAGGTTTTTCGTTGTCTTTTCGTGTCCGTTTTCCCTTAGTTTTCGTGTGTTTTCGTTGTTTGTGGCTATGATTTGGTTGTTTTGGAGTCTTTGGTATTGTAGGATGAAAAGGACAGAAACGAGAAGAAAACAAGAAGAAAGAAGCATTATATCGAAGAGGGGTTCGATAGGAGCACGTCGGCGAAAACGGAGGTCAATTTGGAGTTCGGACGAGGAAGATACGGCCGAAACAAGAAAGATGCGCGAATTGAACAGAACCAAGTTCTGGACGCCGTCCAACTTGAGTTGGACGCCGTCCAACTAAGGCGGCCAGCAAATCTTTCCTTTTTCATCTAGGTTTTTACCTAGTATATATATATATCATCCTTGTGCACGAATTTATATCATCTTTTATCATTGTTTAGCTTTAGTTTTCAGATTCAAATACTTTAGTTTAGCTTTCTATTGTTCGGATCCGGATTCTTCGTTATTGCAATTTAATTCAAGACGTTTAATTTACTTCGCGTTCTTCGTTCTTCGTCTCAATTTTCGTAAGTTCTTTTATTGCTTTCATTTACTTGTTTTTAATTGCTTGCTTTCGTTTTAGATTCGTTTTCTTAATTGCTTCGTTTAAATTCCTTAGTTTAATTTCGTTCTTTCGATTTCAAGTTTAAAGTTTAGATTCGTTTTCCTTCGATTTCAATTCTTCCGTTTTTCAAAGCTTTTTAAGTTAAATTTATTTGCCTTTAGTTTCCAGATTTCAATTCATCATGTCTAGAGTTATTTATGCTTCTTTCTTTGCTTTCGTTTTCTTCGTTGCTTCCTTTATTGCTTTCTTTTCGATTCTTGCCTAGGTAGATTAATCGTTTTTCTTTAGTTTAATTCTGGATTTATTTCCTCGTTCTTAGATTAGTTATTTACTCGCTTTTATTTATTGCTTTGATTTATTTTATTTGCCTAGGATTTAAAACAAAAACCCCTAAAAATCTTCTTTACTTGCTTTCCTAGATTTAGGCTAGATTAGGTTGTTTTGCTACACGATTATTTGCCCTGCAAAGTTTTCCTTGAGATTCGACATTGGGTTTTTACTTACTAAGTGCTAGGATAGATTTCGTTCTATTGCGAACACTTTTTAGTGAAACAAATTTTGGCGTCGTTGCCGGGGAAAACTTTAGGCGATTTAATTGTGTAGTATTTTTATTTATTTTATTTTAATTTGTGTTTATTCGATTTCTTGTTTCTCTCACTCGTGCGTTTAACCCGTTTGTTGAGTGTTGTGTATGCAAGGTCGTCAAATTTCTAAAGGAAGTTGACACCTCACATCGACGACATCAATAGGAAAAAGGCGCTCTTAACCGTGAAGAAGGCAGAAGAAGACGAGAGCTCGAAGCAATGGCACAAAATAAATGGAGAAGTCGCACCGTGGCTGCCATCAAAGCGAGCCAACAACGTCTTCACGTCTCACCCACCCCAGCTGGTCATCTCTCATCTCTAACGAAACAAGGTGATCCCGGAAGTTTCAAATTAGATGTTGTTTTGGAAAATGGAGATAGTGTGCCGGGTATGTTGGATTTGGGGGCAGCCGTGAACTTGATGCCATACTCCATTTTTGAGAGAATGGGTTTAAGGGATCTTAAGCCTACCAATTTTTGCATCGAGCTAGCCGACAGTTCTTTGAGTCGTCCCTTGGGGATTATGGAAGACGTTGCATTACTTGTGAGAGGAATTCGAGTTCTCGCCGATATTGTTGTTCTTGATGTGGGGCGAGGAGCTAGGAGTGAGAGAGGTCATCTTCTCTTGTTAGGGCGACCTTTCATGGCTACTACTCAAACTCGAATCGACGTTGGATCCGGTACATTGAGCATGGCCGGTGTAGGAGGTTCGATAACTTTCTCAATTTTTGATAACTATTCTTCTTGTCCTAATTCTTTTATCCAAACATGTTCGTATGTGCATATTACTAATGATTTGGATGAGAAAAAGGTAGAGGAGAATTTTCAGGTTGCTATTCATGAGGAAGAAGCCATTATTGTTGAGTTCTTGAGCAAATTGGATGAAGAAGAGATCGTGGAGGAGTTTTTGAGCAATGTGCAAGGCATGGAGGATCACAATAGTCATATGGAGGAATCGGTTTTGAGCTTACAACAAGAGGAAGAAATCATGGACAACTTTCTTGCCAATCTCGACGAGGAAGCACATTTTGTGGTGGATCCATCATCAAGTTTTGAAGATCATGATATTTCTTACATGGATTTTCACACAAGTGTGGGGGAGATGAGTGTCCAAGATAACCCTCTTTTCGAGTTTCAAGCCGAAGAGAAAGAAGAGTCCACCTTTGCACCGAGAGTCTCCTATGGATGGTTAAAGACGTTGCTTGTTGCAACAGATTTTGGATGAGAATTTTTGGTACGTCAAGCTAATGACGATAAACAAGCGCTTGGTGGGAGGCAACCCACATAAAAAAAAATTTAGAGTAGGCTTTATTTTTATTATTTTAGTTGTTTTTCGTTCGTTTTCTTTTGAATTTCGTGTAGGGAATAGTTTACAAGGAGGGTATGATGAAGAGAGAGATCGAGCCGGACCCGAACGATCCCCGTTTTTGGGCCCCAAATGATCCCCGTTGGAATGATCCCCGGTTCCGAGGTCCATACAACCCATAGCTTTGTTTTGTGTCTTTCTATTTTTGTTTTGAGTCTTTTATTTCTTTGTTTTGTGCACTTTTACGCTTTGGTAGTTTGTTTTGGTGTTTGTTTTGTAGGTACTACTTGGAGTCTTTCGAGATTTTGAGTTATTGGTCGTCATCTTGCGATAAGTTCCTTCTTTCCTTCTCCTTTTTATTTTCTTGCAATGGGGACATTGCTTGATTTTAAGTGTGGGGGAGGGTCTTTAAACTTTTGGCATGTAGTTTTTGTTTTGTTTTTATGTCTTGTTGATTGAGTCTAGTTTGTGATCGAGTCTTCATGTTCCCTCACTTAGGAATTTGTTTGATTTTGAGCCATATAAGCATGTAACTTAGGATCAATGTGAATGATTCAACGATGGAATCTTTAGTTGTTGGAATTGATTTGAGCATAAATTAGGTTGGTTTAATCTTGAGTTGCTGTTGATTATGATTCGATGAGTTGTGGGGCACAAATTGATTTGAGTTTTGAGGAAAATGATTTATGATTTTTGGTTGAGTGATAAATCTAGATTGTTACGACTTGGATTGCTATATTACTTTCCTCTTATGTTAAGAAAAAAAAAAAGAAAAAAAAAAGAGTTGTGTTTATGTGAATAAAAGAGTTGATAGGATTCTGCTCCTCTTACTTGTAACGTATGAAAATACTAGAGTAATGAGCATGGGAAACCACATGACAAGGCTTCGAGGGACCCTCGAATGATCACATTTCATGACCTATGTCCTAGATGATACTCGTGTATATTAGAATAATGTGTTCGTAGGCATTCTACCCCTCTTGACAATGGGTACGGGAAACCGCACTAGGAGGCTCGATGTGACCCATCGATGATTAAACCTAGTGAATTATGTGCCAAAAACGTTCACTTGTAAAAAAAAAAAAAAAGAAGAAGAGAGTTGTTTATGTGTTTAATAAAAAGGGGAAGTAGGCTAGACGTCTAAGTTGTGGTGATCTAGATATTTGTGAGATGTGTGTATCATTGCTTTTCCTCTTGCTTGGGTTGATTTATAAGCCACATAGTTCGTTGATGATGATTGATCGTAACTTGGGATTAAAGTGACCTTGTTTGAGTTTGTCGATTCCGGTGATTAAATGTTCTATGATTTGAATTGTTTGGATTGAATCTAAGTTGTATGTTTATATTGCTTGAGGACAAGCAAAGTTCTAAGTGTGGGGGATTTTGATTGGTGTCTATATGTTAGGTTTTTCATTGTCTTTTCGTGTCCGTTTTCCCTTAGTTTTCGTGTGTTTTCGTTGTTTGTGGCTATGATTTGGTTGTTTTGGAGTCTTTGGTATTGTAGGATGAAAAGGGTGGAAACGAGAAGAAAACAAGAATAAAGAAGCATTATATCGAAGAGGGGTTCGATAAGAGCACGTAGGCGAAAACGGAGGTCAATTTGGAGTTCGGACGAGGAAGATACGGCCGAAACAAGAAAGATGCGCGAAGTGAACAGAACCAAGTTCTGGACGCCGTCCAACTTGAGTTGGACGCCGTCCAACTCTGGCGGCCAGCTTTCCTTTCCTTCTATAACTAGGTTTTCATACCTATTATAAATACTACCCCTTGTACACGAATTCTACACCCTTTTACCTTAGTTTTAGCTCTAGTTTAGCATTCAAATACTTTAGTTTAGTTTTCTTTTGTTCGATCCGGATCGCTACTTCGTTCTTCAATTAATTCAAGTTTTTACTTAGTTTTTCGTTCTTCGTTTAGTCTCGTAAGTTCTTTATTGCTTTCTTTTATTTGATTTAATTGCTCCCTAGTTCCTTAGATTTAGTTCTTAATTGCTTAGTTTAATATCGTTCGTTCGTTTTCAAGTTCTTAGATTAGATTCGTTTTTCTTAGTTTTCAATTCCTTCGATTTCAAGTTTTCGTAGTTAGATTTATTCGCTTAATTTTTAGATTTAATTATTATGTCTAGATTCGTTTTCTTCGTTGCTTTCGTTATTGCTTTCTTTTCAATTCCATGCCTAGGTAGTTTAATCGCTTTCTTCTAGTTTAATTCTTTAGATTAATTAGTTCGATTTATTTATTTGCTTTCTAGATTAGTTATTTACTTGCTTTTATTTATTGCTTTGATTTATTTCTTGCCTAGGATTTAAAAACCAAAAACCCAACAATTCTTTTTACTTGCTTTCTTAGATTTAGGCTAGATTAGGTTGTTTTGCTACACGATTATTTGCCCTGCAAAGTTTTCCTTGAGATTCGACATTGGGTTTTTACTTACTAAGTGCTAGGATAGATTTCGTTCTATTGCGAACACTTTTAAGTGAAACAAATTTTTAGTTTGATTGGTGTGTAAATGTTAGGTTTTTCGTAGTGTTTTCGAGTCCGTTTTCGTAATGTTTTTGTGTCTTTGTGTGTGTTTATGGCTATGATTCGTTTGTTTGGAGTTTTTTGGGACTTGTAGGTGATTATGGATGAAAAGGAGCGGAAACGGGCCGAAAAGGAAGAAAAGACGACGATCGAGCGAACGAGGACAGATTCGTGATCTGGAGGCCGTCCAGATGGAGTTGGACGCCGTCCAGATGGAGTTGGACGCCGTCCACATTGCCGTCCAAGTCCACGTCCAGATGAAGCTGGACGGGCGTCCAGCGGATTGAAGCAAATCGTGCAGAATCAAGTTCTGGACGCCGTCCAACTTGAGTTGGACGCCGTCCAACTCTGGCGGCCAGCTTTCCTTTCCTTCTATAACTAGGTTTTCATACCTATTATAAATACTGCCCCTTGTACACGAATTCTACTCCCTTTTACCTTAGTTTTAGCTCTAGTTTAGCATTCAAATACTTTAGTTTAGTTTTCTTTTGTTCGATCCGGATCGCTACTTCGTTCTTCAATTAATTCAAGTTTTTACTTAGTTTTTCGTTCTTCTTTTAATCTCGTAAGTTCTTTATTACTTTCTTTTATTTGATTTAATTGCTCCCTAGTTCCTTAGATTTAGTTCTTAATTGCTTAGTTTAATATCGTTCGTTCGTTTTCAAGTTCTTAGATTAGATTCGTTTTTCTTAGTTTTCAATTCCTTCGATTTCAAGTTTTCGTAGTTAGATTTATTCGCTTAATTTTTAGATTTAATTATTATGTCTAGATTCGTTTTCTTCGTTGCTTTCGTTATTGCTTTCTTTTCAATTCCATGCCTAGGTAGTTTAATCGCTTTCTTCTAGTTTAATTCTTTAGATTAATTAGTTCGATTTATTTATTTGCTTTCTAGATTAGTTATTTACTTGCTTTTATTTATTGCTTTGATTTATTTCTTGCCTAGGATTTAAAAACCAAAAACCCAACAATTCTTTTTACTTGCTTTCTTAGATTTAGGCTAGATTAGGTTGTTTTGCTACACGATTATTTGCCCTGCAAAGTTTTCCTTGAGATTCGACATTGGGTTTTTACTTACTAAGTGCTAGGATAGATTTCGTTCTATTGCGAACACTTTTTAGTGAAACAAATTTTGCCGCCGTTGCCGGGGAAAACTTTAGGCGATTTAATTGTGTAGTATTTTTATTTGTTTTATTTTTATTTGTGTTTCTTCGATTTTCTTGTTTCTCCTACTCGGTGCGTTTAACCCTTTTGTTGAGTGTTGTTTATGCATGGTCGCCGAAGTCTTCAAAGGAATTTAGCGCCCTACGTCGACAACATCCATCAAAGGAAAGCAATTTTAGCCGCGAAGGAGAAGGAGGAGATCGATTCTCAAGACTTTGGTTTAGTCTTGTTGTTTGCAGAGCCCGAAGCCATGGCAGCTAGAGTCGTCATGGGCGATTTTGCTCGCCCCACATTCACAGCCACCACTTCGGCGATTGTCCTGACGGAAGCGGTCAGGAATCATGAGCTTAAACCTCACCACATGGCGTTGCTCCCATCCTATCACGCGCTGCCCAACGAGGATGCCTTGACGTTCATCCGAGAGTTTTGCACGGTGGTTCAGACTTTCCCACTTTCGGGACTCACGGAGGACAATCTGAAGATGAAGTGCTTCCCGTACACCTTGAAGGATCGAGCAAAGTCGTGGTATTTGGCGCTCCCGGCCAACTCTCTCGCCACATGGAATGCGGTATGCGAGAAGTTCATGCTCAAGTACTACCCGAACCGCAAGACTCAAGAGGTGCGGTCAAAGATTATGAATTTCTCCCAAGAAAACAATGAGCCGTTTCACGAAGCATGGGAGAGGTTCCAAGAGCTACTTCAACAATGCCCTCATCATCAAATGGCAACGGAGTTGCTTTGGCAATATTTCTACGACGCCCTCAATCAAACATGTCAGTTCATGGTGGATAGTTCGGCCGGAGGCAACATAGCGGTCAAGACAGCCGAAGAGTTGAAGGATATTTTCGAGACGCTCGCTACGAGTTCTCAACAAAAATCAGCTAGACCGAGGAAAGTGGAGGCGAGTGCAATTTCGATGAGCCCCGACTTGAAGAAGCAAATTGCCGACATGTATAGGGATCTCGAGAATTTGAAGATTAAGCAAAGTGCACCGGCCCCAAAGGAGGAAGAGAGGAAGCCGGACCAATGCGAGATTTGTGGAGAGCTTGGACACATCAAGGAGGTGTGCCACAACATGGGAGAGTTTCCATACGAAGGAGGAGCCGAGGTGTACGCCGCTCAAGGATACCCGCCTCAAGTGCCACCTCAAGGATATCAAGGGGGATACAATGGACGGTTCCAAAATCCAAGGCCGACACAAGTGCAAGGTAACCCCCCTACCTATCCAAATAGGCGTCCTCCACCATATAATAACTCCTATCCTCCTCCACCAAATCCCTACTACTCTCATCCACCACCACCATATTATCCACCACCACAATATCCCCCCAATCCATATTATCCACCACCTCCATATTACCCTCCTCAACCTACTCCTACTCCACCACCACCGTATCCAAATTCTCGTCCTCAAGGACCTCCACAAAAGCCCCCCGTCGATGAGGATCGTCTCCATGCACTTGATGCAAACATGAAGCGGCTCGAGACGGCCATTGGCCAAATTTTTGGATCCATGCACTTGATGCAACAACCGGGGCGAATTCCGTCAAGGGATTCAACCCCAACAAGCCAACTGATGGATTTGTATACTAGAAAGCAGGCCTTTTAGCTTGTATGCATGTGTTGTCCATAACCACTAACAATCTTCTATCTGATTAAGTATGAATTGTCATCCATGCATCAAACATATATCCATTATCTCAAAGTTGTAGGCTTTATGGTGTGTTGTAGATCACAGAAGACCATAGTTGCCGGTTCCTCAAGAGATATAAAAGGCTATCACAGTTGAGACAGTTCTGGATATAACTGTCGGTTTAGGCTGTAGTATAGGCTGCATAAGTAGCTTGTCTTGGCTACTTGTCTATACTAGTACGTGCGTGTACTGATAGGATCACGGTGAGGTGTATTCTTCTATTCTGACCAGATGTAGAAAGAATCAAGACCTCGGTGACTTAAGATGAACCTTAACTCTAGTTGAGTCCTAAGGGTGTATAGTTGTGGTCTGCTTCTTTGATTTATCATGGGTGAGAGTTCAGAGTATCTGCAACTCAATATGCTCCGTATCTTGGGAAGCAACTACAACTAGTACGACTCTTAGTGTAACTGCAACAGAGCACCATATCCTGGTAGAACAGGTTGATCACATCCCCTAAGGAATTCATTAAGGACTATCATACCAAACCCTGCAGGTGGATTAAATTCCGGTATGATGAGTAAGGAATGAATGGTACTACTCAGGAATAAAAGAAGTTGAATAACACGAGCAGTCAGAAGCTCTAAGTTAATCAACGGATGTGGGATATCCTAAATATGGGGGTCGTTAAGTCTAATACTAGCCCTGAACTCAACAGGGGTAAAACAGGTAATTCAGTACTATTACTCTAGTGGAATGTTTTAGTACTTATGGACTAAATTATACTCTGGGCTGAGTATGGAGAATTTAGCCATTGGGAGGCCTCGGTTTTACCTGCTAGTAGATCCCTGATCTGGCCCAAAAAGCTCAATAGGCCACAGTATAAGGAATAAGTGGGCCACCACTCAGTTGGGCCCAGTATGTGGCGCCAACTGTGCTCATGGGCGGCCAGTCCATAAGTTGCAGGCCTGGCCTGCAACTTAAGCCCAAGTCTCTCTTGGTCTCCTCTATAAATACCCCTCAAGGTCTTGTTCAGACCTAACAGTCAGAATAATCGAGTGCACTTAATATTCTGAACAAGAAAAAGGAGGCTAGGGTTAGAGAGAGAGAGACGCGCGGCCGAGCAGCAGTTTTCGGTGGGGATCCCGTTTCCGTGGCTGATTCCGAAGCTCGTTGTCCATCCAACGTCAGAATCGAGCAGGGATACAAATCAGAAGATCTATTCGCGAGTTCTCTACTTCTTCAGGTAATCGATCTATAAACCCCCTATGATTCCGCACTAAATTCATAGGAACATGATAGGTTTAATTCGATAGTTAGATATCCGAAATAGATCCTCGGGCGAACCGATCTTCACCGATCTGATATGGTTCCTTCAGTTGGTATCAGAGCCAAGGATCAGATTTTCGGCTCTATCTGAGTAATTATCGATTATTATGCATGTTAGATCGATTAGGATGTCGCTTTTCGTGGTGTTTGTCGTTTTTCGGGGCCGATTTGGCAAATCTATGTAATTTTTGATCGCGAGATAATAAGGTGCGATCTAGAATAGGATTAGATAGGTTTTATTTCGTTTTGTACCTGCTGGACGAGACGAAGACGAAGAACGAAGGAGACGAGCACCAGCTGGACGCCGTCGCATGGGGCGGCGCGTGAATCACACGCGCCACCGCACGCGCGTGCGGGTCGCCCAACGGGGCTGCGTCCTTCTTCTCCGATGAGCGACGTGGCTCCAGCAGGCTGCTGGAGCCTGCACGTCGTCGGAGGAGACTGGGGGAGGCCGGAGAGGCGGCGGCAGCACCGGAGGCGCGAGAACGGCGCCGCGGCGGAACCCTAATTAGGGCTCGACGCCGTGGCAGACGCCGTGGGCTGCATGGGGGCCGACAACGGCGACCACGGAGTCCGGCAACGGACTCGACGTGGCCGCGAATGTCGCCGGCAGCAGTAGATCGTCGGAGCGGCGCCGGGAGAGCAGCAGCCGCGGCGGAACCCTCCTAGGGTTTTCTGCCGCGAGTTGCAGCGGCGACAGGCGATGGCGAAGGCGGTGGAGGGACGTCCAGCAGCAGCGGAGCACGCCAGCGACATCAACACCAGCAGCAGGAGCCGCGGCGGACGTCGCCGGCGGCTGGAACGACGGCAGCGAGGTGAGGGGTGCCGCGGCGGAACCCTAGTTAGGGTTCTACGCCGCGAGCCTCGCCGGGGTGGTTGCCGGCCGTGCCACCGGTGGGAACGATGCCCAACAGCAGCAGCGGCGCCAGGGAGGCGGAGGCGGCCGGCGGCAGGCCTCACGCCGTCGGCTGCGGCGCGGGCAGCCTTGCACGCCCGTGCCCTAGCCTGTGGACGGGCCTAGGGTTTCCAACCCGGCCCGTTCGCATTTACGGGCTGCATCCAGCGTTCGGGCTCGGGCCCAGTCGCGAATTCGGGCCGTGTTAGGTCGGTTTCGAGTTCGTGGGCCCATAAGAGTGAAACGAGCGCGGTTTGGGCCTTTTCGAGAGAATTGGGTCACGTGGTGTGGGCCCAATCTCGGTTAGAGAAGCCCAATGGCAACAAAAATTAGAAAATAAATTATCTAAATAATTTATTTATTTTCGGGGAGAAACGGGAGATCAACTCGGAGGACTTATTCAAGACCGAAGCCTGTTTCGGATTTTATTATTTAATGTAATAGTTTAGACGGGTCGTCATACCACGAAAAGCGAGTTTTATTTTTGTTTTTATCTCGTTTTTCTTAAGCATGCTATGGATGCAATTTATTTATTATTATAGCATGTCTTGCCTGTCGAGATGATTAAATTGCGCTTAGTCGAGCATGTTTTAGGATTGTCAATATAAGCATGTTTTAAATTTTCTGCGAGCATGGTTTATTTGCTGCGTTTAGAAAATTTATGCTTAGGATTATGTGACAACGTGATCTAGCATGTCGACAACCTTTTGAAAGAAAAATACTAAGCAGATAAAAACGTTTTTGGTATAGAAAATGTTAAGACCTCCACAACTAACCTTAAGGTGAAGTTTGGTGCGAGTGTGTAAACGTCCACACGAACGTGGCTTGCACATCGTATCGAACGAGTTCGCCAGACTTAGGGTTTCTTAACAAAAATGTTCTAACCAAAATGAGAAGTGGGAGCTTTTCTGAGTAAACGTCCACACTAACGTGGCTTACTCGGAATAGTAACTACGGTTTTCTCTGGAGTTGGTTTTTGAACAAAGATAGCTTAAGGAAAATAGTGTTTTTTCCAAGTTAGGCTAAGATTGTGGTTAAAAGCTTAGATATTAGTTAGAATACAACTCCCCAACGGAGTCCCTTTTCTAATCTAATATGGTCTAGTAAGGTTCAACTGTTAGCTCTATTTGCCATAAGGATAGGTTGGCAAGATAAGTAGAGTTAAAGATCCGAGTATCTGGTCGAACAGTGGGAGCGTAAACGTCCACACGAACGTGGCTTGCGATCCGCATTGTTTGGGCTGTTGAAGGTTTCGAAATTATTGGTTTATCAAAAGGTTACAATAATTTTTGTTACGAATTGATGCATGATCTTTTCTTACTTGTGTCTACGTGTTTATTGCTTTTTCAGATATGACTTTAGGCCCGTTGATAAACATTCTCACTTCGAGTCCTCTCACGGATTCCAACTACATGGAGTGGAGGAAGAATCTCGATGCTGTCCTAGCTGCAGGCGAGTATACTGATATGCTCGCGAGTCCAGCTTCTCCTATCCTTACTGATTCGGCATCACAAGAAGAGAAAGAGGTTCATGAGATTTGGCACAAGAAAAATGATGAGGCTATGAAAATAGTCTTGTCGTCTGTGTCAGATGGGATGCAGTATATGATTAAGCATATGGTGACTGCATACAGCATGATAGAGACTCTGGAGTCCTTCTTGGTTGATGAAGTGGTGCCGAAGGCCGAACCAGTTGCAGAGTTTATTCAAGCTGTGAATAAAGCAACAGGAGTTACTCTGACGCATGAAGACGTTAGAAAAATGGTTCGGAATGCAAGGGGAGCTGCGAAGGTGCCTCTCGGTGTTGTAAGGAAACCGAAGTTCAAGGGCAAGTGCTTCATTTGTGGCGAGAAAGGACACTGGAAGGCTGACTGCCCTCTAAAGAAGAAGAATTCTGGTACGTCATTCACATTTGTAACTGAAACATGCTTAGCTGCAAGTTCTACCCAGACTTGGGTAGTAGATACGGGAGCAACTGACCATGTATGTTACTCCTTGCAGGGGTTTCTGCAGACAAGGGAGCTGAGTGATGACGAGATTACCATCTCCATGGGCGATGCATCGAAAGTTGCAGCTGTCGCAGTTGGAGATATTCATTTATCGTTTGATAGAACTGTTTTGGTTTTGAGAGACGTTTTGTATGTACCTGCTTTTAGGCGAAACTTGATTTCTGTTTCGAAACTTTTTGTTTACGGATATTCAGTTGTTTTTGATAGAGGCATTTCTATCATGAAAGACAATGAAGTTATAGTTTCTGGCACATTGTCCCGGTCTCTCTATACCATTACTTGTCCTATGAATGATTCTTCTTCTTATAATGCTTCCTCATCATTGAATACTAAAAAGAGGAAGAATCCGTCTCAAACGAACCAAACTCTATTATGGCACTTACGATTGGGTCACATCAACCAAAAGAGGATTCAAAGGTTGATAAAAGAAGGTGTTTTGGATTTCCAAATAAAACCTTTATCAACGTGTGAATCGTTTTTGGAAGGAAAGATGGTGACCAAACCTTTCAAGTCCATAGGATATCGAGCCCAAGAGCTCTTGGAGTTGGTTCATTCTGACTTGTGTGGACCGATGTCCGTTCAAGCTCGAGGAGGTTACGAGTATTTCGTCACGTTTATTGATGACTACTCGAGATACGGTTATATCTACCTGCTCCACAGGAAGTCCGAATGCTTTGATAAATTCAAGGAATTCAAAGCGGAAGTGGAGAAGAGAACGGGTAGAAGTATCAAGTCACTTCGCTCTGATAGAGGTGGCGAGTACCTCGGAACTGAGTTTCGAACTTTCTTGTCAGAAAATGGGATTTCATCTCAGTTAACTACGCCCGGTACTCCCCAACAGAACGGTGTAGCTGAGAGACGGAATCGTACTCTTTTAGACACAGTTAGATCGATGATGAGCTATGCATCCTTGCCAATTTCGTTCTGGGGATATGCCTTGGAAACAGCAGGTTATCTCCTCAATCTAGTACCTACAAAGTCGACAGTTAAAACTCCTTCCGAATTATGGACAGGGCGCAAGCCTAGCTTGGGTCGTATTCGGGTTTGGGGATGCCCAACACACGTGCTGACTAAGGAGGCCGACAAATTGAGGTCTAAGACTGAGGTTAGGCTGTTTGTAGGATATCCAAAGGGAACGAAAGGAGGTTATTTCTATAGTCCCCAGGATCAGAAGGTCATTGTGAGCACTAATGCCCGATTCCTAGAGGATGACTTTGTTAGTAACCATCGGACAAGGAGTGAAATAATGCTCGATGAGTTGCGAGCATCAGCAGCAGCCGAAATTCCAGAACAGCCGAGAGTACAAGAGGTTATACCACTAACTGCACCCTTATCCGATACTGTATCTCTACCATCGCTTCGTCGCAGTGGGAGGGTTGTTCGTCAACCGGACCGTTTCATGTTCGTGGGAGAATCCACTGAACTACTCTCGGGTATCGAACATGATGAGATCGACCCCTGGACTTACAAGGAAGCAATGGAGGACGAGGATGCAGATTCCTGGAGAGTTTCTATGGATTCGGAGATAGAATCCATAGTTAACATGGACGTGTACGACCTTGCGGAGCTGCCGGATGGGGTAAAGCCCATCGGATGCAAGTGGGTGTACAAGAGAAAGAGAGGACCTGACGGGAAGGTTTTAGCCTTCAAAGCTAGATTGGTGGCGAAAGGATTCACTCAGAAAGAGGGAATCGATTACGATGAGACATTTTCGCCGGTTGCCATGCTTAAGTCCGTCAGAATACTCTTGTCCGTGGCGGCACATTTAGACCTAGAGGTTTGGCAAATGGACGTCAAGACTGCGTTCTTGAACGGGTACCTTGAAAAAGGTAGGGAAATTTATATGCGCCAACCAGAAGGTTATGTGAGAGATGGCCAAGAGCATCTCGTGTGGAAGCTTAAGAAGTCCTTATACGGACTTAAACAAGCGTCCAGGTCCTGGAACATTCGTTTTGATGGAGTGATTAAATCCTATGGATTTGTCCAATGCTTAAACGAAAGTTTTGTTTATAGGCTCAGTTCGGACGGAAGCGTGGTATTCTTAGTACTGTACGTAGATGACATACTTCTCATTGGCAACAATGTGAACGTGTTATCAGGCGTAAAGGATTGGTTGTCTGAACAGTTTCAGATGAAAGACTTGGGAGAAGCAGGTTACATCATAGGGATCAAGGTGATCAGAGATCGCCGTAAGAGGATGTTAGGCTTAAGCCAAGCTTCATATATAGATACTGTGATCGCCCGTTTCAGCATGCAGAATGCCAAGAAGGGTTTTCTTCCCTTCAGACATGGCATACCTCTATCTAAGGACATGTGTCCGAAGACACAAGAGGAGATAGAGGGCATGAAGACTATACCGTATGGTTCCGCGGTTGGAAGTCTCATGTATGCAATGCTGTGTACTAGACCAGATATCTGCTATGCGGTTGGCATGGTGGCGAGATATCAGTCTAACCCTGGTCAGGGACATTGGACGGCTGTTAAGCACATTTTAAAGTATCTCAAGAGGACAAGAGATCATGTGCTTGTTTATCAGTCCAATGAGATAATCCCTATAGGGTATACGGACTCAGACTTCCAGGCTGATCGAGATGAGAGGAAATCTACCTCAGGCTATGTGTTTACCTTGGGAGGTGGAGCCGTCACTTGGAAGAGTGTGAAGCAGAAGTGCATCGCAGACTCGACCATGGAGGCCGAATATGTTGTTGCTTGTGAGGCTGCTAAAGAGGTTGTGTGGCTCCTGAACTTCCTTAATGAGCTAGAACTAGTTCCCAGTTTGCCCAGAGGTATCACACTATATTGTGATAATGCTGGAGCAGTTGCAAACTGCAAGGAACCTAGGGCTCACAAGGCGAGCAAACACATAGAGAGAAAGTACCATCTCGTACGAGCAATCGTCGAAAGAGGAGAAGTAGAAGTGAAGAAAATCCCTTCAGCGGATAATCTGGCAGATCCATTCACAAAGAGCTTACCAGTCAAGGTGTTCGACAAGCATGTCGAAGGGATGGGACTGGAGCGCCTCCCACACTAGTAAACTTTGAGTATAAGTGGGAGAAGATGTGTAATAGATGCTAGATTGTAGACACTTTGCCTTTTGTCACATGATATACTAAAAGTTTGCTTTAGTATAAGTGGGAGATTGATGGATTTGTATACTAGAAAGGAGGCCTTTTAGCTTGTATGCATGTGTTGTCCATAACCACTAACAATCTTCTATCTGATTAAGTATGAATTGTCATCCATGCATCAAACATCTATCCATTATCTCAAAGTTGTAGGCTTTATGGTGTGTTGTAGATCACAGAAGACCATAGTTGCCGGTTCCTCAAGAGATATAAAAGGGTATCACAGTTGAGACAGTTCTGGATATAACTGTCGGTTTAGGCTGTAGTATAGGCTGCATAAGTAGCTTGTCTTGGCTACTTGTCTATACTAGTACGTGCGTGTACTGATAGGATCACGGTGAGGTGTATTCTTCTATTCTGACCAGATGTAGAAAGAATCAAGACCTCGGTGACTTAAGATGAACCTTAACTCTAGTTGAGTCCTAAGGGTGTATAGTTGTGGTCTGCTTCTTTGATTTATCATGGGTGAGAGTTCAGAGTATCTGCAACTCAATATGCTCCGTATCTTGGGAAGCAACTACAACTAGTACGACTCTTAGTGTAACTGCAACAGAGCACCATATCCTGGTAGAACAGGTTGATCACATCCCCTGAGGAATTCATTAAGGACTATCATACCAAACCCTGCAGGTGGATTAAATTCCGGTATGATGAGTAAGGAATGAATGGTACTACTCAGGAATAAAAGAAGTTGAATAACACGAGCAGTCAGAAGCTCTAAGTTAATCAACGGATGTGGGATATCTTAAATATGGGGGTCGTTAAGTCTAATACTAGCCCTGAACTCAACAGGGGTAAAACAGGTAATTCAGTACTATTACTCTAGTGGAATCACTACTAGAAAAAAGGCTTTTTACTACACTACATACACTACGGTTTTTTTTAAAAACAGTAGTGTATACCTTTTCTCTACGGTTTTTATCCAAAACCGTAGTGTATACTCCTTAGTATTTACTACAGTTCAGCTAAAAACCGTAGTGTATGAGCGCCTCTCTCATACACTACGGTTTTAGGCACTATTCTCTACGGTTTAAAACCGTAGTGTATGAGCGCATTTTAAAATACAGGGAAAAAAAAAGACCCCATCAGGATTCGAACCCTCACCGATTAGAGAATTTATGACTTCATTGCCAACTGGTCTAGGCACAAACTTGGTAATAGTTGCAGAAAGGATTATATATATATAATAATTTATAGTTTTTTCTCCTTGTTATATTTTATATATATATAAATTTATCCTTACCCTTTATATTTTCTCCCTTGATAAAAAACGAGCATAGTAGATTTTTTCTCCCCTGTTATATTTTTTCTATCCTCTTACCCTTTCTATTTCCTCTTCCTCGCTGTTGGTCCCGGTTTGCTATAGGAAAAATACGTAGAGGGGGGGTGAATACGTATTTTGAAGTTTTTCAACTTCAATTCCTTAACTCAGAGTATAAAGTAAAGTGCTCTTTGGAAATACTAAGACCTAGCCGAGGGCTAGATCAAAAGCAATCACGAATCTCTTGACCTAAGCTTAGAGCTTGATCAAGAGTGAGACTTTACTCTTTGTGCGGAATTTGGTGAGCTATAATCTTTCCTAAGTAATTGAAAATCCAAGTTAAGTTTGTTTATATGCACGTGCAATGGATAATCGAATACTGTAAAGAGATTAAGGTAAGAGAGATACGACACAGAGATTTATAGTGGTTCGGAGATAACGCTCCTACGTCCACTTTGTTGCACGACGGCAACTGTTCTTTTCACTCAAGAACTTGAAGGTTACGGGTCCTTCAAAAACCTGGTCGGGATCGGGCTTCACTTGCCTAGATCAAACGACAGACGTAGTGATTGCGGGTTCACTACACAAACCTAACAAAGACTGGAAGCTTCACTCGCTTCAGTCAGACAGACAGGGAGATTACGGGCTCTCCTTACAGCCTAGCTTCGATCGAGCTTTACACAAACGATGTAAGTGTAAGCTTGGATCTCAACTCTACGATCGAGGCTTCTTCAATCGATGAAAGAAGGGCCTTGGATCTGGACAACCTAACGACAACACTCAAAACCTAACAGACGAAGTTTAGGGTTTTTGGTTGACGACACACTATGAAGAACTCTTTACAGTGAATGTAAAGATTGGCTAGAGTTCTTCTTCTAAGCTTGGATATTTGAAGTGGGCTTAGAATCTAAGTGTGAAGGTTGTGAAGACGAGTTCCGATGAACTGGAAACTCGGAGAACACTTGAAACAAAAACTCGAAGATTGCACTAAGGCTTGAGAGTGTTTGTTTGCAGTAGGCTCGTATGCGCAGGTAGTGTTCTGCCTCTTCACGTCTTCATCCTTCACTATTTATAGGCGGAGGGTTGGCTAAGATCCGTTGCTTGGTTGGTGGCCTTGTCCCTCCTCCTCTCGACAGTACTTGCGCAGGCAGTAGCTTTTGCAGACGCGCAGATTTGGACTTTTGCCGAAAATGGCTAAGTTCCAAGTTTAACAGTAACTGGGGCGAGCCAGTACTGTTGTGGCGTCTTTGTCGGCCTGGCAGTCAACTCCTCTGCTCCTCTCCGCTTTCGACACGTGGAGATCTCGTAATTAATGCGGAGATCTCCTGTTGACTGGAATTCAAATTCGGAGCGGGAATTTGTGCTGTCGCTTTCTGGTAGGTAGTGGCTCGCTTCGCTTTGAAGTTGTAGCGGCCGCTCTGAAGTGAGTCGCTTCACGGTCATTTTCGTAGTGAGTCACTTGAGAATAATTTCCCGAGAAACTACTTAAGTAAGTGTTGACACGTGTTGACTCGCTTCGGCTTTTCTTTGTAGCGCACGCTTCGCTTCGCTTTAGTGGGTTCACTTGATTCCACTGTAGCGCTCGCTTCGCTTCGCTTTGCTTTGAACTGTAGCGCTCGCTTCGCTTCACTTTGGCAGACTCACTTTGAATCTACTGTAGCGATCGCTTCGCTTCGCTATTCTTCGGCACGCTTCACTTCAGCTTGCTTGACTTGCTTCGCTTTGGAAAACACACTCAAGCGAGTGGCCTTCACTTGAACTTTTGAAGCCTAATCTAAGCAAAATAAAAGAGCCATCCTAACAGTGTAGGCTTAGAAAAATTCTAACCTATTAACTACATCAAAATGGGTCGCTTGGGAAAAGGACGCTTGGGGTTTTGGGATCTAATCAAAACAAATGACTTCATTTATCAAATGTCCCATGTAGTTCCCCCTTAACAATTTAGTCCTTAACAATTCCCAACAATTTCCACCTTTTTGATGATGCCAAAACCCATACGACTTAGATAAAAATAAATCTAGTCTATCTAACCGTGAAGGGAACTCCAAGCGACTGCTTCCTTTGCAGTTTCATTTGTAATTTTTCTTTTAAGTTCCTTCCCCTTTTTTCGGTTAAATTAATGAGTTTGTAGCAGAAATATAAAGTCATTCACAAAGTGAGTAAATGACACAGAAGAGACAGAAAATGAAATTTGGATATATGAACAAGAAGTTCACAAAAAGATATGTAAGGAACTTGAAACTCAGAGGTTTCCTGCAGTTCCTTCCCAGTCATCCTCCTTTCCTTCTCTTGTCACTTCCCTTCTTCCTCCTTCTTCTCTTCTTCTTCAATAGCAGCAGTATCCACGTAAGCTGATAGCACTCTCGATTCCATAGAGCCTACTGTGTGGATACTGGGTCTTCTCCATGCACTTTCCAGCCTGAAGGCTTCAGTCACTTCCTCATCTATTATTCCTCTGTCTGGAATATCCGTGCCTGGATGGTAAGGCATGGGGAATTCTTTTATAGCAGGGACCTTGACAACTATTCGCCTTCGCTCCTTCCTCCTTCTATTTCCTTCCTCTTTCTTTCCTCTCTTCCAGCTTTCGAAGCGACTGCTTGCTTGACCTTTTGGCGTTTGGCCTCGGGGTCATCTTGCTTAGAATCTGGAGCAGCTCGCTTCAATAGCTGCTTCGGTGGTGGGGGAGGTGGCATGTCCTTCTTCGTAGCGGCACTAGAGGGGATGACTGCGGATGAAGCGAGTGCGGCTGTTGAAGCTGGCGCGGCGGCTGAAGCGGGCGCTTTGGGTAAAGCAGCCGCTTTGGAACTGGATGAAGCACCTTCTCCTGAAGCGGCCTGCTAGGCTCTTCAAGATTTTTTTTGGTAACTCCTCCTCCGTGAGCGTGAGCTTCGTCTAGCCAAGAGTCCTGGCTTCATCCACTACCTCCTTCACACCTCCATCACTACTGCTTCCCTCCAACATTCTCTTAATTCCAACACTACTTCCCCCTAGACCTCCAACTCCTCTTCCTTGCTTCACTTGCTCTTCTAGCCCTTCCCTCATTTGTCCTTCCCCCTTTTTGGCATCATCAAAGCCAGGGGTTAGGATTATAGACTTTCCAGAGAGGGATTGTTGTAGTGAATTGACTGTATTGAAGATGGCTTGAAGCATCTGCTGGGTTTTATCCATGGAGGGCGCCACTAGTTCAGCAGTCTTGATGCTTATCTCTCTAATGGCTCCACTTCTCTGAAGCGAGCCTCCAGCTCCGCTTCAGATTCAAACGTGTGAACACGCGCCCATTATTTCCGTCGTTCCTGCACCTGCATTAAATGCACAGCAGAAAGTAAAATTGCACTCGAGTGCAGACAGCTCATACTCGCTTCATGCCCGCTCGCTTCGAGTTGGGCCGCTACGCCTTGACTCGCTTGAGAGGCATTCGCTTGAGTGACTGTTCTGCACTCGCTTGCGGTGGCTTGCCTTGAGTGACGAAGCACTCGCTTGGCCATCTGAAGCGACTGGAATAAGAAATTGAATTTCTTTGCTTAATTTAAAATGTTTCTGACTTACATACTTCGAGGATAAACAAGAGTGTTTTCCTCTTTGTATTTGTGTCAGATTTATTTCATATTTTCCACGTAGTGAGTGAAGGTTTCTAGCACGCTTCGGCTCACTTAGTGTACTTAAAATTGAAACACTTACCAGTCAATCTCACTTCGTAGGAGATTGATACCACAAATTGAAGACTTCATTTGAACTAGATACCACCTGTTGAATGCTACACGTTGAGCTAGATCTTCATGGCATTCATCTTTATGGCATTCATCTTCATGGCATTCATCTTCCTCTACGAATTAGAGAGTCCTCCATCGAAGTGAATGAGGGAGAAAATGAATAAAGTACACAAGCTTACTTCAACCCGAAGGGAGCATCACGTAAGTGTACTTATTCACGACGAATGGGGGATGAGTACAAGTCCTTATCTCAGAGCAGAAATGGACAGGATGACAATGAGAATGCTCTGACAAGACAATCTCGTATTTTACGCAGAAGCATGTCACCAGCCCTGCAACCTTTTGTATAAAAAGGTAAACCTTCAAGCTTTCCTACATTCTAAAGAATGAATCTGCAGTTGGTTCACTTTGACCCAAGTTAGGGCAAATTGAGGCAATGCAGAATTCAAGATTTGCAGCATTCTTGCTCGCTTTGGAAGTAGCTTGCTCCGAGAGAAGCATTAGTTCCCCCTTAACCATATACTTAACAATTCCAATAAGTTGGTAGGGAACTTCTTCCATTACTCCACCTTTCTCCACCTAACTTCATTTTCTTCAAGCGAGTGAGATTTGAAGTGGCTCGCTTGAGTTGGTGAAGATCCGAAGCGAGTGACGCTCAAGAGAACAAGCGAACACTCCTTCGTGCATCCTGGAACTAGCATTCTTCACCAGGGTTAATAACCCTAATTCCATGCATAGCTGGTTGAATCGAGACTCAGCTAGAGGCTTGGTGAGGATATCTGCTCGCTGGAGATCGGTATGAATTTTCTCGAGCTTGATATCCTTCTTCTCGACATGATCACGAATGAAATGATGTCGAATTTCCACATGCTTGCATCTGGTGTGAAGCACTGGATTCTGCGAGATACATATGGCACTGTTGTTGTCGCAGAAGATCGGAATTTCATTCGCTTCAACTTTGTAGTCCTTCAACTGTTGACGAAGCCATAGGATTTGAGAACAGCAGCTTCCTGCGGCCATATATTCAGCTTCAGTTGTTGAAGTGGCTACGCTTGTTTGCTTCTTTGAGAACCATGAGATTAGCTTGCTTCCCAAGAACTGACATGTGCCCGACGTTGATTTCCTGTCAACTCGGCAACCTCCATAGTCAGCATCGGAATATCCAGTGAGCTCCAAATTGTCTTCTGCTGGATACCACAGCCCCATATTGACAGTGCCCTTCAAATATCGAAGAATCCTTTTGGCAGCTTCAAGATGGCTGTGTTTGGGATTGCTTTGGAAGCGAGCGCAGACACCGACTGCAAAAGCAATATCTGGCCTGCTTGCAGTGAGATAGAGAAGTGACCCAATTAGGGCACGATAATCTGTAGGATCTACAGATTTTCCTCCTTCGTCTGGCTCCATCTTCCAGTTGGTATTCATAGGAATCTTCACAGCTTTAGCATGTTGAACACCAAACTTGGCAAGCATATCTCTAGTGTACTTCGCTTGGTTGATGAAAATTCCATTATCCTGCTGGTTCACTTGAAGACCTAGGAAGCAGCTCATCAAGCCAATCATTGACATCTCATACTTGGTCTTCATTAGCTCTCCAAACTTCTCGCTAAGCGACTGGTTTGGTGACCCAAATATGATGTCGTCCACGTAGATCTGGACCCATAGCATATCTTCTCCATGATTGATGGTGAAGAGAGTCCGATCTATCTTTCCCTTTTGGAATCCATTTTCCACTAGGAATTGAGATAATGTATCGTACCAAGCTCTGGGAGCTTGCTTCAACCCATACAGGGCTTTCTTCAAGCGATACACTTTATCTCCCTGCTCGAAACCCGGTGGCTGCTCCACATACACTTCTTCCTTGAGTTCACCGTTGAGGAATGCGCTCTTCACATCCATTTGGTACACTTTGAATTTCTTGGCCGCTGCATAGGCTAGAAATAAACGGATCGCTTCAAGACGTGCCACTGGAGAGAAGGTCTCGTCAAAGTCGATTCCTTCCTCTTGGCAGTAGCCTTTGGCAACTAGTCGCGCCTTATTCCTCACTACGTTGTGGTCCTCGTCCGTCTTGTTCTTGAACACCCACTTGGTGCCAATAACATGCTGAAACTTGGGACGATCCACGAGGTACCATACGTCGTTCCTGGTGAACTGATTCGGCTCTTCTTGCATGGCGATCACCCAGTTAGAATCGGCTAGGGCTTCCTCCACGCTTGATGGCTCAATGTTTGAGAGAAAGCAACTGAACATGGCACTTTCTCCAAACACTTGACTTCTGGTCACTACACCCTTGGATGGATCTCCAATGATTTGGCTAGGTGAGTGATCCTTGAGCCACGCTCGCTTTGATCCGCCAGCTTCATCTTCATCCGCTTCCTTGTCGCTCGCTTCACCGTCTGAAGCGACTGGATTGGGTGCTTGGCCTGCACTAGCTTCAGGAAACTTGGGGGCAGCTTCGACTTCTCCTTTGGGATCCTGCTCGCTTGAGTCCTTGATCTCATCATCTTCATCAAGCACGTCCCAAGAGAGTTGATTTGAGGGTTCCTTGCTTTGATCCTTTTCATTCGCTTGGGCCTGTTCCTGTGGAAGGCTTAAAGAAGATTCATCAAATACGACATGGGGTGATTCTTCCACAATTAGGGTTTTACAGTTGAACACTCTGTAGGCTTTGCTAGATGTAGAGTATCCTAAGAATACTCCTTCATCTGCTTTGCTTTCAAAGGCTTTCAACTGTGACTTCCCATTGTTGTGAATGAAGACCCTACAACCAAAAATATGGAAATAAGATATGTTAGGAATTCTCCCTGTCCATATTTCATATGGTGTTTTGTCGTGCCGTTTGTTGAGAAGCGTCCGATTCTGTGTGTAGCACGCCGTGTTGGCAGCTTCAGCCCAATACTTCATTGGAAGCTTCGAGTCAGCAATCATGGTGCGAACGGCTTCTTTGATGATTCGATTTCTTCTTTCAGCAACTCCATTCTGCTGAGGAGTGCGTGCTGAAGAAGTTTGATGTGCTATGCCATGCTCCGTGCAGTACGCTTCAATTGTAGAGTTCAGGAACTCTGTGCCTTTGTCGGAGCGAATGGTCACGATAGCTTGATTCTTTTCCACCGCCAATCGCTTGAGTAGTTGTGGCAGTTTGGTCAGTGTCTCCTTCTTGCTGAATAGGAATACAACCCATGTGTAGCGAGAGAAATCGTCGACTACAACTAGAGTGTACTTTCTTCCATTTACACTAACTGGAGTAACTGGACCAAACAGATCCATGTGAAGCAGCTCGAGCACTCGCTTTGATGAGGCTTCTTCGAGACTGGCAAAGTGCTTCTTCGTCTGCTTCCCTCGTTGGCATGGTGAGCATGGATGGTCTTTGATGAAGACTTCATTCGGTATGCCTTGCACCAAACCTTTTCGAGCTAAGCGATTGATAGCTTTGAAATTGAGGTGGTTCAAGCGTCTGTGCCATAGCCATCCAATTTCTGTAGCACTTCTTGCAACTAGACAAGTTTCCTCCTTGCAGCTGTCCCATTGTGCTATGTAGACATTCCTTTGTCTAACTCCAGTGAGCACAATCTGGGATGTGAGTTTGCTCTTCACAATGCACTTGTTGGAGATGAACTCCACCCTGTACCCTTTATCACAAAACTGTGAAATAGATAACAGGTTGTGCTTGAGTCCTTCCACATAGGAGACTTCTTCAATTGTGAGCTTTCTAATTTTCAGTGCGCCGTATCCCCTGGTGCTTCCTCGAGAGTTGTCACCAAAGGTTACGTGTGGACCCTTCTTCTCTATGTAGTTGTGAAGTAGAGCTTTCATGCCAGTCATGTGTCTTGAACATCCACTGTCCAAGTACCAAACTAGTTGACCCTCACTTGGCATGGGATCCACGGCGCTCACCTGCAATTAGACAGATTTTGGTACCCAAATCAGTTTGGGTCCTTGCAGGTTAGTTCCCTTAGGTACCCACACTTGCTTCACTCTCTTTTGAGATGAAGCTTGTGTCTTGGGCTTCTCGACCTTCGAAAACTTGGTGTACTGCCTAGAAGCAGCTTCACACTTGCAACAGTGTGTGCAAGAGGGGTAGCGGCTCGCTTCAGTCCTACCTATGCTCTTCCCACTTTGCTTATATCCTGAAGCGACTTGCTTCGGATTAGCTCTGGGTTTAGAGACTGACTTAGGGTTTTTAGTCTGTCGAAGCGGCTCGCTTGGTTTCCTCGAAGCGGTCCAACTAGGGTTTTGACCCTGACTCGCTTGAGTAACCTTGGAGGTTCGAAGCGGCCTCTTTGGTGCTTCGAATTCTTCCCCCTCAACGTTAATCCGGTTGGACCATCTCCAGTCCGGATAACGTGACACATAGACATTACTCCTCTTTTTAGGAGGTAGATCCTTTGTCTCTCGTGTCTTGGCTTGAGATTTAGAAGCTTCAACAGTTCTCCCTTTACCCTTGGATTGGTAAGACTTAGCATGTTGAGTGCTAGGGATTGTTGAATTTTGCTTGCCCTTCGGATCTGCCCTTAAAGATATAGACATCTTCATTGGCTTCCTTTTAGGGCTCTCAGCCATTTTGCCTTTGTCTTTGTTGGTGGTCGCTTTGGATGCAGTGGGCAATTCCAAAGTGACTGATGATGTAGTGTGTGATGCACCAACAAAGACAGTCGGCTTGGAAGGTCCACCCTCATATCCAAGTCCTCCCTTTCTACCAAAAGGTAGAAGAGAACTCTCTAGTGCCTGTCTAGCGTATGATGCTTTATTTAAGTTGGCGACTAGAGTGGATTGGGTTTCATACCTTCCCTCCAAGCTTTGATGTCTAGCGAAGAGATCCTCGAACTTACTAGTCATGGCCCTTAGATTAAGTTTGACTTGGTCAAGCTCACGGGCTAGCTTTCGGTTCTCCTTCTCGCTTCGAGACAGGGCTTGTTTTACCACTTCGTGGTCGCTTGACAATTTTTGGTGCTTGTCAAACAACTCACTCCATGTAGAGGATTGTTCTTCCTCATTGACAGTGTGTGCTAGTGTAATTGAAGTGATTGAAGGATACAAGAATACCTCTCCTGTTTCCTCGTCGGTGAGCGCCATAAATCCAAGATCCTCACCATCACTGGAATTTGGATCGGTGAATGCATCTGAGTCGCTTGGTGGATCTTCAGTTGTAGCGACCGGCACTTCACTCGCTACGAGCGCTCGCCTTGGGGCACCCCTCTTGGCCTTCAATTCTTCGCGCTCTTTGGCACTTAGCTTTGGGCAATCGGATTTGTAGTGGCCAATCTTGTGGCAGTGGTAACACTCCACTTCCATCATGTCGCGCGGGATCGGCTTGGTCGTCTCTTCTCTCTTTCCTTTTCCTTCTCGAGCATTAGTGCTTCTCCCTTTGTACTGCTTGTAGAATCTTTTGTACTTGCCCACTCGAGAGTTCATTTTGTTGAAGTTCTTGGATAAGAATGCAATGTGTTCTTCCAATTCTTCTCTCGTCATCTTCAATGACTTCCCACATCCGGTCGTGGATTGAGCATAAGAAGCTCTCGACTCGGAAACTCCATATCTCGTATCCTTCGATCGAGAACTGTGGAAGATTTGATGCACTGTATGTAGACATAGCAAACTATCAGCAGTAAATGCAATATGCGTGGGTGAGGTTTTGATGCACTTAGGAAAATAGGATCCGGTTCAGTGAGACAACGTGAAGTGAGTGGGGACTCACTTCGGATATGCAAAGCAGAGGCTCGAAAGAACCGCTGCTCTGATACCACTTGTTGGTCCCGGTTTGCTATAGGAAAAATACGTAGAGGGGGGGGGGGGGGGGGGTGAATACGTATTTTGAAGTTTTTCAACTTCAATTCCTTAACTCAGAGTATAAAGTAAAGTGCTCTTTGGAAATACTAAGACCTAGCCGAGGGCTAGATCAAAAGCAATCACGAATCTCTTGACCTAAGCTTAGAGCTTGATCAAGAGTGAGACTTTACTCTTTGTGCGGAATTTGGTGAGCTATAATCTTTCCTAAGTAATTGAAAATCCAAGTTAAGTTTGTTTATATGCACGTGCAATGGATAATCGAATACTGTAAAGAGATTAAGGTAAGAGAGATACGACACAGAGATTTATAGTGGTTCGGAGATAACGCTCCTACGTCCACTTTGTTGCACGACGGCAACTGTTCTTTTCACTCAAGAACTTGAAGGTTACGGGTCCTTCAAAAACCTGGTCGGGATCGGGCTTCACTTGCCTAGATCAAACGACAGACGTAGTGATTGCGGGTTCACTACACAAACCTAACAAAGACTGGAAGCTTCACTCGCTTCAGTCAGACAGACAGGGAGATTACGGGCTCTCCTTACAGCCTAGCTTCGATCGAGCTTTACACAAACGATGTAAGTGTAAGCTTGGATCTCAACTCTACGATCGAGGCTTCTTCAATCGATGAAAGAAGGGCCTTGGATCTGGACAACCTAACGACAACACTCAAAACCTAACAGACGAAGTTTAGGGTTTTTGGTTGACGACACACTATGAAGAACTCTTTACAGTGAATGCAAAGATTGGCTAGAGTTCTTCTTCTAAGCTTGGATATTTGAAGTGGGCTTAGAATCTAAGTGTGAAGGTTGTGAAGACGAGTTCCGATGAACTGGAAACTCGGAGAACACTTGAAACAAAAACTCGAAGATTGCACTAAGGCTTGAGAGTGTTTGTTTGCAGTAGGCTCGTATGCGCAGGTAGTGTTCTGCCTCTTCACGTCTTCATCCTTCACTATTTATAGGCGGAGGGTTGGCTAAGATCCGTTGCTTGGTTGGTGGCCTTGTCCCTCCTCCTCTCGACAGTACTTGCGCAGGCAGTAGCTTTTGCAGACGCGCAGATTTGGACTTTTGCCGAAAATGGATAAGTTCCAAGTTTAACAGTAACTGGGGCGAGCCAGTACTGTTGTGGCGTCTTTGTCGGCCTGGCAGTCAACTCCTCTGCTCCTCTCCGCTTTCGACACGTGGAGTGTTGGTCCCGGTTTGCTATAGGAAAAATACGTAGAGGGGGGGGGGGGGGGGGGTGAATACGTATTTTGAAGTTTTTCAACTTCAATTCCTTAACTCAGAGTATAAAGTAAAGTGCTCTTTGGAAATGCAAAGACCTAACCGAGGGCTAGATCGAAAGCAATCACGAATCTCTTGTCCTAAGCTTAGAGCTTGATCAAGAGTGAGACTTTACTCTTTGTGCGGAATTTGGTGAGCTAAAATCTTTCCTAAGTAATTGAAAATCCAAGTTAAGTTTGTTTATATGCACGTGCAATGGATAATCGAATACTGTAAAAAGATTAAGGTAAGAGAGATACGACACAGAGATTTATAGTGGTTCGGAGATAACGCTCCTACGTCCACTTTGCTGCACGACGGCAACTGTTCTTTTCACTCAAGAACTTGAAGGTTACGGGTCCTTCAAAAACCTGGTCGGGATCGGGCTTCACTTGCCTAGATCAAACGACAGACGTAGTGATTGCGGGTTCACTACACAAACCTAACAAAGACTGGAAGCTTCACTCGCTTCAGTCAGACAGACAGGGAGATTACGGGCTCTCCTTACAGCCTAGCTTCGATCGAGCTTTACACAAACGATGTAAGTGTAAGCTTGGATCTCAACTCTACGATCGAGGCTTCTTCAATCGATGAAAGAAGGGCCTTAGATCTGAACAACCTAACGACGACTCAAAAACCTAACAGACAACAGTTTAGGGTTTTTGGTTGACGAACACACTAATGAAGAACTCTTTACAGTAGATGCAAAGATGGGTAGAGTTCTTCTTCTAAGCTTGGATATTTGAAGTGGGCTTAGAATCTAAGTGTGAAGGTTGTGAAGACGAGTTCCAATGGACTGGAAACTCGGAGAACACTTGAAACAAAGACTCGAAGATTTGCTCGAAGGCTTGGGAGTGTTTGTTTGCAGTAGGCTTGAATGCGCAAGTAGTGTTCTACTTCTTCACGTCTTCATCCTTCACTATTTATAGGCGGAGGGTTGGCTAAGATCCGTTGCTTGGTTGGTGGTCTTGTCCCTCCTCCTCTCGACAGTACTTGCGCAGGCAGTAGCTTTTGCAGACGCGCAGTTTTGGACTTTTGCCGAAAATGGCTAAGTTCCAAGTTTAACAGTAACTGGAGCGAGCCAGTACTGTAGCGGCGCCTTTGTCGGCCTGGCAGTCAACTCCTCTGCTCCTCTCCTCGTTTGACAAGTGGAGATCTCGCAATTAATGCAAAGATCTCTAGTTGACTGAAATTCAAATTCGGAGCGGGAATTTGTGCTGTCGCTTTCTGGTAGGTAGTGGCTCGCTTCGCTTTGAAGTTGTAGCGGCCGCTCCGAAGTGAGTGGCTTCACGGTCATTTTCGTAGTGAGTTACTTGAGAATAATTTCCCGAGAAACTACTTAATTAAGTGTTGACACGTGTTGACTCGCTTCGGCTTTTCTTTGTAGCGCTCGCTACGCTTCGCTTTAGTGGACTCGCTTTGATTCCACTGTAGCGATCGCTTCGCTTCGCTTGCTTCGGCACGCTTCGCTTAGCTTCGCTTCGTTTCGCTTCGCTTTGCTTTGCTTCGCTTCGCTTCGCTCCGCTTCGCTTCGCTTTGAACTATAGCGTTAGCTCTGCTTCGCTTTGCTTTGAACTGTAGCGCTCGCTTCGCTTCGCTTTGGCAGACTCACTTTGAATCTACTGTAGCGATCGCTTCGCTTCGCTATTCTTTGGCACGCTTCACTTCAGCTTGCTTGACTTGCTTCGCTTTGGAAAACACACTCAAGCGAGTGGCCTTCACTTGAACTTTTGAAGCCTAATCTAACCAAAATAAAAGAGCCATCCTAACAGTGTAGGCTTAGAAAAATTCTAACCTATTAACTACATCAAAATGGGTCGCTTGGGAAAAGGACGCTTGGGGTTTTGGGATCTAATCAAAACAAATGACTTTATTTAACAAATGTCCCATGTAGTTCCCCCTTAACATTTTAGTCCTTAACAATTCCCAACAATTTCCCCCTTTTTGATGATGCCAAAACCCAAAAGACTTAGATAAAAAATAATAAACCTAGTCAATTTAACCGTGAAGGGAACTCCAAGCGACTGCTTCCTTTGCAGTTTCGTTTGTAATTTTCTTTTAAGTTCCTTCCCTTTTTTTTTCGGTTAAATTAATGAGTTTGTAGCAGAAATATAAAGTCATTCACAAAGCGAGCAAATGACACAAGAAGAGACAGAAATTGAAATTTGGATATATGAACAAGAAGTTCACAAAAAGAAATATGTAAGGAACTTGAAACTCGGAGGTTTCCTGCAGTTCCTTCCCTGTCTCCTCCTTTCCTTTTCTTATCACTTCCCTTCTTCCTCCTTCTCCTCCTCTTCTACATCTGCCTCCAAATCCTTTGCAATCATATCTTCGGGTATGGTGTATGCACTGAAGACCCTTGCTTCCATCGACTCAGCACTGTGGATACTTGGCCTCCTCCAAGTCTCTTCCAATTGGAAGGCTTCATCCACCTCAGCGTCGATGATGCTGCGATTGAGGATACTGTTGCCAGGTAGGAATGGCATAGGGAATTCCTTCTTGACTGGTACCTTGATGATTAACGGTGCAGGCTCTGCAAACTGTGCAAGAGCGAAGACTTCTTGTCTAAACTTCTCATCATAGATACTAAGGAAGTTGTTGAGCGCAGTGACCCTTGAGCATTCAGTCTGCAATGGCACTACCTCCCAATAGTAGTAAGCTTTGATAAACTTCTCCTTGTAGTATAGCCATTGCTCGAGTAGTTCGTCAGGAATGAACTGCTCAATCTCACGGGCATCAGGGTGCTCATTTCTGCGTACAGCCAACTTCTCCTCCGACCGGCTGGACATCTGTGCTATGATTGATTTGAACTTCTTTCCTGACTCGCCGCTCCAGAAAGGAAGCTTCTTGTTGAGTTGCTTGCGAATGTAATTGCGTTCTTCTCTGAGAGGGTAGCGGCCAGAGTCAATCATTTCTTTCGCAGTTTTGTGACATGTGTCGATCATTGCCTGATCTATGCATGCATCGGATTCTTCTGGCGTGGTTGGAACAAAGATACTTCTGACCAAAACGGACTGGATGATTTTCATTTCATTGAAATTTTTCTCAATTCGTTCGTCAATGACTTGCAGTCGTTTTGTCCTTGTCCTCTTTTCCTTCTCTGCCCTTGGAACAACTGCCTTCTCAACTTTTTGGCGCTTGGTCCCTGATTCATCTCTCTCAGTTTCTGGATCTGTTCGCTTCAGTATTGATGATGGGGGAGATGAAGTGGGTGCTTCGTCTGAAGTGGGCGCTTGAGAACTTGAAGTACCTGCAAGAGTTTTCAAGTTAGACTGGCGCTCGCTCTCCCAAGCCATAGTCTCGCTCGTCTCTGCTAGCTTCCGCCTTTCCTCCTTTGTTAGCACAGTAACTGGAGGATGTCGAGCAATGGAAGAGGCAAGCACTTTATCTCCAAGTGGCTTGCGGGGTTCTTCAGGCTTAGTGAGCTTTTCTTTGCCTTTCTTTGCAGACTTCGCCTCTCTCTCCTCTTCTCCAGTACCACTACACTCCTTCAACAATCTCTCTGCTTCAACAGCTCCAATTCCTCCACCTTGTGGCTCCAACAGATTGACATTTTTCAGTACCATCCCTTCCCCCTTTTTGGCATCATCAAAACCAGGGGTTGGGACGCTTGTCTTTCCAGTAAGAGACTTGTGAAGTACCTCAATCTTGTCAAGTACGGTATGAAACATCTCTTCCGTTCGAGACTCGAGGACTTGCTTTTCCGACAATCCAGCATTTTTCCTTAGATTTTCAAGCTCTCGCTTGTCAATTGCACTCTCCTCTTTGACTTTCTTCAATTGGGTTCGAAGTAAGTCAAGAGTCTTCTTGGTGCTGAGGAGTTCGCTTTCTTTCATCACCAACTCTCCCTCCTTATTCTCCAGTTTCTTTTTCAACTCCTTCACCTCCTTTTCCAACGTCTCCTTCTCTTTACCAACTGTGACCAGTTTGGTATTCACCACTCTCAAGCGGCTCCGTTCTGCGTCACGCGAGTCCTTGAGATCATTCACCAGATTTTCCTGTGCCTCCAACACTTTCTCCTTCTCCTTCAACTCCATCTTCTGTTTAGTGATCTCGTCTTGTAAACTTACGATCTCTGCATTCTTAACCTCCATCTCTTCTGCATGATCCCTCATTAGCTTCTTCTCATGCATGGTTGGGGTGTGTTCAGGGATATGGGTAGTTTCAGTAGGTGAGGATTGAGATTTGTGTGAACTTCTTGTTCATATATCCTATTTTTAAATTTCTGTTTCTTCCTCAGCCTCGCTTTCTTGGACAGGTGAAGTTTCTTGCTTCACTTTCTTCTTCCCTTGCTTTGCAGCCACTTGCTTCAAAGATGAAGCGGCTTGCTTCGCTTGGGACACTTCAGCTTGTGTTTTCACACCTTGCCTTGCTGCGGGCACTTCTACAATTAGAAGTCCCTGATCCATTGGGATTTTTGTTTGCTTCCACTTGTCGTAGAAGGTGGTGTGCTTGTTGTAGATGATCGTGTCAGATTCTGGCCATATCATCTCTGGATACTTCATTTCCAGAGCAACAGACAGTCTGGAAAAGAATTTCAATTTTCCTTTGCGCAGAATCTTATCTGGAGTTCCTGGTACGAAGGCAAAATCGTCAGCAGCTTCGTGGATTTGCTTGAGGAGCCACCCGTTCCAGTTAAACTTTGTTCCGGCGAGACTGTCGACGATCATGGCGGTTCCGATCAGTTTCGTCTCCGACAGCGTATCAAAGGATCCAACATAGCATGCGATGCTCTTCGTAAAGAGTTCGCAGATGAGTTTGAACGGTTTCTTCAAGCTTTTGCGAATGTTGGCTTCCTTGAAATTCGGATTAGCTCCAGCGACTGCAAATCGGCCATACTGCACTCCGGCCGAAAGACCCAGATCTAATAGAGAATCTCCTCCTTCTCTTGGTAGATCGAACACCTCAATGAGTTTACTCATATCAACCTCCACCGGTTTCCTGGTCCGTGGATTAGTGAATGAGGAAGTATTTTGGTCCTTCCTCAGATTCAGCAGAATCTCTCCAATGGCTTTCGCCAGAATCTTCGTCGGCACTAACGTTATGAACTTCCATAGACCGGCCGTGGTCACGGCTCTACGGAAGAAGCCATTTACTTCGACGACAATAGGGTCGAGATGGGGCTCGACGTTGATGTGCTCACCAACATTTGTCATGAACTCCTCCATTGTCACAGTATTCTTCTTCTTTCCCATGGTGGATTTTGAAAGAACTTTGAATGGAATTTTTAGAGAAAAGGGGTTGAGACTCGTGAGTTGCAGAAATCGCAGATCTAAGCACGAGAATGGCAAATTTTGAAGGCTGTGAAAGGTTTGCAGTTCTGCCTCGTCCCATATATATAGAATTAGGTTATGGCTGACGTTGCAGGGTAGGACGGTAATAACACCGAAAATCCTGTAGGTAGGCGGCGGACGTGCGGTGATGGATCTGATGTGTCCGGCGTCATCACAGTAAAAGTGAACCGCCACTTGCTCGGCGTCGCCACGTGGCCTTCTTTGGTTGGCTTGTCGTATACGGCTTTGATCGAACGGTTCCAGATTGGGGCCTGTCGAGATTCGACGGCTGGATTTTCTCCTCCTTTTCCCGCTTCAAATTCAAGCGTGTGAACACGCGCCCGTTATTTCCGTCGTTCCTGCACCTGCATTAAATGCACAGCAGAAAGTAAAATTGCACTCGAGTGCAGACAGCTCATACTCGCTTGATGCCCGCTCGCTTCGAGTTGGGCCGCTACGGCTTGACTCGCTTGAGAGGCATTCGCTTGAGTGACTGTTCTGCACTCGCTTGCGATGGCTAGCTTTGAGTGACGAAGCACTCGCTTGGCCATCTGAAGCGACTGGAATGAGAAATTGAATTTCTTTGCTTAATTTAAAATGTTTCTGACTTACATACTTCGAGGATAAACAAGAGTGTTTTCCTCTTTGTATTTGTGTCAGATTCATTTCATATTTTCCACGTAGTGAGTGAAGGTTTCAAGCACGCTTCGGCTCACTTAGTGTACTTAAAATTGAAACACTTACCAGTCAATCTCACTTCGTAGGAGATGGATACCACAAATTGAAGACTTCACTTGAATTAGTTACCACAAGTTGAATGCTATACGTTGAGTTAGATCTTCATAGCATTCATCTTCATGGCATTCATCTTCCTCTACGAATTAGAGAGTCCTCCATCGAAGAGAATGAGGGAGAAAATGAATAAAGTACACAAGCTTACTACAACCCGAAGGGAACATCACGTAAGTGTACTTATTCACGACGAATGGGGGATGAGTACAAGTCCTTATCTCAGAGCAGAAATGGACAGGATGACAATGAGAATGCTCTGACAAGACAATCTCGTATTTTACGCAGAAGCATGTCACCAGCCCTGCAACCTTTTGTATAAAAAGGTAAACCTTCAAGCTTTCCTACATTCTAAAGAATGAATCTGCAGTCGGCTCGCTTTGACCCAAGCTAGGGCAAATTGAAGCGATGCAGAATTCAAGATTGCTGCAATCTTGCTTGCTTTGGAAGTAGCTTGCTCCGAGAGAAGCATTAGTTCCCCCTTAACCATATACTTAACAATTCCAATAAGTTGGTAGGGAACTTCTTCCAATACTCCACCTTTCTCCACCTAACTTCATTTTCTTCAAGCGAGAGAGTTTTGAAGTGGCTCGCTTGAGTTGGTGAAGATCCGAAGCGAGTGACGCTCATGAGAACAAGCGAACACTCCTTCGTGCATCCTGGAACTAGCATTCTTCACCAGGGTCTAATAACCCTAATTCCATGCATAGCTGGTTGAAACGAGACTCAGCTAGAGGCTTGGTGAGAATATCTGCTCGCTGGAGATCGGTATGAATTTTCTCGAGCTTGATATCCTTCTTCTCGAAATGATCACGAATGAAGTGATGTCGAATTTCCACGTGCTTGCATCTGGTGTGAAGCACTGGATTCTGCGAGATACATATGGCACTGTTGTTGTCGCAGAAGATCGGAATTTCATTCGCTTCAACTTTGTAGTCCTTCAACTGTTGACGAAGCCATAGGATTTGAGAACAGCAGCTTCCTGCGGCCATATATTCAGCTTCCGTTGTTGAAGTGGCTACACTTGTTTGCTTCTTTGAGAACCACGAGATTAGCTTGCTCCCCAAGAACTGACATGTGCCCGACGTTGATTTCCTATCAACTCGGCAACCTCCATAGTCAGCATCGGAATATCCAGTGAGCTCCAAATTGTCCTCCGCTGGATACCACAGCCCCATGTTGACAGTGCCCTTCAAATATCGAAGAATCCTTTTGGCAGCTTCAAGATGGCTGTGTTTGGGATTGCTTTGGAAGCGAGCGCAGACTCCGACTGCAAAAGCAATATCTGGCCTACTTGCAGTGAGATAGAGAAGTGACCCAATTAGGGCACGATAATCTGTAGGATCTACAGATTTTCCTCCTTCGTCTGGCTCCATCTTCCAGTTGGTATTCATAGGAATCTTCACAGCTTTAGCATGTTGAACACCAAACTTCGCAAGCATATCTCGAGTGTACTTGGCCTGGTTGATGAAAATTCCATTATCCTGCTGCTTCACTTGAAGACCTAGAAAGCAGCTCATCAAGCCAATCATCGACATCTCATACTTGGTCTTCATTAGCTCTCCAAACTTCTCGCTAAGCGACTGGTTTGGTGACCCAAATATGATGTCGTCTACGTAGATCTGGACCCATAGCATATCATCTCCATGATTGATGGTGAAGAGAGTCCGATCTATCTTTCCCTTTTGGAATCCGTTTTCCACTAGGAATTGAGATAATGTATCATACCAAGCTCTGGGAGCTTGCTTCAACCCATACAGGGCTTTCTTTAAGCGATACACTTTATCTCCCTGCTCGAAACCCGGTGGCTGCTCCACATACACTTCTTCCTTGAGTTCACCGTTGAGGAATGCGCTCTTCACATCCATTTGGTACACTTTGAATTTCTTGGCCGCTGCATAGGCTAGAAATAAACGGATCGCTTCAAGACGTGCCACTGGAGCGAAGGTCTCGTCAAAGTCGATTCCTTCCTCTTGGCAGTAGCCCTTGGCAACTAGTCGCGCCTTGTTCCTCACTACGTTGTGGTCCTCGTCCGTCTTGTTTTTGAACACCCACTTGGTGCCAATAACATGCTGAAACTTGGGACGATCCACGAGGTACCATACGTCGTTCCTGGTGAACTGATTCAGCTCTTCTTGCATGGCGATCACCCAGTTAGAATCGGCTAGGGCTTCCTCCACGCTTGATGGCTCAATGTTTGAGAGAAAGCAACTGAACATGGCACTTTCTCCAAACACTTGACTTCTGGTCACTACACCTTTGGATGGATCTCCAATGATTTGGCTAGGTGAGTGATCCTTGAGCCACGCTCGCTTTGATCCGCCAGCTTCATCTTCATCCGCTTCCTTGTCGCTCGCTTCACCGTCTGAAGCGACTGGATTGGGTGCTTGGCCTGCACTAGCTTCAGGAATCTTGGGGGCAGCTTCGACTTCTCCTTTGGGATCCTGCTCGCTTGAGTCCTTGATCTCATCATCTTCATCAAGCACGTCCCAAGAGAGTTGATTTGAGGGTTCCTTGCTTCGATCCTTTTCATTCGCTTGGGCCTGTTCCTGTGGAATACTTAAAGAAGATTCATCAAATACGACATGGGGTGATTCTTCCACAATTAGGGTTTTACAGTTGAATACTCTGTAGGCTTTGCTAGATGTAGAGTATCCTAAGAATACTCCTTCATCTGCTTTGCTTTCAAAGGCTTTCAACTGTGACTTCCCATTGTTGTGAATGAAGACCCTACAACCAAAAATATGGAAATAAGATATGTTAGGAATTCTCCCTGTCCATATTTCATATGGTGTTTTGTCGTGCCGTTTGTTGAGAAGCGTCCGATTCTGTGTGTAGCATGCCGTGTTGGCAGCTTCAGCCCAATACTTCATCGGAAGCTTCGAGTCAGCAATCATGGTGCGAACGACTTCTTTGATGATTCGATTCCTTCTTTCAGCAACTCCATTCTGCTGTGGAGTGCGTGCTGAAGAAGTTTGATGTGCTATGCCATGCTCCGTGCAGTACGCTTCAATTGTAGAGTTCAGGAACTCTGTGCCTTTGTCGGAGCGAATGGTCACTATAGCTTGATTCTTTTCCACCGCCAATCGCTTGAGTAGTTGTGGCAGTTTGGTCAGTGTCTCCTTCTTGCTGAATAGGAATACAACCCATGTGTAGCGAGAGAAATCGTCGACTACAACTAGAGTGTACTTCCTTCCATTTACACTAACTGGAGTAACTGGACCAAACAGATCCATGTGAAGCAGCTCGAGCACTCGCTTTGATGAGGCTTCTTCGAGACTGGCGAAGTGCTTCTTCGTCTGCTTCCCTCGTGGGCATGGTGAGCATGGATGGTCTCTGATGAAGACTTCATTCGGTATGCCTTGCACCAAACCTTTTCGAGCTAAGCGATTGATAGCTTTGAAATTGAGGTGGTTCAAGCGTCTGTGCCATAGCCATCCAATTTCTGTAGCACTTCTTGCAACTAGACAAGTTTCCTCCTTGCAGCTGTCCCATTGTGCTATGTAGACATTCCTTTGTCTAACTCCAGTGAGCACAATCTGGGATGTGAGTTTGCTCTTCACAATACACTTGTTGGAAATGAACTCCACCCTGTACCCTTTATCACAAAACTGTGAAATAGATAACAGGTTGTGCTTGAGTCCTTCCACGTAGGAAACTTCTTCAATTTTGAGCTTTCCAACTTTCAGTGCGCCGTATCCCCTGGTGCTTCCTCGAGAGTTGTCACCAAAGGTTACGTGTGGACCCTTCTTCTCTATGTAGTTGTGAAGTAGAGCTTTCATGCCGGTCATGTGTCTTGAACATCCACTGTCCAAGTACCAAACTGGTTGACCCTCACTTGGCATGGGATCCACGGTGCTCACCTGCAATTAGACAGATTTTGGTACCCAAATCAGTTTGGGTTCTTGCAGGTTAGTTCCCTTAGGTACCCACACTTGCTTCACTCTCTTTTGAGATGAAGCTTGTGTCTTGGGCTTCTCGACCTTCGAAAACTTGGTGTACTGCCTATAGGCAGCTTCACACGTGCAACAGTGTGTGCAAGAGGGGTAGCGGCTCGCTTCAGATCTACCTACGCTCTTCCCATTTTGCTTATATCCTGAAGCGACTCGCTTCGGATTAGCTTTGGGTTTAGAGACTGACTTAGGGTTTCTAGTCTGTTGAAGCGGCTCGCTTGGTTTCCTCGAAGCGGTCCAACTAGGGTTTTGACCCCGACTCGCTTGAGTAACCTTGTAAGTTTGAAGCGGCCTCTTGGTTGCTTCAAGTTTTTTCCCCCTCAATGTTAGTCCGGTTGGACCATCTCCAGTCCGGATAACGTGACACATAGACATTACTCCTCTTTTTAGGAGGTAGATCCTTTGTCTCTCGTGTCTTGGCTTGAGACTTAGAAGCTTCAACATTTTTCCCTTTACCCTTGGATTGGTAAGACTTAGCATGTTGAGTGCTAGGGACTGTTGAACTTTGCTTGCCCTTAGGGTCTGCCCTTAAAGATATAGACATCTTCATAGGCTTCTTCTTAGGGTTCTCAGCCATTTTGCCTTTGTCCTTGTTGGTGGTCGCTTTGGATGCAGTGGGCAATTCCAAAGTGACTGATGGTGTAGTGTGTGATGCACCAACAAAGACAGTCGGCTTGGGAGGTCCACCCTCATATCCAAGTCCTCCCTTTCTACCAAAAGGTAGAAGAGAACTCTCTAGTGCCTGTCTAGCGTATGATGCTTTATTTAAGTTGGCAACTAGAGTGGATTGGGTTTCATACCTTCCCTCCAAGCTTTGATGTCTAGCGAAGAGATCCTCGAACTTACTAGTCATAGCCCTTAGATTAAGTTTGACTTGGTCAAGCTCAGTGGCTAGCTTTCGGTTCTCCTTCTCGCTTCGAGACAGAGCTTGTTTTACCACTTCGTGGTCGCTTGACAATTTCTGGTGTTTGTCAAACAACTCACTCCATGTAGAGGATTGTTCTTCCTCATTGACAGTGTGTGCTAGTGTAATTGAAGTGATTGAAGGATAGAAGAAT